>LR812519.1:31159514-31631018 GCA_903798195.1 Danio kyathit
TAGGGCTTTACAGACTTAAAATAGTCAACCCTGGCTCATTCTAAATCCCGGGTAAATCAAATATTGGGATTCTTGTTTTAAACTGTATATAGTTTTATCATTTACTAAAAATATTGATTCATTCATTTTCTTTTTAGCTTAGTCCCTTCATTAATCCAGGGTCGCCACAGCGAAATGAACCGCCAACTTATCCAGCATATGTTTTACGCAGCGGATGCCCTTCCAGCTGCAACCCATCACTGGGAAACATCCACACACATTCATTCACACACATACACTACGGACATTTTAGCTTACCCAGTTTACCTGTACCACATGTCTTTGCACTTGTGGGGAAAACCGGAGCACCCGGAGGAAACCCACACCAACACGAGGTGAACATGCAAACTCTACACAGAAAGCCAACTGACCCAGCCGAGGCTCGAACCGAAGACCTTCTTGCTGTGAGGCGATCGTGCTACCCACTGCGCCACCAAGCAGCCCCAATATAGATTAATAATTTAGTTTAGAATTTACCCAAGCCAAGGTCATACATTATTACATAAAAATTTGTGTAGACAAACCTTATTATTTATTCAGTTACAACAGCCAATGACAAACCTCCAGCAGCATTTTTGTGCAGATATTAATCATATCACATACAGTACCTTAGAAGTATGTCATACATGGTTCATTACACAGCTGTGTATAGTGTGTGATCTCTGTTCCCTCTGGGGCCTACACATTGTGTATGCTCTGGCAATAACCCTGGCACTAGCGATGCAAGTCCTCATGCTGTCCTGTATACTGCTGACTGCTATACGTTTTTACATACTACAGTTGGTGTTTATGTAACTGGTGTTTTTGTAAACACTACAAAAGGTTTGACATATTTACAGTTGGGAATTTATTAAATATCTTCATGGAATATGATCTTTACTTCAAATTTAAATGATTTTTGGCATAAAATAAAAATCAATAATTTCAACCCATAAAAATTAGATTACTGCCAAAAATACACTTGGCAAACATACAGTACAAGAGGTTTTGTGGTCCACACACACACACACACACACACACACACACACACACACACACACACACACACACACACACACACACACACCACACACACACACACACACACACACACACACACACACACACACACACACACACACACACACACACACACATTTGTCATCTTGCCAAACTGAAGCACTTTTGACATTTTATAAATACACTACCGGTCAAAAGTTTGGGGTCAGTTTTTTTTTTATTATTAGTTTTAATTAATAATTTAAATTAAATTATTCTGTTCATCAAGGTGGCATTTATTAAATGTAAAAAAATTGGTAATTTGTTAAATATTTATTAATTCAATATTTATTTATTATTTGTTGTATGTAGTTTTCAAATTAAATTATTATTACAGTCATTATTGCTTTTATTACTGTTACTATTCATAATAATACTAATAATTATAATAATAATAATAATAATAATAATAATAATTAATATTAGAGTGATTTCTGAAGGATCATGTGACTGAAGATTGGAGTAATGAAGCTGAAAATACATCTTTAAGATCACTGGAATAAATTATTTAATTAAATTTAAAATACTTTTGAACAGTTATTTTATAGCGTAATAACATTTCACAATTTTACAATTTGTACTGTATTTTTGATGAAATAAATGCAGTCTTGGTGAGCAGGATAAGCTTATTTTAAAACATTTAAAAATCCTATACACTCTCAGAAAAAAATCTACACCGTGGTACAAATAATCTTCCTTAGGGAACAGTTTTGTACATTTGTAAAAGTTACACCTTATATAGTACAGAAAAAAAAACTCTTATGATACTGTTCTGTACCTTTTATGGTACAACTGAAATGAAAGTACATGTTTGTTCTCATAAAAAAAGGTACCTAAGTGTTGGACAACTCCTTCTTTATTACAATATCTATGAAAATAAATATGACTGGAAAGGCAAAGCGATTTCATGAATAATTTCCATATTAAAACATGAATTATCATTTAAAAGCATATGTTTAAAAAAAACGTATAAACATTTATTATTAAGTTCTATAAAACAAAACAACTGGTAAAACAAAAATATAAGTTTTGCAAACCAAACATTTAGGGCATTTTTAATAAACATTTGATAAGCATTTTCTGATAAATACATTTTCATTACTGATATCTGCGTCTTTTAACATTTGCTTTCAACTACGCACGTGAGCTGGCAAAAGTCCTGCATATGCAAAGTGTTCATGCAGACATTTTAGTATTGTAAAACTAATCAAACATTGTGCATATCTCCTTACAATACTTTTGCATAATTCTATTTCTATTTTAAAATTAAGTAAATTAAATGAACTTTTAAGTGATTACAAAGGTATTGTGTGAAAATTGGAGAAAAAAAAGTTTTTTATTGTACATGGGAGAATGTGTTTCTGTAACATTTTTGTGAAAACGTTGTGAAATAATTAGCAAAAAATAGATCTTTTGATTTATGTTAAAGTATTTTTTATTCTTTATTGTAAATGGAAAAGGTGCATTTACACAAAAAGAAACTCTTTTAAAAACCATTGTTAAAAAATGTATTTGATGTTTTATATTTACTGAAAATAAATTGACACATTTTGGATAAAGCAAAATGCCTTTAAATAGTTCTTGAAAGAACACATTTGACACTGTTAAGGTACAAGTGTGTTGTCACTGTAGTGGTACCTTCATAGATCAGATTTGTACCTTTAATGAAGATACAATATTGTATCTGCAGGTTTTAAAAACCAAAGGTACATTTTGGTTTCCCGTGGTACAAATCATGTCCTTAAAGCTACAAACGGCAATGGTACAAACTTGTTTCTTTGTCTTAAAATACAATTCTGTCCTATAAAAAGGTACTGCCCCAGTGACAAGGGTTTGTACCTTCTTTGGTACAACATTGTACCCTTTTTTCTGAGTGTACTGACCCCAAACTTTTGACCGGTGGTGTATACAATAAAAAGTATGAGAAATGAAAATATAATACACACTGCATTACAATAAAATGGTTGCAGAAATTATTTATTCTGTGAGAATGACTCTAGGCTGAAGTATTCATTTGGTAAAATCTTATTATGTCACCTTCAGGTGATCTTCTCAATATAAAATACATCAGACTTTATTACGCTGCTAATATGACTGGTGCCTCTCTCATATGTCAGAGATTTCAAAGCTAATTTTCCAAACGACTATTCACGCTTTTAAGGGTAAAGCATTTTTAATGAGAAAATAATTATTAAGTGCACTTTCACACCAGAAAACAGTGCAACATTTAGACCTCAATTATTTCATGCAATACAAATCAGAATAAATCTGTCATGTATTGGGCAGGGTTGACAGAGCGGTCTGGCTCAGTTTGAGATATGCATCAGTCATTTTCTACCTCCAAATCAGTTCTTCTCATGCTTTTCCTTTCGTTCTGTCTGCTGAGCTCTTCTTAGGCTTATCTACATTATTCTGTGCTTTTTCCTCCACTGTCTGTGTGTGTGTGTGTTTATCAGTCGCCTGATGTGACACTGCTGACCAGTGCTGACATCACTACTGCTTTCTCAGGAGAAAAAATTGCTCTGCTTTTATAAATGCAAAAAATGCAGCCCACGGGCACAAGCGCAGGCGCACAGACACACACAGACAGCCAATATGATTCATATGGTGTGACAGATACGGATCCACGCAAGTATAATGCAGAATTTCTGCTGAAAACTTTGCCCATCTGTGTAGATATCCAAGTGATACAGAACATGAATTGAAAAGCAGTGAAAATATATTTGTGTTTGCGCACACACACATACACACACACAAACACACACACACACACACAAAACAAGGACAAAATTAGGTACCTGAATGAAGAAACGGCACGACCGTTCTCTCTTCTGGAGCTGAAAGACAATATTAAAACATTTCAGTAACTCACATACACAAACACAACTGCACACACTAAATCACAGTGCGCATTTAATCATTCAGAGCCCAATAAGAAGCAAGGCCTAATTAGCTGAAATAATCTACAATAATTTGGTAATAAATAATTAGAATCATAATTATATTGTGGATCGGAGCAGAATTAGGAACAAAATGAATGTTTAACTGAGTTACAGTCACGTGAAACTGACACTGTACCCACAAAACATTCCTGCACATGTCTGCCAGGACAATAATACTGCAAACATACAAACAAACAACCAACACTGAGCTGTATTGAGTCTGAATGGCCAGAGGTGTCTGACTGTGTCTTATTGCAGATGAGCTGATGCTTGTGTAATTGATAACTTTAGCTGGATGCAGGTAATAGGAAACTGACAGGCTGACTGTTTCAAGTTTGTAAAGTGATATTCAGGCACTACAGTGTTGTGTGGGTCACTGTATGTGTGTGTGTCTGTGTGTTTAACTGGTCCTGAGATGATGAATGAGATGAAGATGATGTACCATACAATTATTTGACATTAAAATAAACTATCATATTGCAGTTTAATACATGAAGCAGGGCCATGCACAGTTGAAGTCAGAATTGTTAACCCCCCTGAACTATTAGCCCCCTTGTTTATGTTTTCCCCCATTTTCTGTTTAATGGAGAGCAGATTTTTTAAACACATTTCTAAACATAATAGTTTTAATAACTTATCTCTAATAACTGATTTATTTTATCTTTGCCATGATAACAGTAAATAATATTTGACTATTTGACTAATATATACTGATATTTTTCAAGACACTTCTATACAGCTTAAAGTGAAATTTAAAGGTGTAACTAGGTTAAATAGGTTAACTAGACAGGTTAGGGTAATTAGGAAAATTATTGTATTACAATGGTTTGTTCTTTAGACTATCGGGAAAAAATAGCTTAAAGGGGCTAATAATTTTGTCCCTAAAATAGTTTTTAAAAAATTAAAAACTGCTTTTATTCTAGCCAAAATAAAACAAATAAGACTTTCTCCAGAAGACAAAATATCAGACATACTGTGAAAATGTCCTTGCTCTGTTCAACATCATTTGGGAAATATTTAAAAAAGAAGAACAAATTCAAAGGGGGGCTAATACTGTAATTCTGACTTCAACTGTATATTGTGGACAAATATGACATAACAGAAATGATTTATCGTAGATCAAAAATGTCCTTAACCCTTTAACTGCCTGCTCTACCAAATGGTTGACCATGTTTTTACTGTTTTAAATAATGACTGTTAAAGTAATTTAAAGAATGACTGTTTTAAATAAAGATTTACACACACACACACACACACAGCATTGTTGGTTTACAAAAAAAAAAAAAAAAAAAATCCTATTGCACCACTACACTTAATTTTAGTTTTATTGTTAAAAAAAAAAAAAAAAAAAAAAACAAGAAAGCATGTTACATGAGAATCTGAAATAGTTTATGGCATACTTCAAAAAGTAACGATGATTTAATATTCAAAAATGTTTTATTTTGATTATTGATTATTATGATTATTAAATAAATGGGTCTTACACTCCATATTTTCTGATTTTTCATAGTATACTGTATGCATTAATTTCGGTACTTTTACTATAAACCGACATATCAACCATTTGTGAGAGGTTGATATTTTAGAGGCGACGCAGTGGCGCAGTAGGTAGTGCTGTCGCCTCACAGCAAGAAGGTCGCTGGTTCGACCCCCGGCTGGGTCAGTTGGCATTTCTGTGTGGAGTTTGCATGTTCTCCCTGCGTTCGCGTGGGTTTCCTCCGGGTGCTCCGGTTTCCCCCACAGTCCAAAGACATGCGGTACAGGTGAATTGGGTTGGCTAAATTGTCCGTATACTGTAAGTGTGAATGAGTGTGTATGGATGTTTCCCAAAGATGGGTTGCAGCTGGAAGGACAACCGCTGCGTAAAATGTGTACTGGATAAGTTGGCGGTTCATTCCGCTGTGGCGACCCCGGATTAATAAAGGGACTAAGCTGAAAAGAAAATGAATGAATGAATGATATTTTAGAAATTATGGGGTGTGTTGAAAAAAAATTAATTGAGTGTGTTAACTAGCGACATTAAAAGTTAAGAAACATTCTTAGTGAGGCAGATAAAGAGTTAAAACTAATCAAAGGAAATTCACAATTTTGGTTTGTTAATGTCTTAAAGTTCAATGGCATCATGTTTTCAAACTAATGTAAAGCGATTTCATGTTCTCAGCAAATATAATGTCATTCATAATGTTTTTAAAGATTTTAATATGTCTTTACCTGTTTAATTTAGCTTTAATCTAGTAAGATATTAATTGGACAGAAACCTTTTCCAAACCTGCTACTTTTCAGGAAATTAAAAAGGCCCTGTATTTTTGACTCATTAGATTAGCATCGTAAAAGTTGGCAGTGTGGCTCCACATCTGGCAAACACTTGCACGTGTCATTTTATTTTTAACACTTCACCATAATCAAATTCAAATGGCATTTTGAGCTTTTTGACCAACAAATGTCAAAAATGTGTGAAATATTTTAAAGATGACTATTCTGACTAGATGCTACATGATAAACTCACTCACTTACTTTCCTTCGGCTAATTCCCTGCTTTATCTACAGCAGAATGAACCAGCTTTCTCATTATTCTTTTTCTTGTTGCTTTATTAACATGATTATTTGAATCAGTAAATCTTGAAATGATTTTGACTATAAAGTTAACATATTGCTTAATATAAAAATGTTCAGTGCATTCGCCTGTCTCTTTGTAATTCTATTTCAGGAGCCACCAAACCAGGTCAGAGGTCATGTAGACCTCGAGTGGAACTGAAGGGCTTGATGATTGAAAACAACTCTTTTTCTATTTGCATTGCTATGTGCTAAAGTGATTTTGATATTATTATTATTATGTGTTAATTCTGTTGAAAGTGATTATCCTTTTTATTCAAGATAGACTTTGTGTGGTGAGAATATAACTGCCTGAATGTAGATTAGACTGGTTTTTAACCAGTTTTGATAAAGACAGTTGAGAGTACACTCAACCTTGGCTAAGAAACAGATTGTACTTTGAGTGTGTGTGTGTGTTTTATTCGATTGTGGATCATTTCACAGGGCTGGGGTCAGATCTAAACAGCCTAGTGGATGTCTGACGTTTGTATGGTTGAGATATTGAGATATCGTTCAGAGTTGTATGCACGCACACACATGGAAATTGTCCTAGTCTATCTGTGTTTTAACCAATGTTTTTACCCTAAAACACCTATATTTATGACACAGTTAATGACGTTATGTAAGAGTATAAATTGTTGTTGATTTGTGATTGTAAACAGAGCGCCCTAGGAACACACTGCAAGTGTTGACGCTGGCTTCTGCTGATGAAACCGCAAACTACCTTCATTAAACTCTATTTATTTGAATCTCTGACTCCGGCTCTTTTTCATCTGACAGACTGGTCATTCTTTATTTTATTCGACAACAAAATAATTTATATTAACGACACTGAACTGAACTAAACTTCAACTCTGAAAACTGGACTGACAGTTTCAATTTACTAGAACTTCTATGTTAAGCTGCTTTGACACAATCTAAAATAGAAATAAGGATGAATTGAATTTAATAACTTTTAAAATTCATTAAATTTAGATGATGAATGTTTAAATTAATGTTTGTTTTTATTTTAAAAAAATGTCCTCATAAGGTCAAAATTTACTAGTAACATACTTGTAGGGACATTCGCTGTGTGTGTGTTTGCATCCAACAGACATCTTACAAGACGTTCATTATGCCTCTAAGAAATTGGCTGGTGTTTATGTGTAGCATTGTGCAGCCTGTATTTGCGTTTCACCACTTTGAAGTATTTTTTTTTTTATTATTCTTTTATGTTGCGGCTTCTTTTGTTAATTGGAAAAACTCACCGGGGCTTTATGAGCTGTTTTAATTTGTGTGTCCTTATTTATAAGAGTGTGTGTGGGTGAGTGTAAGGATTTCTGTCTATCGAGCAGTAGCTGTTTTTAACAGGAAGTTTTCCCATTTGGGCCTTAAAGCCTTTGATCTGTGGACTGCCACAGGTTTACTGCCTAAAACATTGTACTTTGCACAGAATCAGAGCACTGTTTCTCTCTCCCGCTCCTTTGTGCACAAAAATACACATGAATATATTGAGCTTTCTTATACAAAAGGATGCCAATGTAATTAATATCTAACAAACATGTACTGTAGTAGCTGTGTGTTCACTACCTACGCAGTGTGCGTGTGGTTTGCTAACAGCTCGTGTACCTTGTTTAAACTGCGTGCGGCGGTGTCTTTTCCCCCAGGGGTGAGGTTTCGCAGCTGCACGTCCAGTAGTTCCACCAGCTGTGCCATGGCTTTGACTGTGGACGGGACATCTCCGGGTCTCAACTCTCCCTTTGTCTGTTCAGCCAATTCCCGGGCTACTATAGCAGCAGTTTCGCCCGATCTCATCTACAGAAAGAGAGAGCGAGAGAGATATGTACGTGCGTATATTGATTTTATTCGCTCTGTCCCTTGATGGTCGAATAAGTGGATGAACAAATGGCTTCATAGATTTGTGATTCTGCCTATTTTCCGATTTGCTCTCTGTGGTACAAAGGAAACCATTTTACATTACTGTTAAGCTTCAGTCATCATTGCACTTTACACACATATGCACTCTCACAGCACACACACACGTGCCACTTTTTTTTAAGCTGCTGTCGCACGATGCTTTTGGCTGCACTGTCGTCCCTACGTAATTTCGCCACAAAGTGAAACAAATTGCGGCTGATCTTGACAGTTGAATTTTGGCTCATTTTGTTGTACACTAAATTTCCTCTAAGCTGTTTCGCTACAGGCTGCTCTTTGTGATAAGCTTTTGTGCTTTGTTAAAAAAGCTGGAGGCCAAATTATGCTTTAAGAATATTTGCTATAGGCATATCGCTCTCCACTGAATGTTTTTAAATTGGCTGATACTCCATTAGCATATTTCCCATGGTGTCATGTTTTTACTCACTCTTTGAGTAATGTGATTGGTCCACGGTGAGGTGCAGTTGCTCAGATCTGGTCCCTTCGGGTCCCAGTAGCCAAGCAAACAATTAAACGTGGCTACACCTGAAAAATAATAATAAAGAAAAACATGAGCTCTCTCTTACGCACACACACAAACACACACACATTCAGACATATGGCCTGGCAATTGCTGTCAAACCAATCAAACACACAAGCAGAGCAGGAGATTTACAAGCGATACAAAATGTGTCAATCAACAGCTGGCAGCTGCCCACATAATGAGGTGGCAATGACAGAACACCTGAACAAGCACACCACACTAACAGGAAAAAAATCTGATTAATTCAACGTAACACACAGGTAAATATAACTTTTACAAGTTCATGCACATCTGCAGTAGCTTTAACAGGTTTAGTACCACTTTTAGAGCAGATTATGTAGTGTGTAATGTACAGTTGAAGTCAGAATGATTAGCCCCCCTGAATTATTAACCCCCTTGTTTATTTTTTTTCCCCCAATTTCTGTTTAACAGAGAGAAGATTTTTTTTTACACATTTCTAAACATAATAGTTTTAATAACTCATTTCTAATAACTGATTTATTTTATCTTTGCCATGATGACAGTAAATAATATTTTACTAGATATTTTTCAAGACACTTCTATACAGCTTAAAGTGACATTTAAAGGCTTAAGTAGGTTAATTAGGGTAACTAGGCAGGTTATGGTAATTAGGCAAGTTATTGTATAATGATGGTTTGTTCTGTAGACTATTGAAAAAATATATAGCTTAAAGGGACTAATAATTTTGACCTTAAAATGGGTTTTAAAAAATTAAAAACTGCTTTTATTATAGCCGAAATACAACAAATAAGACTTTATCCAGAAGAAAAAAAATATTATCAGACATACTGTGAAAATTTCCTTGTTCTGTTAAACATCACTTGGGAAATATTTAAAAAAGAAAAAAAATTCAAAGGGGGTTCAATAATTCTGATTGCAACTGTATGTTCACACATACGTGGAATTTGTTTTCGTGACAGAGCTTCTAAAGACAGAATTACAGAGGCAGGACAAAAAACAGATAATAAATATATTTTAAAAATAGAAGTAAGTAGTGAATGCAAATATACAAATTGACAAGTGTTCTGCAATGTTTCTGTGCACAAAATTCATAATAAATAAGGATATTGTGTGCTAAAAAAAAAAAAAAAAGTTTCTGAATAATTCTTCCAAATCCAGTCTTATTTCTTGCACAAACCTATGCAGTTTTAGTAATAGATTTACATAATGGGCATCTATGGTATTTACTGTCTGCCCATCAGCAAGGTCTTCTTTGAGCCTTAAACACTAGTTATAGCTGAAGCCTAAAAGTTTGGGTTTGTGTTGCCAACAAGTCTGCAAGTTGTTGTCCTTACTGTAAAACACACTTCCAAAGCTCAGACTCAAATTATCGCAAAACCGTTAATGTTGTACCGTTTGTATCAATGTCATTCTCATGCGACAAAGAAAGCCACACGATTTACATATCGGGCCTTGTGTGTGCTCAAGTTTGCCATTTCAAATGTAGACCTAACAGCAAGCACATGCAAATACAGAAATACTTATGCTACTTATCATACACAAAAAAGGGGTATTTTAGTAATATTCAACTTCTGACAGTGGATATAGAAATTTAAATACAGGCCCGTAGTCAGCCTGGTGAAAAAGGTTGTTTTTTTCTCAGAAAGTGGACCATTTGTAGTTATTCGCCTCATTTTCTATTTAATTATGAGGTTTAATATTAAATACTGCACTTCAGTGATATTTTAAGCACTATTTTTTTTGCTTGTCAGATGGTCATCATC
Organism: Danio kyathit; assembly: GCA_903798195.1. Lineage (NCBI taxonomy): Eukaryota > Metazoa > Chordata > Actinopteri > Cypriniformes > Danionidae > Danio > Danio kyathit. Next base: position 31,170,308 of record LR812519.1, read on the forward strand.
ACCACCACATGTTTTGATGTACCAAAAACATTTCCTAAAGATTTAGAATAAAGAAATATGAAAACAATACTTGAAGAGCAAAAACCTCTAACGCCATCTGAAATTTTCTCCTAAAGTGGACATTTTTAAAGCTCCTGCGTGTATGTTCAGTAAATCCACTTTTGTGGCAAATAATATGTTCTTTACATTGCCTTTAAAGTGAAATAACTGGACACAAACATAGGATCCTGAGAAAAATTTCAAAATGAACTAAATTTTAGTCGGCACTTAGAGGTTTTTGCATCTGAACTCTTCACTTATTTTTTAAATACAAATTTATACCATTATATATCTTTAGACAAAAATAGGAATCTGTTAAAATTTTAAATTAAAAACTGAGGCCTATTGTCATTTATTAGCCAAATAACAAACTGGGGTGTGTTTCCAAAAACCATCGTTAGCCAACTAAGGTCGCAAGTTCCGTCCTTACAAACATAGTTAGTTAATTTGACGTTTCCCAAATCCATCGTTCCAACAAACATTCACAAACTGCGTCGCAAACTTGTACGCTTGCAACTACACCTCTGGAGCTGTAGTTAGAAACATAGTTCCTGGCTGTGTTCTATTCCCAGTTATCCCCCCTATGCCCGATTTGTTTATAACATTCTAACATTTAAACTTATAATATTTTTTTTTTAAAAAGCATTAAAGTCATCTCTCTTAGGTGTAATTTGCTTTCAAAGTATTTTTACAGTTCAGTTTTAGCGATCTTCATGTTTACAATTGCGCTCCCTTCGCAGTGCACTTTGAAAACATTGATGTCATTTTGAACACAGCCGTGGCTCATGACGAAAGCTATAGGTGACGTATTATTTAAAAGCGGAATTTAGGCTATGTTACAGTACGTCTCCAAAGCTTGGGAAAACAAAAAAAAAAAAAACTTACGTTAATGCTTTTAATTTATAGTAGGCTATTTTATTATTTTTTAAATTTCCTAATAAATAATACATATAAAATTTAATTTCTTAATAAATAGCCTTATTATTTATTTGTTTATATGATTTATATATGATTTTAGAATATGTGTTAGCTTTTGTAAGTGATTTTATGTTTTAGAATAGAATATGTAATGTTCTCAATAACATTTTTAAAGGAAACATTGGCCCTATATGTGCCATTTACATATTTCAATTAATATGGAAAACAAGTGCATGTTTTTACCAAAACTAATATTGGATTTTATTTTAAATGCGTGTTAAATGCGTATGGGGTTCTTCTCTAAAGAAGTTGTTACCACCCCATTTAGAGCATCAATATTTTCAAGTTTTATGTTATAACTAACGTGGTTCAAATGATGGATCTGCGACAGAGAAACTACAGGTTTTGGTAAACACTCGTCATTATATCGTTCATTTCCCAAACGATGCATCGTACTATGGTATTTTAGCCGCGAGTTACGTCGTTGTTTGGGAAACGCACCGCTGGACAGCGCATTCAACTTTCCTCAGTCAGAATTTGGCATGCAGAATTTGACACTTCAGAATGGGAAGTCCCACCGAAGCAACAGCCAATACAGGATTCAATTTGATCTTAAAGCTTTCTCTGATGGGTTATTTTCATAGGCATTTTTCTTTTACAATTTATGATGGCATAGCTGTCAAAATAGGACAAATGAGCTCATGTATGGGACAAATTCTGGACCTTGAGGGGTGGGTCTTTCAAACCACCCAAACCCCCTTGTCTACAGGCCTGTACTGCTCAGTGTAAATTAGCTATAAAATGTAGCTACTCTCTCAAATAGTACTCGTAGACTGAATTCCAAATCGTACGTTTATACAGTATACAGTGCTCAGCATAATTGAGCGCATCCTATTTTGAAAATCAATATTTTTAACCATTTCTCAATGTATTTTGGTGCATTTAAACAAAACAGATTTATTTATTAAAATAATATTTTTTAGTCACCAAACATATTTAGAAATTGAAAGATAATAAAATTAAATTCAAGCAAAATATTGCAAAAAAAAAAAATTACAACCTACAAAATTTCAACTAAATCTTTCTATTGTTTTGCTTCTCTTGATTATTCCTCTTGTTTAATTTTGTATTTAATATTTTTCTATAACATAAATTTGGGTGTACTAGTTTTTGGACCGTTATCGTGAGTTATTTTATTTAATAAGCTCCAGATTTGGCTTCAGTACTGACTAATCTAATCTATGTGCACAAATATAATATTGTATAGCTTCCTAATAAAAATATGAATTTAAAAGATACATTTGTGAGGGGTGTACTTATATACAGTATGCTGAGCACTATATATGATAACTATGTGACACAATATAAAGTAATTATATGATCCTCCAGTGCACCTCTTAAATTGTATTAATGTTTTCATGTACAGTATATTAAAATGGCTACTATTGTGTTTTTCCTATGACTACCTATGGCTACTATTGTGTTTTTCCTATGATTTATTTTAAATTACCTTTGACTACTGTATAAACAAAACAACATTTTTTCTTCCAATTTTTCCTCCCAAACTCCTTTCTTTCTAATGAGAAATAGTCTATTTTTCACAGGATATTTGATATGTACCACATTTTGACATTTATAATCAAGCCTTACATGTCCAAACACTTCTAGGGGCTACTTTTCTTAGGTTGAAAAATAAATGACAATGTAACTATCAGTACTGTGGTAATTCCTATTGTTGTGCATAATTATAAAGAATTACTAATGATGAGTTTAGTCCTGAACACTGGGATGATAAATTAATTACAGGCTTGAATTACAAACTAATTCTTTCATTCATGTTATCAGGAGCCTTGTTGCAGTGTTGAAGTGTATCAGATCTCTGCCAGAGAGCAATGCATACACACACACACAAGGACACACACTGAGCTGATGCATTGATGTATTCAATACACAATAAACAAAATAAACCGCCACACACACACACTGCCCCTAATAATAGATTAATCACTCTCTTACTAACCTATGGTGCCAGGTGGGCACGGTTGCTTAGCAACTTGTCCCTGGTGTGTCCGTGGCCAGGAGATTTCAGCAGTGAGACGTGGGGCACAATAGTCAACAGTGACGGGAGTCTGCGGGGAGGGAGGCGCTCGAGTCAGGGCTTCTGGGAGGACGTTGTTATGGCGGCGAGGAGGAACCATGGTGGTCGTCGTGGTAGTGGTGAGAGAGGGGCGGAGCGTGCCTGTATATGGGCGTGGAGGAGTCGTGGAGCTGCGTACTGGAGGAAGAGGATCAGGAAGCAAGACTGAAGAAGGCGGATCTGGAAGAAAAATAGAGATTCTTTAACACTTACAATTCAAATGAATGTAAGATTTTACAATGATCTGTTTTTAAGGTACTACAGAAACAATCATATATTCACAATTTTATTGAAAAAAAAAAGATTTATTATAAGGATGTTAAACAAATTTATACACTGTTAAAAGTCCAACTTGAAACTTGTTTGTTTGGCAAAAATTTGTAAAAAAAAAAAAAAAATGTCTGTACAACTACATTTAACACATTTACTTAACCTACATCAAAATTTTTTTTATTAAGTTAAAAAGATTCATTTTGTGTGTAGTTCAACCAAAAAAGCTTCTGCCAACCTGTTCCTTTAAGCAGAGTTAATCTCAGACTTCCTCACTTGAAAAAATAAAGGTTGCAATATTTCTAACCCTAACAACCACGACAAAAATAATAGTAACACCAATAATAACATTAATGTCATTATTATTAACAACAACGACAAATCACTACTGCAATAATAAAATATTTTCCAAATTATGTTTAACAGAGCAAGGAAATGTTCACAGTATGTCTGATAATATTTTTTTTCTTCTGGAGAATGTCTTATTTGTTTTATTTCGGCACAAATAAAAGCAGTTTTTAATTTTTTTAAACCCATTTTAAGGTCAAAATTATTAGCCCCTTTAAGCTATAAATTTCTTCAATAGTCTACAGAACAAACCATCGTTATACAATAACTTTTTTAATTACCCTAACCTAGTTAACCTAATTAACCTAGTTAAACATTTAAATGTAACGTTAAGCTGTATAGAAGTGTCTGCAAAAATATCTAGTAAAATATTATTTACTGTCTTCATAACAAAGATAAAATAAATCTCTTATTAGAAATGAGTTATTAAAACAGTTATGTTTAGAAATGTGTAGAGAAAAAAATCTTCTCTACGTTGAACAGAAATTGGGGGAAAAACAGGGGGGCTAATAATTCTGACTTCAACTGTATGTATATATGTATGTATATATCAAATAATAAATCGAACTTTCAAAACATCTACTCAAATAATAAATCAAATGCATTCTAAGATGAGAAATCAAATATATTTGATATTTAATTTTCATGATCAACTAAGTAAAATCCTGTAATAATTAAATGACAAATCAAATGCTCAATCTATAGCTGTGTCTCATTTTAACCCAACTAAATGTTTTTTGTATTGCTGACAAATAAGTTTAGGTCAGTGCAGCTGATGTTTTCAAATGTTGAGTGAACAAGAAAAAGCTAAAGGAAATAAGGAGTATATAGATATAGTCTGTCTGTCTGTCTGTCTGTCTGTCTGTCTGTCTGTCTGTCTGTCTGTCCTATCCATCCATCCATCCATCCATCCAGGCATCCATCCATCCATCCATCCATCCATCCATCCATCCAGGCATCCATCCATCCATCCATCCATCCATCCATCCATCCATCCATCCATCCATCCATCCATCCATCCATCCATCCATCCATCTATCTATCTATCTATCTATCTATCTATCTATCTATCTATCTATCTATCTATCTATCTATCTATCTATCTATCTTTCTATCTATCTATCTATCTATCTATCTATTTATCTATCTATCATCTGTTTATCTGCAGTATCTATCTATCTTGCCATCTGTCTGTATTAGATAATGTCATGTCACTGACCATTATGCATCACTTCAAGTTGCAATATTTATTTGAATTTCACATTTATATTTTTAAATATTATAAATTAGATTAACTGAATCCATCTTTAGTGTCAGTTTAGCCGTCAAGTATTTATTAAAAATACTATATTTATTTACATTTGACATTCATATTTTTAAATATTATAATTTTAGAATAATTTGTTCTATGCTATGATCAATTATAATAGTGTAATTTTCATTCACATTATGTATACAATACAAATATCCTTTAGCAATCAATTATTTCTCATTTAAAAACAGCATTTATGTACAGTATTTACACATGTACATCATTTGTAAATACACATTTCATTTACACACCCACAGTTCAAGAGCAGACATTGGTTCAAAAGACAGTGGTAAAGCAGAGCCATGCATATCCATCTCTCTCTCTAGGCATCTCTGCTGTTTCAGGGATGACTGAATGAGTCAGGTTTCTGGAGAGTGTTTGTGTGTGTAAATGTGTGTGTCTTTGTGCCCTGTGCAGCAGTTGGGAGTGTATGTTTTGACAGGCCCGATCCCTGAGTGCAAGGACTTCTGAGAGGCAAAGATAGATGATGTTTAAACGTCACAACTCCCCATTGGCACACTCTGTTCCTGTCTGTCTCTCTCTCTCAAACACACAAGCACACACCTGAGGGCCTGAATCTGGCATATAGCAGTCAAATGCATACATGCAAGCTTTGTTTGCTGATATAAAGTGGGAAAGAATCTGTATCGGAAGCTTAGGATGTCACATGACAGGGAGTAAACATCCCTTAAAGCCTGGTCTAGACTAAACGATGCTGTAAGAATTCTGTCCATAATAAATGTGCGCGTGGAAAGACGCGGACTGGCACACGCAGCGCAAATGAAAACGATAGCTTTCCTCTTATGTTCTGTCTCGTTCTCTATCTCTCTGTCTTGCCTTGTTTACTGGAGAAGCTCTTGTTGCCTCAGAAACTGCTGGAAAAAAGGACTAAAGTGTGAAGAGGAGAGAAAAAGAACACTAGAGGACAGAGATGCTACCAGAAAAAAACACTTCTTCTTGTTTTTCCCATCTGTGAATTGGCAGTGGCGAATTTAATAAAAAGTGGATATGAAAAGAATGCAGGCTCAAGATCCCACATGGCTCTACTCTAGGACCCATGAAAATGTAACCCAAATATAATTTTGTTAATATTTATCTGCTTTCAAATTATACAATTATATAAATTACAATATTTATGTTTTGAACAAATAAAACTCAGTAAGCACTAAAACACAAATTACAAAAATTTACAAAAGATAAAACAACCAAAAAACGCTGCATTACACTTGGACTTTGAAACTTGAAAACCGTTTGACGTTGACCACTACAGTTGAAGTCAGAATTATTAGCCCCTGAATTATTAGCCCCCCTGTTTATTTTTTTCCGCAATTTCTGTTTAACGGAGAGAAGATTTTTTCAACACATTTCTAATCATAATAGTTTTAATAACTCATTTCTAATAATCTTTGCCATGATTACAGTAAATAATATTTTGCTAAATATTTTTTAAAACACTTTTATACAGCTTAAAGTGACATTTAAAAGCTTAACTAGGTTAATTAGGTTAGAGGCAGGTTGGGATAATTAGGTAAGTTATTGTATAATGATGGTTTGTTCTGTAGACTATCGAAAAAATATATAGTTTAAAAGGGGCTAATAATTTTGACTAAAAAATGGTCTTAAAAAATTAAAAAAAATGCTTTTATTCTAGCCGAACTAAAACCAATAAGACTTTCTCCAGTAGAAAAAATATTATCAAACATACTGTGAAAATCTTCTTGCTCTGTTAAACATAATTTGGGAAATATTTAAAAAAGAAATAATTGTAATAATTCTGACTTCAACTGTAAATGTAAAAATTACACTGCAAAGTCAACTCAACATTGCATATTAGGAATGCACGATATATCAGTGGCCATATCATTATCGGTCGATAAATGCTATTTTTAACATTATAGTTATCAATCTGATATCAAAATTAGGCGGATATCTTTAAGCTGATAAATTATGATATTGTACAGAACTGCCTGCCTCGTGCATGTGTGGGCGGAACTTGTTCAGACTTGTCCAGTGCACTATAACCTCCTAGGGCTTGAGTGTCGACATATGTGGACAGCACATTTAAACAGATTATTTAAAATACTTTAAAAAATAGTTTTATATTTTGTTACAGACATACAGTGTCATCCTGCAACTGTTTTGCAGCATATGAAATGTCCCAAACCCTTTTTTTAATTGTATAAAAATGGGGAAAAATGTTGTGTTTACTCTGTGATAGTCGAAGCAAGTTCAAAAAAAATTCTATGTTATATATGCATTAAAAACATTGAAGAAAAAGTGTTTTATGTAAATTCAGACCACGAGTCCACATATATGGACATAATTTTTCTCTAAAAGTACATCATATCAAAAGATGATACTTAGATTTGTATTCTAATTAGGTTCCAATAAGCCCAAATAGCAAAGAGAAATAAAAAATGCATGTAAAAAAACACCTTGGGCCTTAAGAGGATAATGGAGCTTTCCTCTATTCACTATTTATTACTTCAAAGTCCGTCCTTTCTGTGAGGTATTGCTGTGTGTTAATAACTCAGTAAGTAAACATGTTGCTTATCATTGTAGATTTGTTGGATAGTGTCATTGTGTATTTTGGTTTTAATTGCCTCAGGAAAAATATTACCTGTGTAAACATAATAGCAGTGATGCACACGTGCTAAATAACTCGTTGGGTTGTTGGTAATCTAATATGATTATTTGTTCTTATCAACGCATTGCTTGCCATGTGCTGTTGATGTAAGATTTTATTCAGTTTAATCGGCATATTTATAATGATTATATCAAGTGTCAGCCACATTCTGTCTTTATATTATGCTATATTATGTGTTAGTCATAAAGTCATCTGTGCTCAATGCTCAGGTGTTGTACCAAAATCTGACTTTCGAGAACAAATATGACTCCCCTTCGTGTGCACGCGCATTACACAGCGCCTACAGTTAAAGTCTCAAACTCACAGCGGTTTATCATAAACCTTTCATCAATCATTTTTCCTACAAATGACAGCAAGAAAGAACATAGAAGCGCTGTCTGATTGACAAGCAGCACCTACATGTGTTCAAAAGACTCTAAAACACCAAATGGGACAAATTTATGCCACATTTCCTAAAGTAAATCATACAATTTGTATTTAGCTTTTCGCTTGTACAGTGGCTATGAACTGTCAAAATACCTCTCAAATCGCCTTTTCGGTTTCAGTTCTTAGTTCTTTCATTTTCATTTTTATAATTTTATATTATAAAATTCATTTTTATTTTATAATTCATATTTAAAATATATTTATTTAACTTGTTTGTTAATTAAGTCCCATTTTGTCCCAAGTTGCATGTTAATTTGCTATGTGAAAAAAAGGAAATAATTTATTTTTGGCATGCTAATTTATGTCAAATCATGAATATAGGTCTATATAATCACCTTACAATTTTTTTTGCATTGAGTAGGCTGTTCAGTTCATAAGATCAGTTCAAAATTTAGTTAAAATCAGTTGTTCATTGTATAAAATTATAACAATTTGTAATATTTATCGGCTATAGTATGTCGGCTATCGGCCAAAAAATCAGTTATCGGTTATCGATATCGGCCAAAAAATCCATATTGGTGCATCCCTATCCACTTGTTAAGTCGTGACATATTGGTGACGTATGGAATACTGTTTCCGGGTCCAAGCCCCTACACTGTAATACCCAATAAGTTAAGGTAACTCAAACAATTTGAGGAGACAGATTGCAACAAACCATTTAGGTTCAAAAACTAATCCTAATGAATACTGTGAACTTGATCCATTTTAATAAATAAAGCATTTGAGCACAGTAAAACCCAATAAATGAAGAGAACTCAAACCAACTGATTACTGTAAAACCCAATAAGGTAAAACAACTCAAACCTTTTGAGGAAACCGATTGCTTGAACTAATCTATAGGAGTACTGTGAACTTACTTCATTTAAGTTGAAGTAATGAGGTATTTAACTCTTTACCTTCAACAGCGAGTTCAAAACTCTTTTCAAATGAGTAGAATTAACTTTCACCTCATTTCATTTGTTAAAGGGTTTTACAGTGTACTCATTTGAATTGAGAAAATATTCATTTTTGGCCACTTTTTAGTCTCTGCACCTGCTGCATCACAAATACCAAAATTTTAACAATTTATAAGAAATGTATCACTTTCTGGCCATCTGATATTAGGCATGGATATATATATATATATTGTGATCATGATTTTCGAAAGCATTACATCGCTTTGTAAACATTTATTTTTAACATTTGATGAGTCTCCCCATACAGTTTGATAGAGCGCTTGGACCCGGAACCTGCTTCACGTGACGTCACACTTAACAAGCGGATTGCATATCTATGCAATCTGACTATTGCGGATGCACACATTGCGATATTGATGCTGAAATGATATATTGTGCAGCCCCACACACTACTATTCAAAAGTTGGTAAAACCTGAAAGTTTCTTAAACATTTCTCAACTGCATTTATTTATTTAATAATAAGAAAAATACAATAAAACAATTGTTCTGCTTTATATATTTTGTTGAAACCATGGTTTATTTTATCAGGTTGAAATTGAATATTTTTAAAATATAAAAATCAGAAGTCTTTGCTGTCATTTTTGATCAATCAAAGCATTTAGTTTTTTTAACAGGGCAAGAGGTGTGGAAAAAAAAAACAGTAATTTTTTATGACTGTATGATTTACAATTAACATTCACATGAAATAATATGGGGCGACGCGGTGGCACAGTGGGTAGAACAATCACCTCACAGCAAGAAGGTCGCTGGTTCGAGCCTCGGCTGGGTCAGTTGGCATTTCTGTGTGAAGTTTGCATGTTCTCCCCGTGTTCGCGTAGGTTTCTTCTGGCTGCTCCACAAGTCCAAAGACATGCGCTATAACTGAATTGGGTAAGCTAAATTGACCCTAGTGTATGTGTGTGAATGAGTGTGTATGGATGTTTCCCGGTGAGGGGTTGCAGCTGGAAGGGCATCCGCTGCATGAAAACATGTGCTGGATAAATTGGCAGTTCATTCCACTGTGGCGACCAGATTAATAAAGGGACTAAGCCGAAAAGAAAATGAATGAATCAATGAATGAAATAATATGAAAGTTAATATGAGTGAACACGCACAGTGAGCTGCTGGAAATATAACCTGCAATATCACCACTAATTTCAGGAAGGGGAAAGGGGTCAGAGAACCCCGCCACAGTAACTGATTCCGGATCTGTCTTACTGACCCTGGCCTAATGCCTTCAGTAGGTGAAGTACTTGCCGGTGCATAAATTATACCCAAAAATGAGCACTAACAAAAGTGTGCAAATCATAAGGCAGCGTGAGTCCTCGTTAGCAGTTCCGAATGAAAGATAGTTCCTCTTTCTTAGACTATATCCCACCAGACAGCTCTGGCTTATTATAGAGATGCACTGATCCAAATATCCCCTCACATCTCCTCTCATCACTGTTCCTGCCCTCTTTTCTCTCTCTCCATCTCTCCCCCACCTCCCTCTGTGCGGCAAATCTGACTGTGATTTTAAAGGGCCGCTGAGTGAAATGAAAGCACTTCCTGTTTCTATTTCTGTATCTGTCTGTGTGAGGAGCTACTGAGGCAAGACTCTGAAAGCAGCAGAGCGTTCTAGAGTGACTAATCGCTCGCGCACACACACATACACAGCCTCCCTTCCCTTTCGCACAGAAGCCATTAAATGACAAACCAGCCCTTTCATCCACCTTCCAAATCTCTCCATCGCTCCTTTCTGGCCGATGTCCGCCTGTCTGCCGTGCCCTCCGTGTCTCCAGATTGTCATCTCTGTGATTCAGCCCACTCAGACACAATAGGGGAACAGATAGAGGGCAACGTGTGTGTTTTCCAACGGAAAGGGCGCTTTGATTGGCGGCTGATCAAAGGAAGTCTTCTATTCGCATCCTCGATGGAAAGATGCCTGACTCACTCCTAGAGGTTAAAGGTCATTTATCCTCTATTACTCGAAACTCTTTTAAGGGTAGTGCAACTTCGGAGTGGGCTTCTAGCGTGGTCTGTTAAGCCCATCTCTTACTGTAGACTGACATGAAAGAGAAGGCAATTTATAATCGGACATCTATTTCCGACGACCGGCCTTCTGGAAAACCACTGTATGAAATCGGGTCATTTGACGTTTGGTCATACTTCCAGGTGTGACCAGAACAGCAAATCTTCCAGGGGCTGCTTAATGCATAATGTCCTGTTAAATATGCCTCAGCCCACACTGAGACGAGAAACAATGTCACCTTGCTGATCAGGACCAATCAGAAGACAGCGTCATGGCAACCTTGCTGGAAACTGCCGATGGATTTATTGAACATGCAGCTTTAATAGACACATAAACGAAAGTTCAAATGCATGTACAGCAGTGGCACTTAAGTCACTCTTAAAAATGTATGAATGTCTTAGCAACCAAAAATAATCTAGCCAAGTAATATAGGGCTCAAAGAAAAAAAGGGGTCAGGCTTACATTTCATACATTTAAATGTCTCCTGTTTAATGTTACTTTTTATATACAAAAACAAATTCCTAAATTTCAAGATCACAGTTTAATTCAATATGAAGTTCTCCTCACAGGAGTAAAACAATTAATTTTATCATATTTTATAAGTTACATGTATTCTGAAACATTATAAAATTAGAGAACATTCTAAGAAACCTTACAGTTTTAGTCACGCAAAGCTGATGTAGATTTTGTTGTTACAAATGGGTTATATGCACAGAAGTGTTGTTCAGCCACCGAAATCTTCCGGTGAAAGATTGATGTGACTGTTTTCAAATTCATACGGCCTTTTACAGCATCAATGATGTAGATTTTTATTTAGTTTAACAACAAAACATAAGTAAATAGCGCTATTAGCCTAGCCTGCTTTAATAAGGTCAAGTTGCTTAAATATTCACATTGGTTCATTTATGAACAATGGCAACCTGTGACGGGCCCCCTGTATATTGCTTAACCAACCCAGGCTCATTCTGAAAATGTAGTCCCGTGGACGTTTCTGGAGACTGCGAAATATGTCCCGGGAGGTACGTATTTTTGCAGTTTTTTTTTTTTCGCAAATCTGCGAGAGGCCGCTGTGTGCGTTTTTTCATATCTCCAATGTCTCTCGCGAGTGCCGTTCGCGCCCGCACTGTTCTCGCGTAAACCCACCAGAGGCCGTTGTTGACTGACCGTCTGTCTGTCTGACTGAATGACTAAATGATTGACTGACCCACCCTCCACCTTCCCTAAACCGAACCAATATTACTGATTGACCCGCCTACCCACATACTTCCCTAAACCCAACCAACGGTTCACAAAAGCCATCCAGAAAAAGAAAAGCCCTCATCTGATTTTACCACATTCTCACCCTGTTATTCACTCGTTCATGTTATTTTTTGGATTCTGTTTTTGTCTTTCCTGATTTCTGGAACCGCTCTTCCCCGAACTCAATTCCGGTTGTCGACGAGCTAACTGGACAAACTGGTTGCGGCGGGAAAGCCCTCCACATAGAGGTAAGTGGTCAGCTGGTAAGCGCCAAAAGGAACAGCGTCATACCGCCCTGTAGCGTTCGCTTAAAAAATGAAATGCAGCCATACGTTCCTCAGGCTACATAATCTCCATAAACGTCCACAGGACTACGTTTTCAGAATGAGCCTGTGTTGTGTTTAACATGCTACTCTAAATATTCGGTCTGAAATAGCATGTAAGTATGGCTTAGTAATAAGTGTAGTTTCTGCACGCTGACGGCCAACCACTAAGCCTACAGTAGTCACTTTAGGATAAAGTGCATGAGAGAGTAAGACCAGAGATCCTTGCAGGCATGAAATAATCCACATTATGACAAGTTTTGCTTGTTACACAGCTAAAAAAGTGCTAGATATAATACAGTTTTTGTTGGAAATTGTAGTATCATAAAGTATAAAGTTTTCTATCTGATCTAGTGGCTCACTGTCTCGGCAGGGCAGGGTCTGTGTTTCAAAGATATTATGCTAACTGGTTAGTATTTTGGCAGATCACCTACTACACCTTTAACACTACTTAACTAGCAACCTAATTTTCTAGATTTGCCTGACTAAAAGTGACTGAAACTCTCCAACAGCTAGATGTGAAGATACTGTAATGCTGAATTCAGTCTGCATGATTTTAGCCCCGATTTTGACTTGCCGACAGGTTTTGAGAAATCACATACAAATGCCTGAAATCACAGGCAAATCGGTTCACTCGATTCACTCGTTTACATGAGTAACAATCACACAGTGTGACCTATTAAAGACGTGATCTGAGAGAATCGCCAATGAGTCGCTGACACCTGTGAGATATTTAGCATGCTAAATATCAGGACCTGTTGGCTATTCAAAATCATGCCGTGTTAAATGAGTTTTGACTGAAAAAAAAATCGGCGATCACCTACAGCCAATGAGAGAGTAGCATCCACTAGTATGGGTATCTGCAGGCCAGCGATAGGTTAAGGGAGAAGTCAAAAGCCCTGAGTTTCAGTTTATTTGGACCCAAGAAATGGAAAAAAAACTAGCGTAAATTTGGCAGGAGCACTGTGTCTGTTTGACGTGTCATCTGAGCATTATCACAACCGGGTCGAAAAGTAAAAAAAAGTTGAGGAGAAATTACTAATTCTCTTCAAAAGCTAGGTGAGCTAAATAAGTAGATTTTCTACCCCACTAAAGGCTTCTTTTTCCATTATGTAGTTAATAACGAAAGATATATTAAGTGATCTCACATTGTTTCCATGTCACTTTTCGCGTTTGTTTGGTTGTGAGATGTAGTTTGGACAAAGTTGTCGGGGATTCTTCCTATTTTAAAGTCATGCAGTGTAAAAACCTCCTGTCATCAATTCATCCTACAGTGTAAACACAGCACCGACAGATAGTCATGCAGTGTAAAAATATCCATAACACGACTACTTTAAAAAGGCTAGAGGGATGACCTATTTAGCCAGTCAATCAGACACCAATTTTTATGTAAGGCCCAGTTTCAAAGGTAAAACAGGTAATGCAGCTCTTTGAAGCTCAAAATGGCCAGCACAGAGCCCTGATCTAAACCTGATTGAAAATCTCTGGAAAATCCTGTGCAACAAAGTTATTGCTCACAAACCCCCTACAGACTGTGAACTAGAGGAAAGACTAAGGAAGAGGAGAAAGAACAGCAGAGCAGTGTGAGACACTAGTTATGTCCTGTAAGACAGTGGTTCCCAATGTTTTTTTTGCCTGAGATCCCCTTTTCCCCCAGAAGATATTGTCCCCCCTCCACATTTAATGATACTATCACTCGTATAAGTTTGCACTAAGGATGATGAAGAAATGTTGTTTTCAAACAAACGGTATGTTTATTACTATCGTTTATGTATACGAAACAATAGACTAATGTGAAATATAAAAGCAAAACATCAGTAGGCCATTTGTAACTGAAAAACGTAAGCCTCCTTGAATCTGAAATTCAATAACAAAAATATCAGTATTCACACTGATGTATAAGGGAAAAAATAATATAGGCTATTACAATTTAATACTTGCAAGTTATTTGTTATGCTTTATCAATCAGTGTGAGGACTGTGGCTGGCAGTGAGTAATAATTTGGTCAGTACATGGAGAGATCTTTGACAGGGCAAGATGCATATCATCCTCAAGGGTCAGTCTGGCCCTGTATTTGGTTTTAAGGGCTGTCATGGTTAAACATTTCGTGTTTCCAGTTTTGCTAGCGCTGCGACCTGAAATGTTTGGAGCTTCTTCACCTGGGTCCAGTATGCTTGAGTCATTACGATTAGCTGCTAAAGGCCAATCAGTGAGACTCTGTTTGCGGAGGACGAATTACAAATTTGTCTATTTTTTGGGTCATCCACAGGATAAAATTAACTAAGACAACATGATCGTTCTCCTAATTGTCCACTGCTAAAAATCTTTTTAAATATGACGCGACCGCCCACAGAGCTCGCTAAGGCCCCATTGTGGGCCGGGACCTCCCTGTTGGGAACCGCTGCTGTAAGAGACTAGATATACCTGTAATATTCAATTAGACTAGTGATGTCCTGTGTGAGACTAGTTATGTCCTGTGTGATAGACTATTGATGTGTGGGATTAATGTGCTGATAAAATTTTGTATTTTAACCAACAAGTAGGCCTACATGTTATAATATAATTATTGTTTTTTTACCATACCTTTGAGAAATAACAATACTAATATTAAATATTTCATATCACACAATATCAAGATAATAACATATTGTGAGTTCAGTATTGAAATACATATTGAATTGTGCATGTATTGTTACACCCCTAGTCGCTTCTTGGTGATTTACGGTTTGGATTTACAGCTTCTTGGCAATTAATCCAAATCCCCTTCATAACTTCAGTCAAGTGCCTGAAATAAATCCTTCTGTGAGATTCCTCACAGTTGTGCAATTATTAGTCATGTTAAATCAATAAAAGCAGTTAAATCCTCTGTTTAATTTCATGGGTCTCTTCATATTTGCAGTTTCTGTGCTATGCCCTTCAGATTGACAAGCTTTTATGACAAGATGTGCATGACAATCTTAGCTATTGCTAAATCATGCTTTCAGTTTTGTTTTGATTTACTGTATCATCCAGCACTAGTTCTTGCACAATTTCACAACCTAGTCATGGATCTTTCCCAAAACCACAGTAAAAATCCAGGACTATCATTAATGATGTCATGCACGGGTGTTGGGGTAGTAATGTAATTATTCATTTTGAGAATTAGATTAAATAACACAAACCATTATGTTTGCTGGAAGCTAAACATGTAATTGTGTGTTCTTGGAAAAAAGAAGACAGTCCTGGTGTATCTCAATGGATAAAGGGGATGACCTCTTGCCTTACCTTAGAAAAGATAACCTATTTTTTGAAAGACAAAATTCATTTATTTTGGTCTATTTGGAAAAGACTTTTGGAGAATCTAGATGGAGACTCTTTTCTTGAACTGAAGGACATTCAAAGTATATAGATTAGACAAATATGATATTGATGTATTATTTAATGTTAGTATTGTTGTTTATTTATTTATTTTTCTTTTTTCTTTCAAAGTGTATTAAGTTATTTTGAATCTATAGACCATTTTGAGGAATGTAAACAATAACAATGGTCCTAACATATTTTCTGTTTTACATTTTTAATTTCCATAGCTTCCAAAAATCCAAAAAGGTCCACATATTAATAAATACTGTTATGATAGCTGTTTTAATGTGAAAATAGGATTGAATTGCCTCTTGTTAAAGTTATGATATAGTATGATAACAAGCCGGAAATTCCCAATGACATTACCATATTAAAATGGTCTATATTATTCTTGTTGTATTTTTGTTTTGTATTATTATTATTATTATTATTATTATTATTATTATTATTATTATTATTATTATTATTATTATTATTATTATTGCTAAACTGAATAATTAAACCTTTGTCAACTTGTATGACAATGTTTAATATAAAAATTGTTGTTAAAAAAAAATACACAAACCCATAATTATTTCTTATATCCTGCTAAAATGCAGTTTGTAACAGTGGTACATTTTACTACTGTATGCACGCAGTTCATTGAGGAGCTTTCTCCACAATGTCATTTCTCAAATATGCTACTGCAATCAACATGGCATCCGAGCAACACTTGTTGTTTTTGTTTCTTTTTATGCCACTCTCCAGGATTTCTTATGCATACTTGTGTTTATTGACTCAAAATGTCGTTCACTGCTGACATGCTTTAAATGTGTGCATATATAAGTATATAATTAGAATACACAGCAGAATGTACCACATGTTAGCTTGTTTATTTTGCTAAAGAGCAAGATTTGTTGAAGTATACATGTGGATGTAGTTATAGTCACAGCTTAAAACTGTGATTTTGTGAAACTTGTTAAAATAAAGGTGATATCTTTCACCCTAGCTTCTTCCAGGAAACACACATCAAAATTATTTCTAAAGGATCGTGTGACATCCTTAACAATAAAACAATAAATGAACTGTACAAAATTTAAACAAAATATTTGGCCATAAAACATTGGTATGTATTCTGGTAGCTAATGTTTCCAAACACAGCTTGTGTCACTGACATCAATTGGTTAAAAGTAATCGGCTCAGTGACTTTAGCTCTGAGAAAAGGTCTGGAATCATTTGTATGCAAATGCCACTTTGTTTGATATTTTGTAAATACTGCTGTGACATTCACATTTTTTAGGTGCAACTTCAGTGTCCAAACACTTTTTGGATCCATAATTTAACAGAGAGAAACAGGACTCAAAACGACAAGTTCTGAAACAAGAGATAATCATAGTCAATAAGGGATCAAGGAAAACAATTATACCACATGATATCACAATCTTTTCTGCGGTAATACTATATCAATACATGGATATCAATATATTTCCAAAATTGATTACACTATTTGGTTGAATAATAAAAATCTATTTCTTCACAGTTCACTACAGCAGATGGTGGTAATGTGTTTTTATTTTAAAATAAAGATAGTGGTATTGTGAATGGTGCATACAATATTTATGACAAGAATTCGTTAAAGCAGTGGTCCCCAACTGCGGACCAACGTTTGACAATTTTTCCGCAGGCCATTGAGGGTGGGTGGGATGGTGTATGAAGATTGCTAGGCAACCCTCAACCATTTCTCAGAGGATGACAAGCTGACAAAACATTGCTGCAACTCTGACACAAGTTTTATTTATGGAGAAAATCAAAAAGCACTGCAGTGTTTTGGTGTTCTGTGTTTGTCTGAGATAATTAGCCTACCGAAATGCATATATAACATATACACATTTTATGGATATATATCAAACTGACCATTTAAAGCGGTCAGTTCTTATCACATGACTCACAGTGCGCTCGCGGCATTCTGAATAGTTGAGACGTTTTTAACTAGGCGCGCAAGTCGTGTACCTCCATTGAAAATAACTAACTTGTGTCGGAAAAGACGCGATATGTGAAGAAGGCTTCCGTCATTTGCAATCTTCAGAAGTTGATCTTCTTCTTGCACAGACATGCTGGATTCACCTGATTTGTTGAAAAATGGGTTGCGGATCCATTCCTTGGCAGTTCGCGGGTCCTTCACTGGGCATTTTCCCTTTCGTAATGAAACTGTCCAAAGACATCTGTTTCTTACTCATTTTGCTAGCTTGTGGGTTACATTTTGGCGCTCAAGTGACGAATACGAGAATGCTTCAAAATAAACAATTTTTTCAAAATAAAAGATTGTTTAGACTCAGATAATCAATAAAACGGAAATAATTAATGATTTCCTGTGCAGCCCGGTACCAATTGATCCCCGGACCGGTAACGGTCCGCAGCCCGGGGGTTCAGGACAACTGCAATAAAGTGTTGGTCTGCTTGACAATCCATTTGTACTGCAGGAATAAATTGCAGTAAGATAAATTAAGAAATGATTCTGTTTAGTTAAAACAGGTGTTGCCTTGTGCTAATAAACTCTAGTTTGTCCTAACAAAACTATAGACAAACCTGACAGTTATTTCTTCAATTACATTTAACCCAATGCTTAGATTTGTCCAATGGTTGAGTTTGACCACATTCAACTCAACATTGGGTTACAACAACCCAGCATTTTTTCCAGTGCAACATTTTCCTACACAGAAAAAAATTTCAGTGGTAAATATACAGTGTGATTTTTTTGGTGTTGTTCAGTGTTAAAACCGGAGTACATTTTAATCTACGAGTGTGAAAGAGCGTATATTTAAGAGTTTTTTTTTTCAATGTTAAACATTTATCCCAATATGCAGTGTATTTCCCACATGTGATGGAAAGTCCAGTTTTTTTTACTCAAACGGGTTCGTTCAGACAAACAGTGATCAAATCAGTATGTTTTACTTAAACTTGAAACATGTCTTGTGGCATTTTAAAATGCAAAGATTTGAATGTATTGAAATTATTTCTGAAAAGATCATTTAATAATTTAAAACTATTTTCAACATATTTGATCACTGTTATCCATCACACACACCAATTGATAATATAGGAAAAAAGGTCATATATTTACACTTTGAAGGGTAACACACACTCGATGTAAGAAAAAACTGAACTCAGAGTAATGTACAAATTTCCCACTTTTGAAAGTGTTATTTTAACTCCAAAATGGAGGGAGTCATATGTACACCCAAGGAGTTTTAAGTTAAACTCAAATTGAGTTAAATGTACACTGATTTTTTTGCTGTGTATGGGGATATAACTTGAAATTGGAAAAGGGTGATACATTGCAATGCATCGCAATATATGTAAAATCACAATAATATTGTATCATGACAATATTGTATGGTGGAGAGTAGTCATAAAGATGCAAAACACAGAGCACAAAGAAAGAGAGCAAAATGTAAGCCCAGGCTGCTCTCTTCTTCCTCCTGTTATCAGCAGTATGGTAATAGCAATGTAAGTCCCCTTGGTGAGGTTACCACTGTAATCCGCACTCTTATCCTCTCACATCTACATGGTGAGATGCTCTAGGTCAGCAGTCTGTGTAGACGTGTATGTGTGTGCATGCATGTACACATATGTAAGTGTATGTGCAAGCAAGGTCAAATATTAACACTTAAAAGAAGCATGTAAATAAAATAAAAAAACCTAACTCCCACATAATACATGTTTTTAAAAAAAGAGTTATTTAAACATTTATATTTCTTTGTATATTACATGCACAAAATGGTCTAATAAAGCCATATGCAAGCACACGCTGTTACAGATTTACCTTATGTATATTTATTAACAGACCTTATTGCAATTCTGTATGCTCCAGTTGTTTGTTGCAGTCGTGATTGAGTTATTATTGAGTTATTAAAAAGAGTTTTAATAAAATGCTATTTACTAAACCAACTCTCTTTTACAGTATATGTGTGCTGATAACATCTTTTTGCAATCAAGTCTCACCCATGTTTCAATTATTTTATTCATGACATTTTCACAATTCCAGTATGAATTTACATGTTGCCGCATTACTCAAATGCTCAAAACACTGCTAACTCCTCAGTTCAATGAGTCAGGGAGTTGTTAACCTGACTCATTACGACTCCTACATGTCTAAATGAGACAGGTTTTGGTTCAACAAACAATCTATAAGAACCATTCAGACGATTCAATTCAATTCCAGAATGAGTCTTTAGACTTGCACCAAGCAATGCGTCTGATCAAATGAAAAGACTAAAAGATCAGACTTAAAATAATGATTTACCGACTACTGAAACTACTAAGAATGATCACTAGCAGAATCTGACTCTCACTGATGTACATGTTGTGAGCTATTCATATCAAATCCGCTTTTTTATTACTTTAGCCTCAGTGGAAGATTTAACTCAAAGGTTTATCTATAATGCCTAAAGCAACGGTTCTTAACTCTTTTGATTTTGAGGCCCCCCACTGTCCAATATTCAAACGACCTGGACAAGGATTAAGGATAATTACTTTTTGCCCACAATTTCTACAAAATAAAAAAAGTTTTAGAGCTTAACATAAATAGAATAATGTGTATTTGTAGTAAAAATGACCATGGAGAAATAATTATTTAGGCTACACTTCAAAACAAGACTTCATATATTGATGTTAAATTTATACGTACATCGTGATTTTGGCTTGAAACTGTGGGCATTAAAAGTTATCAGAAAGATGGGACTTATTTAAGGAGGATAATGTCCTTTAAAGATCTCAATGAAAAATTTGGAATCCCAATGACATTTTTTTTAAATAATTACAAATTCACAGCTCTATTAATGTGAAGCAAAATTACTCACTAGCTAGACCTCTACAAACTGAATTGGAAAAAATAATGTTTTATGAGAATCCTGGGACAAATTATATTTCATTGCAAATTAGTCAGTGGCTCTGAAGAAACATCAGAATGCAAGAAAGACTCTTGGTGTACAGATTTGCAATATGACCTGATATATTTAGAATGGAGCCAAATATGTGTTAAAGCCCAGAACTTGTCAATTAATACTAGATTAAAAATGATTCAATATAACTGGGCAGTGGTGACTTATAGCACACCTGAAAAACTAAACAAGTTTAACCTAAACAGCTGAAGTCAGAATTATTAGCCCCCCCTTGAATTTTGTTTTCTTTTTAAAATATTTCCCAAATGATGTTTAGCAGAGCAAAGACATTTTCACAGTATGTCTGATAATATTTTTTCTTCTGGAGAAAGTCTTATTTGTTTTATTTCAGCTAGAATAAAAGCAGTTTTTAATTTTTTAATAACCATTTTAAGGTCAAAATTATTAGCCCCTTTAAGCTATATATTTTTTGATAGACTACAGAACAAACCATCATTATACAATAACTTGCCTTATTACCCTAACCTGTCTAGTTAACCTAATTAACCTAGTTAAGCCTTTAAATGTCACTTTAAGCTGTATAGAAGTGTCTTGAAAAATATCTAGTAAAATTGTTGTTGTTGTTGTTTGACTTTATTAATCCCCAAAAGGAAATTCACATGTCACAGCAGAGCTTTCCGTACTAAAAATAGATATAATAAGTTACATATATAAAAAACAATAATAATAAAATTACATTCATACTGCACACCTTAGTTCCAAAAACAACGAGTAAACACTTGTCCATATCTAATAACTATTACAATTCAGCACAAATCATCTGGTATGATTTTGGTTATACAATCTGATCACTGTTGGTAAAAATGACTTCCTGTATCTTTCTCTGTAACACCGGGGTTGAATTAATCTTGCACTAAAAGAGCTTGCACACGATTGGACTGTATCAAAAAGGGGATGACGATCTCCCCAGCAGGTTACAGCATACAGAAGACACCACAGAATCCTAAAAAGTTTTAACAGTGTCTGACACACACCAAAGGACCTCAGTCGTCTTAATAAATGAATGCGACTCTGACCCTTCTTATATACCTGAATTGTATTTTCAGACCAATCAAGCTTGTTATTTAGATATACATATTTTATAATATAAAATAGTATATATTGTCATCATGGTAAAGATAAAATAAATCAGTTATTAGAGATGAGTTATTTAAACTATTATGTTTAGAAATGTGCTGAAAAAAAAACTTCTCTCCGTTAAACAGAAATTGGGGGCTAATAATTCTGACTTCAACTGTATATGTTTCAAATTCCAAAAACATAAAGGAACATTCTTTCATTGTATCTGGAAATGTGAGGTGGTTAAGATATTCTGCCAAAATGTAATCACATTAATCTCCTCAATTATTTTAAAACCAATTCCAGTCACACCAGAAATATGTGCTTAGGGTTTATTTCCTGTAGGTTTGTCATTACCAGGTTAGCAAACTAAAATGACTGACATGTGTCTTATTGCAAGGCGTTGGACAGCACTGTATTGGAAGAACATAGAAGGTCCATCCATTGACCACTGGCTGAAAGATTTGACACATTACATTGCACTGGAAAGAATCACCTCCAGTATAAAGGGCAAATGAAAGGAGTACCATAAAATTTGGGATCTGTTTATACAACGTTTGGAACAAAATCATACAATGGCACAAGAAAATACTTCTCACGCTACTGGTTAATTGATTGATATGTGAATATGATTATTATTGTATATGGAAAACAGTATGTTGTTATTTGCCTTAGCCCATGTATAACAATACATTTACCTGTTCGACTGAATTTGGATGCTTTGGGGGGGGGGGGGGGGGGGGGGGGGGGGGGTTTAAAATGTAAACAAAATTAATTAATTAATTACAAAAAAATTAAAAAGTGTAATTTCATGTTAAATTTTTTATGTTAAATGTTAAAGTTTCTTTTCTACAATAAAAATGTTTTTTTTTTTTTATTATGTGTCAATGTATATATTTACAATATCTGTTTTGCTAGCACACATTGTTCGTTTTAGGGTGAACAATTAATAAATGGCAGTTAATCCACTTTAAAAATATATCTTTTTGGTCTTATTTAATTAAAATCCAACAATGTACTTGCACTCTGGAATGACAGTCCTTCTCTGATGACATCAGTTTGACAGCTTTGGTAAAATAAGCTTAGTCATGCCCCTGTTAAGTTTGCTGTGATTTAAAGACAAGAGAAGGAGCACAAAAATAAAACCCCACCCTATTCACCTTATTCTCCGCGTACGAGCGGGCGCAGCAATTTGAATCATTTTGGCTCGAGACTTCCGGTCTCATTCACTTCCATTCATTTTTAGACGTTAAAAACAGTTCGTTCTGCTGCTTGATGTTGCAAACTGAGGTTTTTTTTATTATATTATTCTATTTTGTCTGTATAATCATGCAAACACTTGTTTGTAGAGCGAGTAGTTTGACCGTTTTCAGCCGTTTATTATTCCTAGTCATTTCTCCCATAGGCAACTGAATCGGAAGTTCTAAAACAATCGCAAAAACGAGCGCACTTCCGCATTCAAGAATAAGGTCAATACTCAATATTATGAAGTATGAATTATAAAAGTATATTACTTTTCAGTTGGAAATACATCATCATACTGAAATAAAAGTCTGCAGCAATGGTTCAAGCACACTTTAAGTCCTTCTGAATCATCCCTGGTTGAGATCCACTGAGCAAAATGTTTGTTTTCTACATCAGGGGTTTTCAAACTTTTAGGACACATGATTGATTTTAGGACACACCGGATTGACTTTCATTCACCGTTAAAAAGCACCTGCTCCATTATATTTCATATATTTTACTGGAACTCATAAACTCTACAGGTGCCTAGTTAGATGTGAAACTAACTTTGATCCGATTCACTCTAGTGAACGCATAAAAATCGTCATCATAATTAACTCGCGTGCACGCCTCAAATTTTAGCGCCCCCCTTAATAGGTGCTGGCGCCCCCTTGGTGGGGCGCGCCCCACAGTTTGAAAACCCCTGTTCTACATCATGTGATGAGCAAAACTATTGTATGTGGCCTATTCATTGCATGAAGCCTTCTACAAATTAAGAGGAACAAAATGTAGCAGCCCAGATTCATAAAAAATATGTATCTGTGGTGACGGTTGAATCCCATCCTTCAACACTAACATTGACTGAACTGAATCCTCATTGAACTGACTCCAAAAAAAATCATTCTGTGAAACTGCTTGATTCACTCAACTTGTTTCACCTAATTTTTTCTTGACTGTCCACGTCTTCAAACCTGATTTGTGATCTGTGATGTATAAAGCAGGGGTGCTCAACCCTGTGTAGAGTTCAGCTCCAACCCTGACCAAACACACCTGAATCAATTAATTATGAAGTGAACAGCACTTGATTGTTGCAACTGAAATCTGCAGGAAGGTAGATCCCTGGGAACAGGGTTGGTCACCCCTAATATAAAGCATTATAGAATTAAAGGTGACTTTATGACTTGTCTGCAAAAAATATATCTCACTGCACATTTTATGACTGCTTCAGTAGCAACAACAACGCACTAGCAATAAAAGTGTATGGCAAAACAATGAGTACAGATTAATATGGCTTTTTTTTACCTAATATATGGTAAAGACAATATAAAGTGTCACTGTTGGACAATATCAATGTACCAGGTGAGCTACTGAGCAAATGTACTTTATTGGAAAAGCCATATGGAGATTGACTTGAGATGCAAACACTGAAATGTAGTTTACAAACTATACACTATGACAGAATTGTTATGAGGGGATAATATTGTATTGTGCAAGAAGCATTGATGGGCCCTCACACCCAGGTTTATCACTGCCTGATGGCCTTAGAATGACAAAGAACAGTGGACAATTAGCATTAGGTAAGAAAAGGAGGAACATTTCAAAGTCGTTGATAGAAAATTCCTTCTCCCTACAGGTGGTGCTATAAATGTAATTGAGTATTGGTATGTATTTTTTTTTTTTCAAACATATATGCGACAGATTAAAGAACGAATTTTTGTGTTAGTGTAAATCATGACATTTTCTCTAGCCATCAAGTGCCGCTACAATTTTAACTGTAAATGAACTTACAAATGTTTAAAGGGCAGGGACTCTTATCAAATGTGAAATTTGGAGAAAAATTATATATTATTAAATTATAAATAATTAAATTTGGGGATAAAGAATGAGCCTTCTTCATTCAGCTCCTTTTACTTTTTTTTACTTTTTTATAGCTATGTAGTAAATAATAATTTTTGTAACATTTTAATTCTTTAATTTTTTTTCATATGTAAACATATTTGTGTATTGCTGTACATCCTATGTGTATTAGGCAATATTAAGAAATCTGTAAGCGTTTGTAGCGCATAACTAACACGCTCTGTGCTGGACTTTAGACCAGCTTTTAGATGGTCAAAGACGCAGTCTATTTCAGTTCCTCAAAATAGCAACGCACCTACAATGTGCCTTAACACACCTTCTTTTTAGACAGAGACACCCGTGAGTCCACAAAGTGGAGCAAATGGATTTGCTATTTAAAGGTGCAGTATGTAAGTTTGACACCCAGTGGTTAAACTAGGTGTTGCACTCCTGGATCAAAACAAACGTGAGCGTGGGTTGCCAGTTTGAATACAAGGAGCGAGTGATTTAAACTGTGTTCTAAATAAAAGCAACGACACGCGATAGAGGGAATATTTTCCATATTAAAGGGAGTTTTTGTCCTAACCAACACCTCGAATTGAATGATTAGAAAAGGCTTCTATTTCTCACAGCTGAACTTGTGAAACCTATGACAGTGATCACCTCAGGTAAATCTCGTGTGCTTTATTCAGAGCTAAATGCTAACAATATGAGTTTGAATGCCATTTTACATTTAATGATGTTAAAGAGGGTTAACATGTATTAAACAGATTTTAAACCTTACCGTTTCATGAGTGAGTGCATATTCTGTGCTTCTGAAAGGCTGTGTTTAAATTTCTGTCGTGTTTCGTCTGGTACAAACAGCCAAATAGCTGATCACTGCCTCTCTCGTCACAGCATGTTGTTAGGACACGCGGTTACAATGTAACCTGCTCACCTAATGTTTACGTTCGTAATATTTATGTAATTTGCTAATTAATAACCTCATGTGGAACTGAATCTTGTCTCCCATACTGTCCTTTTCGGTCTCGGACGCACGCTTTCAGAGCCTTTCTGAATGAATGAATGAATGAAATGCGCTGTTTTCCAACAAGGCAACCCGGAGTGCTGAATTATAATTGGCTAAAATGGCATTGTGCATGTGAAAATTACCTAAACAAAGACAGCGTTCCGGCACGGAAAAAACATTTTCAAAGCAGAATATCTGACTTCAGCATTGTTTTTCAGTTAAACAAGTATGTTCACTTGGGATGTTTCTTAAATATCTGCACACATATTATGGTATTTTTATGCTTTAGAAGAGTAAAAAAAACTTACATACAGCACCTTTAAACCACGTATCGCAAAATGTAAAAATTACTGTTGCACTGGTCTAAAAATCGCAACAAATCACACCATACACGTTTTGCGCCTTATTGCATGTATCCATGACAAGGCCCCTTGTGTTTATGGTAGTGTACAACATGTCATTGTATGTGGCCAGCAGGTGGCGCTATGGGTGTAACTGAATATTGACATATGGATGTCATCAGGACCCTTTTCAAACATGAATTTTGGGGCAGAAGGGATATAGTATGCCCGAGTTATAACCACATCCTCTTTCATGGCGAAACATGGATATTTGTCAGGCCATCGCAGACATTCCCTTCAACAAAAACTCCAGATCTTCACAATTAACATCGCAGAAGTCTTTAGACTGCACTGCATACATCTGATGTTGATCTGTAGGAGGAGATTGTTAAAATGTATACCTGAAAATGGCACAAAAAAAAAAAAAACTGCTGTTTTCGCAAAGGAAAGTAAAAATGCAGACTTTCTGATGGGTTTCAGATTTCACTTCCAGAGACTTTTTGCTGGTATTTTTGTACCTGTACAGAATGTGAAACGTAGCTCAAGGGGGATTTTGATGAAAGTGTATAGGGGTCCTATCAAGCCAATTTGCCACACAGAGCTCTGAAATCCATATCAGATGTAAAATTTCACCACTTCTGGTGTGTGCCCAAAGTTTCACGCAAGTTTAGACCCTCAAAAATGCTATTTACTTTGGAGAAGTAGTAGAAGAAGAAGCAGAACAATAATGTTTTTGTTTTGTTGTTGTGTGTTTTACTGCCTCCAGTGTTGACAGCTGATAATTGCAAAGGACCGTATGTACAGTACATCTTTGGAGTATTGTAAAACTGTTGGAATAAGCCTGTTTTTCCAATGAGCCTGGCAGCAAGCATGACGTGTCGTCGTGTTTTTGTAGCAGGTGCGTTAACACTGTGAGACAGACAGCAGCTTGTGCATGTATGATGAGTGACTCAATGATCTGTGCTATTTTTCAAGGAAAAACAACAACAAAAATATAATATTCAAAACAACTACTTAAATATTTATGTCATCTTATGAACAAAGTGCTAAATAGTTCAATAAGAAACATTTAAGATGTGGTAAATGCTTCCAATTCACCCACTACTGCCAGGCATAACGATGATTTTTTGGCCTTGAATGTGTAAGCGTGCTGCGTGTGTGTGTTACTGTGAGAATGATCTGAGCTCTGAAGTGTGTACACACAAGTGTGAGTGTGAACATCACTCCATTACTGATTGATCTGTGTGTTAAACTCCCTGCTGGCAGATCCAGGTGCATTCTTGTTCCTGTCGATCGGTTTAAATAAAGTTTCCCACTCTGCGCTGAGCTGTAATTGGCAATGGAGAGAGTTTTAACTGTATGTAAGACATTCTCTCATTTAATAAACGCAAAGAACAGAAGTCTCCACTCCACTAAAGGAGCACCGAGGCTATTCCACTTAAACTATCCGAGGTGCCAATCCCAACATATTACATTAGCATCAGACTTTCAAGCAAACCTGGAGGAAGAAGATTCTTGCTATGAGAGTGAGAGAGTCAGTCTGTGAGAGAGCACGCTTTAAAGTAAAGCACATTAAACTGCTATCACCTCTGCAGCAAGACTTCAATATGCGTTTAAGGGGGAGATGGTGAGTGCTGCATGTGAAATGCATGTGTGTGCATGTCTTTTATTTCCTGTGTGAGCTCATGCTCAACAGAGCAGGGCTAATTTCATTTTGACCAGCCTTTAAAGCGAGTTTATCTAATGTCACAGTGTGTGTCTTTACACGGCCATTCATGTATATGAGGAGCATAATAAGAGATGAAGGATATCTGACTATCTGATCGGGAACTATGAAAATCAGTTAATAATAATGAACAATGAACGTGGACAATTTGCAGGCTCTTCTTGTTTAGATAAACAACAGAAATAAGACGCATTTTACTTTAATACACCCCCTCAACAACTGTTGAAGAACTGTTACATAAGACTGACCTCATTTTTGTGATTTAAAAAACTGTAAATGTAATTTAAATGAATGTAATCTTAAAAAATCAATTGGCATTTTTGCAAATACACATCTGTTCTAATGTGTCCTGTGGTTTCTGATTGCTCTGTTGCAGCAGACCATCGCAATCTACATACTTTACAGGGAACGTACAGCATCACTGCGCCACTGTGATCCAGACACTGACTTGGCTGTTTTAAATTGTTGATTATACGCTTGACTGCACAGCTGCTCTGGATAAATGCCCAGTTGTAACCCTCTTTTTCCATATGATGAGCTTTTCTTACCATTGATTATTGGAAAATGTACACAACATGTGTTTTTTAAATGTAAAAAAGTCACTGACGCTAATATTGTAATGTTTGCCATATTGTCGACAAGAAAATTTGTTCACTCCAAAAATTCTGTCATCATTTGCTCACCCACTTACTTTATTACAAACCTTTAAAACGTTTGCTCGCCTTCAGAACAATCTGAGCGATTTCTGTCCCTCCATTAAGAGTAAAGACATTCATGAAACAATCTAAACAAATAGATATGACTCAAGCTGCTTGTTAATATTTTATTCTGCCTTTTTCCACAAATAAACACTGATTGCATGGTCATTCATGGACTTCTTTAGTTTTAATCGGAAATTAATAATTCTGACTTAATAATTCTGAATCTGAACCCTTTTACATTAACACTAAGTAAAGTGATCGGATTGATGTGCATCAGACGTTTCCAACTGTGCCTGTTCTTTTGACATCCTTACACTGCACAAACGTCACCCCTTCCAATTCAGATTGAAGTCAATCAGGGGTGCGTTTCCCAAACAATGATGTAACTTGCGGCTGAACTGTCATAGTACGATGCATCGTTGGGAAAAGAACGATGTAGTGACGAGTGTTTCCCAAAACCTGTAGTTTCTCAGTCGCAGATCCATTGTTTGAACCACGTTAGTTATAACATAAAATGCCCATAATGATGCTCTAAACGGGGTGATAACTTCTTTAGAGAAGCAGCCCATCATTTCTTTGTGTAAATTATATTGTTTTACATGCACACGCATTTAAAAAACAATCCAATATTAGTTTTGCTAAAAACATGCACTCGTTTTCCATATTAATTGAAATATGTAAATGGCACATATAGGGCCAATGTTTCCTTTACAATTATTGAGAACATTACATATTCTATTCTAAAACATAAAATCACTTACAAAAGCTAACACGTATTCTAATATCATATATAAATCATAAAACTAAATAAATAATAAGGCTATTTATTAAGAAATGAAATTTAATATCTATTATTTATTAGGAAATGAAAAAAATCCTACTTTAGTAATAATATTAATAATAATGATGATGATGATGATGATGATGATGATTATTATTATATTATCATTATTATTATTAAATAGGATATTCATTCATTCATTCATTCATTTTCTTGTCAGCTTTGTCCCTTGCGGGGTCGCCACAGTGGAATGAACCACCAACTTATCCAGCACGATTTCACGCAGCGGATGCCCTTCCAGCCGCAACCCATCTCTGGGAATTTCCACACACACACATTCACACTCATACACTATGGACAATTTAGCTTACCCAATTCACCTGTACTGCATGTCTTTGGACTGTGGGGGAAACCGGAGCACCCGGAGGAAACCCACGCGAACGCAGGGAGAACATGCAAACTCCACAAAGAAACGCCAACTGACCCAGCCCAGCCGAGGTTCGAACCTGCGACCCAGCGACGTTCTTGCTGTGAGGCAACAGCACTACCTACTGCGCCACTGCGTTGCCTAAATAAGATATTGTTTATTTATTTTTTATTTTTTTGAAAAGTCTACTTTTACAATTTGCACATGCAAACCACTGCAGAAATGTTCTAACCAAGAGGCCCATGTCATATACAGTACAGTGAATAAATAACCTGCTATAAATTAAAAGCATTAAGGTATGCTATGTTTTTTGTTTTCACAAGCTTTGGAGACGTAACATAAATTCTGCTTTCAAATAATAGGTCACCTGTAACTTTCGTCATGAGCCACGGCTGTGTTCAAAATGACACCAATGTTTTCAAAGTGCACTGCGAAGGGAACGCAATTGTAAACATGAAGATCACTAAAACTGAACTGTAAAAATACTTTGAAAGCAAATTACACCTAAGAGTGATGACTTTAATGCTTTTTTTATATAATTCCAAGTTTAAATGTTAGAACGTTCGAAGCAAATAGGGCATAGGGGGGACAACTGGAAATAGAACACAGCCAGGAACTATGTTTCTAACTACAGCTCCAGGGGGGTAGTTGCAAGCGTACAAGCTTGTGACGCAGTTTGCGAATGTTCGTTGGAACAATGGATTTGGGGAAATGGTAAATCAAAGAACTATGTTTGTAACGACGGAACTTGCGACCTTAGTTGGCTAAAAATGGTTTTCAGAAACACACCCTAGATCAATTAAGATATTTATATCTAGGTTTATAGGCCCAGCTGAGCTGTCAGTTCGATTACTAACATCGGTTGCATAAACAAAACCAGCATTTAAATTTATATAGAATGTTAACTCTATATGCAAAAAACATTTAATCTGATAATCTTATAAAACAATGTCTGTCTCTAAACTCCATAAATGTAGTTCATTTTGCACAAATAATAATGACAGTTTATTTAAGTTAATGAAATCTGATTGTAGTAAACTGAACAATAACTAGTTCCCAACATGCTCTGCATGAAAATGAATATTAAAAAAGGACTTTGATATTATGGTACAAACAACATCACCAGAACACATCGGTCCAATATGGAAAATGACGCTGTGCCTTGCTGATTATGAGCCTGCAGTGACTTACCTGCCTACTAAAAATGCTAGAGCAGGTGAATTGTTTCCTGTACAGTGATTTAGATTCATTGTTTTGGATTCCTGACTTGAACATGGGTATAAAATAACTCCATGTACCATACTGTCTCTTTTACCGAGTTAAGTTATCGCTTGTATAGCTGCCTCTGCTGCACTAACAGCCTCCCCTAATCCCCGTCCGGCAACACCACTGACTCACATGGGGGCACTGTAAGCTAGACTAGTAAAATGAAATGAAAATAAACAAAAAAAATGCCATTTTGTAATAAAACTCTGAGTCTGATCTGATTTATTAGTCAGAATCTATAATCATATGGATTAATTTAGGATCTGCTCTATTAATCCTTTTTCTTTACAATATTGCAGCCTCCCCCTGGGTCTTCGTGTCTGCCCCATAAGAAATTTGATTCAATCAGGAGCTGCTGTGTTACACACACTCTGTTTAGGAATTAATTGGTGTCAAAATCACAAGGCTGATTTTAATTCATAGTTAGAGACTACTGCTTATGAAGGGAAAATCACAAACCTGACTCTTGTAAAGTAACACTTTTACAAAAACACACAAGAAAGCATATATATATACTGTACATATATACATATACAGTACACACACACACATATATATATATATATATATATATATATATATATATATATATATATATATATATATATATATATATATATATATATATATATATATATACATACATACATACATACATACATACATACATGCATACATACATACATACATACATACATACATACATACATACATACATACATACATACATATATATATATATATATATATATATATATATATATATATATATATATTTATATTTATATATATATATATTTATATATATATATATATATATATATATATATATATATATATATATATATATATATATATATATATATATATATATATATATATATATATATTTATATATATTGTGTTACAACTTTTGGCTATTAACCAAAAGGAGAGTGAAACATTGGCTTCTAAAATAAATCCCTAGTCATACATCCCCAGTGAAAATTAATTGTTATTGTGTACTTACTGTAGGAAACATGTGCTTAATGTTATGCAACTTGATGATTTTTAGGGATTTCTGTAATGCTGACTTATTGTAGGGTTACCACTGTGGTGAAAAGTAGAGCCTAGTAAATTGTAAGACTATACTGCATGTTGCTTGACATACACACAAGTATAATGAGGGCTACTTTTGGTAGGAACAGTAATGTGCTATTGCTAATTAGTAATTTACCATGTAGATTTGAATTAATGTTGTTTATGAAGTGAGTCTATTTTTGCTGCTCCTCGAGCACAATTAAAAGGAAAGCACAATTTTAATGGAAAAAAGAAAAAGGATTTCACACAAAAGGGTGCTAAAACTACACAGTAGAAGTGTACTGTGCTTTAACAAGATTTGGAGCATGTCAAAAACAAAAATGAAGTAATAAAAATATTTAAAGACGATCTGCCCATTTAATATTTTTACTCCTCATTTTTATTTATTTAATTAGCATTCTTTTATTTGAGTCAAAGTATATGCAGCAATGAATGACACGTGGATGATTATGGAGGCTGATACTATAATATCACATTATTTCTATCTTTAGAATTAAATAATGAAATATCTCTGTCTTATTTCTATTATAAGAATATTAACTAAAGCTCAGGTTCTATGAGGATAGTTTGTAAATGTCCTACTGTAAATATATCAAAACCCAATTTCTGGTTATGATTGTGCATTGCTAAGCACTTAATTGTGACAACATAAATTGCAATGTTCTCAGTATTTCGATATTTAAATAGTCGTCTCTCTGGCAAATATTGTCCTATTCTAATGAAGTACACATCAATGGAAAGTTTATTTATTCAGCTTTCATATTTCATTATACAAAATTGTACACTTATGACTGGCTTTGTGATCCTGGGTCACATATATCTGAAAGCCCTGTTGTTATAAAGCACACATGCACACACTCTTGCGTGTCTGCAGCTGCAGTGGCGAGAGTTACGCTGTTTCACACCTGTGGTGTGAAACCGACTTAACAGGTATTCCAATCTCTTCCCCATCACTTTGTAAATCACAGTATTCATCTCATAAGATTCAAGCTTTTGTTCATATGCTGCTAGTTTTGCAAAAAAGACGTAGTGGTGCTTACAAACACTGTTTTGTTAAAGTCCCCAAGAAATCAAAACTAATCATAATTTTGTTAGCTCACATTGCTAGTTTTGAGGTGAACATTGCCCTTCTAATCTTTAATTGAAATCTGAAAATGCACTTAATGTTTGTTTTCAGTTAAATTGTCAGATTGCGTATATCTTAGCAGTTGGGTGTGGCTAACATATTTAACCATGCCACTCCAACTGTCAGTTTTGACAACAAACAGAAATGGTGAGGAGGAGGAGTCTGATAGGTTGTAATAAACCTTTTCCAGATCTTTCTGTATGAAATGCATACTTTACTAAATCCAATCTACTCGCAGTAGAAAAAACAAGCCACGGCCACTGTTTCCTCATTTAATATTCCGTTTCTCTAGGAACTGCGTCACAATACAAACAAAATAACGGTCGCAGCTTCTGGTTCATAGGGACTTTAAGCAACAGTCAATAGCTGTTTTCATCCACCTATTTTTACGCACATAAAAATGTATCAACTTTGCAGGATAAACTTTTAAAATGGCAAATAATGTGCAAAAATTAGTCCAAATCTTCATACCAAAAACGCATTTGTTAAAATGTCTGGTTAAACTGGATTTTGTATGGTAGTGGGACAAAATGCAGACATTCATGATGAAATTGTGTGCAAAAAAAAAAAAGGGGTAGCGCAAATGAATTTGCACCCAGGAGTAACAGTGAGAGACCCATAAGGAGAAAAAGAAAGCTGACACGTAGCAAGAGAAAGTCAGAGATACAAAGAGGAATGGAAAGCACATAACCGGGCAAATCTAATCTCTTTCAATCTTTTCATCTTCTCTCTTTACTGTTCCTGTAGATCTGAATCCTTCAATGTCCTCCCAGCTGACCTGAATGGCAGAGCTTCTCAAGCACTTAAACTCTTCCACGAGAAACACTCTTTGTTCAGGGACATGCAGCACACATACAAAACTTAGGCCATCATCTTGATAAAAGGGAATCAGCTGTTAAAACTAGTACAACGGTGGAACTCTTTATGGAAATTTAAAAAAAAAAAAAAAAAAAAAAACTTTTCATGTTTTGTTTTACATCAGCTCTTTTTTTAACAAACTTTTATTAAAGGTGGATACTATGGAACAATCCCAACTCTACCCCTTAGCCCTTTCCCTTACCCCTACCCCTCATTGTGTGTGTTCACGTGAAGGGGTAGGTGTTCCCTTTTCTCTTTAGCTTGAAGTCGTAGGGTTAAGGGTAAGGGCTAGATACCCCTTGAAATGGAGATTTTTCAGGACCACACTCGAAAGCAAGGAGTACGAAAATTTCCCAGAATACACCATCTACAACGGCAGCATGGCTGCACAAGGAGGTAAAGAGATGCACAAATTAGTTTTTTTTTTGCCATTATTATGGATTTTTACTACAAACAAGCATATGTTTTAATATATTCATAATGTCGTTCGTGTTTTACTGTCATGCTTTTAAAAAAAAAAAGCTAAAATAAAAAACACCAAATTTCGCGATCTATAATTCCTAATAATAACTCCTGTATAGTAGTCCCACAAAATTCTGACACTCAATGACACTCGTATACCCTGTCAGAAAAGTCTAGTGGCTGGAAATGACCTTTTTAAAGTGTCTGCTATAATGGTAATGTTGTTTTTGGTGTGTTTACATAGATGAATATGGCCACGGTGTAAATGCACAGTATAGTTATGATCTTATTGCCACATTATATCGTTATGATAACATGATATATGCCTTCAGTGATTTCCGAAGATAAATACAAAAAAATACCGCAGCTGGAATTACTTCAGCAGTCGCCATCGTCTGATCTCATATGAAGCAAGAGATCGCGCTGAGATATGATGACATGTGCTGGTATTGTAGTGGTGTCCTATTTCTTAGGGGTAAATTTTGAAGCCCTTCTCCTTCACACTCTGTTTCAAGGGCCAAGACGAAGGGGTAGGGGTGCAAAAATAGAATTGGGATTGGGCCTAAGTGCAAGCCCTATAGTGTCTTTATTTCTGGTAAAAATATCAAATTAGTTACAGTTAGTGCAGTTGTTGTTATAAAACCATAATAATGTATGCAATCTAAAGCAGAGCAAAATAATAAACCATTGAAACCAAAGTCTACTAGATAAAAGGAAAAACTTTCTGTGCGAAACCAAAATCAGCATGGTGTTTCAGCAAACTTTTAATGACCATCCATATTTATGTTTTGCTCTCTTCATTAAGATACAAACAGAAAGTACGGGAAGAATATATACACAAAACTTCAAAAGCATCGCTTTCAAAACAAAATGTCTTCTTTTGGCAAATTGGTATTTAGTGCGAGTCCCCTTGACAGTAAGCACACTCTTGAACGACTTTTCAGAAGTACATCAGGCTTCTTTCAGCACTTCCCCATGCAAGTCCATCTTTAGTTCTTGACATCCTATTTATTTTCCTGTCCATGTGATTCAATACTGTCTCTATAATATCCAGCTCTGAAATCTCTGAAGGGCGATTCATGACAGTGAGTGTTTTATCAGCACTTTTCCTCTCCAAACTTGAATTCACTGTTTAAGTAGATAGGTGGAGACCACTGGTAATAACACATGGTCGTTATACTATTGCTAAAACAACAGAACTGTACACTGGCTACTGTATAAAACACAGCCCTACTTTTCAATAAGAAGTAATTGGCTTGTTCCAAAAGTATTGCTTGCTCTTTTTTGCTCAGACTATACATTAGAAAAAAAATAATGCAGCCTGATTCAAACATTGCTGTCGGGTTTTATTGTAAATATGACATGTTATCAGAATAGCACATCGGTTTTGACATTTCAGTCTTTTCCCTTTCCAGTAGATTGGAGGTGTACTTGCGTGACTTGAAAATAGCTGCCCTGGGGCATTGACACAATGACTGCAGAGTGAACCAACATGCTACAACAGGGACTGAAGATTATTCCAAGTTACTAGAGAGATTTTTTGTAACAATAACTAATGGCTATGACAGCAATATTTTGTCAGGCAATCCGTAAAATCCACATTCTTTACTGCCACTGTATTAAAGGCAATTTAACTATTACTGATATGCTATTTTGATTTTGGATTTGTATGCACAGCTGCTGCAGCTTACAAGGACTGCATGAACTATCATGTGTTTGTTTGAAATATGATCAAAATTGTTTAATTATTACGTGTGCAACATTTTTCTGCCACAAAGACTGTTTCTTTTAAACTGTAACACTTTTTTAATTAAAAGGGGGGAAACTGCCTGAGCATAAATGATTCTTTTCAAAATCATTACAAAAAAAATCTTTAACTATTACCATTTTTAATTGACATGCACTCCAAAAAAATACTGGGCTGTTTTAACCCAATGTTGGGTCAAATATGGACAAACCCAGCACTAATTACATTTAAATGACACTTTGTAACCCACTGTTTTCCAGAGTGTATGTAAACTATTTATAAACCTCAATTCAATGGCTCATTTCCACTGAGTGGTTTAATACGATACGGGTCAGTATGAGTCACCTTTATCAGGCTTGCGTTTCCACTGCCAAAAGAGTACCAATGGTACTTGCGTAAAAATGTTCATTACTAACCTTTCTATGAACAAGATTTGATTATAACTGCTGATCAATGAGTGTGAAATAGCCTACTGTAACATCTGCAATTATATAAAATAAATAAATAAATAAAAACTACACACAGCATATATTTAGTCCTTATTTGGTTTCAAAAACAACACACAACATATAGCCCAGTCAGTGCAAACCTCTCATCTGTATCTTCACCAGCACATGCAACATCTGGTTAGAAAGTAATTCTAGCATTCTGAGTTCATAATAGTCCAAAAGGTGATGATAAAATTTAAACATGGCAGTTTGTTCATGTTTTACACAGCTGAAAAAACATTTGCTCCTTTGTTTTTTCCGGCTTCTCCTTTGTTTTTTCGCGTATCACTCTCACATTTGTTAGTTTCTGAAAGGATGTCAGAAGCACTTCAATAATCACGCGCACGTTATTATTATCAGCTCATGAAGTTTGTTATTTCAAATATAGGTGTACACATGAGCTGTCTCGAGAAAGTGAAACTGCTCGTGCTTTAAGGGGGTTGGACACTGAATGCGCCATTCGGCGACGGGACGTGCCACGCCACGCAGCACCATGCATTTTAGAATAATAAACATAGATTTCTATTAGGGTACGCACACCAGCGCCGCAAGTTGGCAGCTGTCCGCGGTGCCCAGCTATGACTCAGGACATTGTTCATATTTCTGCCACGTCACAGAGAGCCATCTAAATAGTTTCATTTTAAATAACATGCGAATGTGCGCACCTGGTGTGCGATACTTCCAACTGTCCTGTGCGCACCGTGTCGAGGCCTGTAAGACAGCTGTGTAAACAACAACGAGGCACAGGGTAGATTCTGCTCTTGTTTTTGGTTTTGTGGCTGTTCATCAAGACGACGACAAGGTTTGTTTAAGCTCGGGTCATTATTATATGTATATATTATTACAGTGTAATATCTCGGCTGTGCATTAACAAATAACAAACGTTTTCATTCTCCTGACTTGTGCACGAGCTAGTGACATATATCTGTAAACCAATAGCGTTCAGCTGCGCATCTGGCTCCGCCTTTCGGTACGCTTTTGTTGTGCTAGCTACCCTTTCGAAAGGGTACCCAAAAAGTGGTACGGTACGGTTTGGTTTTTGGTACCTTGTGACAGTGGAAACGGCCATAAAGTTGCATCGAACTAAACCGTACCATACTGTACCACTCAGTGGAAATGGGCCATAAACTTTGAAGAAAACAGTTCAATTAATTTGTTGAATATGTTCACATATTTTGATTTACATGTCTGTTCTTACTGTTCTTGTTGCATTTATGTCAGAAACGAAAAAGAAAATTATGTCAGAACCACTTGCATACTGCATTTCCTGTCCCTCGTCTCCATTTAGATCACCAATATGTTGATGCCGAATTGTGCAAAGTCAAGTCTTTATAAACGACAATAGACATAAACATGTCTTTTTTTATGTTTTTCTCCTTCAAAGCTTACACGCAAACAAAATGAAAAATGAATTAAACCAAGATAACATTTAATTAAAAGCTGAACTACACAAAGATGGTGTTGCTATAGCAATTTTTTTTATATATATGACCACTAGACAGCCTCTGATATGCATTAGCTTAGCTGGCTAACAGTTTCATGTGCAGTATGTTAATAAAACACTGAATGCAGGCAGAGTCATTTAATAACAAACACCTACATACATTTACACCTGTACTTTAATCTAAAAAAAGAGAAGCTATTAACACATTTGAAGATCTGTTTTTAAAATATATCGTCCTGCAAGAATCAGTGTGTGTGTTTCTGAAGCCTACAAACAGAGATGAAATGCGTATTAGTTGTATTTAGTATTTGCATGTTGTGTGTGCTGTTCTTTAATGAACTGACAGCACAAGCGAGAATCTATTCGCAATTTATTAAGCAAATCTCACACAATATGCTCAATTTGGACCCAGTTAAGGGCAAAGAGATACACTTTACTCTACTCTAATGGGGATGTCAGTAGATGCTGGAGATAATAACTGTTAGTTTACACTGTAGATAATGATTAATTCAGCTGCATTTCAGCTGAGCTGGCAAGCTGACTAAAATTGCAATACAATACAGCGTAAGTAGTGTGCCTGAACTCCAAATCTGAAGGAGGAATAAAGCAAAGTGAAAAATAACCTGACTAATGGACTGTGATAACCTATACAATAACATTCTCTGAAAATGGAAGTCGGGGGGAAAATCCTGAAGGTCTCTTTTATCATTGACATGAATACTTGTATGAGTGAGAGAAAATGACAAGGCTTTCTAACTCTGCCAGTTTGGTTCTTCAAGGTAGATTTGTGACTGACAATCACAGAGTGGTACAATACTAGTAAAATATTCTAACTGTGTGGGGTGCAATAAATTTCACCCCTGACAGCACACATTTTAAGGTATAGCTCAAGCCACAAATGAAAAATCTGCCATTATTTGCTCATCCTTAAGCAAAAATCACAATAAAAGTATAGTTCTTGCACTACAGGCTTCCTACTGACATGTGTGTGACAAACAGACCAGCATTTGAGCCATTACTTACTGATTCGCTGACGGTAAGCGCTTAACTCGAGATCCCCTACAAATGACTCTGTTTGATGAACAAATCACGCTCAGCCTGATCCTACATGAGATCAACTGGTTCTTTAAAAAGAACTTGCTCAACAGAACTATGTGTTCCTGGTGCTGTTCTCAAATTTAACTCACTCGGTGGTTAAGGCAGTTCTTGATTAAACAACTCACTAGAGGGGAACATTACTATATAATGAGTATACAAGCTTCATTTTGAACTGATCTTTTTCCATAAAAAACTATTACTAAACCTCCAAAGAGAAGGAATAGAACACACAGAGTGTACAGATCTCTTTCGTGGTGCTTTTGTGGAATTTGTCTGGTAATTTCTGGATATTAACAAATACTGTCAAAATGAACAGTTGTTTCATTTTATTGTCATGATTTTTTATGTGCACTGACATGAGGTTGAGTACATAATAAATAAAAAAAATTCAGAGGTTTTACATATATATCAGAATATATATATATATATATATATATATATATATATATATATATATATATATATATATATATATATATATATACAATATAATATAATATTTGACTAGATATTTTTCAAGACACTTCTATGTAGCTTAAAGTGACATTTAAAGGCTTAACTGGGTTAATCAGGTTAATTAGGCAGGTTAGGGTAATTAGGCAAGTTATTGTATAACAATGGTTTGTTCTGTTGACTATTGAAAATATATATAAAGCATAAAGGGGTTAATAATTTTGACCTTAAAATGGTTTTTAAAAAATTGAAAACTGCTTTTATTCTAGCCAAAATAAAACAAATAAGACTTTCCCCAGAAGAAAAAAAATATTATCAGACATACTGTGAAAATTGCCTTGCTCTGGTAAACAGAATTTGGGAAATATTTAAAAAGGAAAAAAATTCAAAGGGGGGCTTATAATTCTGACTTCAACTGTATATATAGACAGTGTTTGTATGTGGGTATTAGGGATGCAGCAATTAACCGATTTCGATCACCTAACAAAGTTATTCCAACTGTGCACTATTTTGAAGTTCCGAGCTTGTACACCAATGCTAATATGCAAGCACTCTGGATTAACTATGGCTGAGGCTATTAACTAAGGGCCATTCACATAATGCGTCTTTTGCTCGCGTAAGTTCGTTATTTCCAATAGAGGCACGCGACTTGCACGTGGATATTGGGAGCTTTCCAGGCGCACCTACAGTAGTTGAAAGAATGCTGCGAGCGCACTACAAGTCACGTGTCAAGAACTAACCGACCAGCTTCATACATTGTATGGAATATACACTACTCCAAAGAGAAAAAAAGATGAAAGTACCAAACAATTCTGTAATATAGTTGATCAAAAGCGCCTTTCAGACAGAGGTTCAGCAGCCTTTGATTACATTTGTTTTCTTTAAAA
Organism: Danio kyathit; assembly: GCA_903798195.1. Taxonomy (NCBI): domain Eukaryota; kingdom Metazoa; phylum Chordata; class Actinopteri; order Cypriniformes; family Danionidae; genus Danio; species Danio kyathit. The sequence goes on from LR812519.1 coordinate 31,211,206, forward strand.
GGGAGCTATTTACAGTAGTTAATATGACGCTTAGATTTACATTAGACAAATACTATTATATTTATTCTTATTTTTATTTAACTATTTATTTAGTAATTGTTCTGTCATTTATTTTCAGTGTAAAATTATTTTTAAGTCCAAAGAAAAATTGGCTATTGTTGGTTTTTATTATTATTTTGCGCTGTATTATTTGGTTACTGAGCAGCAACATATAGCACATTAAAATTTATAAGGAGTTTACATGTTTACTTGTGACTTTCTAAACTAGTAGTGTTTTGAAATTAATGAATGCATAACAATCGCAATAACTGTTAAAAAGTGATTATTCCTCAGACTATAATCGTAGAACAAAATCTATAATTGTTTCATCCCTAGTGTGTATGCATACATTCTGACTAAACTTTTTTTTTTTGCATAATGATGCCTTGTACATCGTCTTCTAATCTTTTGGAAGAAGTATGCGTCAATTTTGGTAAAAAAATTCTTGCTGGTTAAATAAAATTATATTACTAATTGAAAAGAAATTATTAATAATTGACATGTGATAGCTAAGTGCTTTAGTTTACATATTATCATGACTGTTTCAATAATGACTACACCAGTCATGGCAATGATATTTAGCTAAAGCTATTTTTCATTGTCCTGCTAAATGACATCTGCTGTCCTGAAACACAACAACAGTAAGCAGGTGGCCACCATAGTTATGTCTCCTTGATGACAACATGCATGTTGATAAAGACAGCACATGATTAGTCAGAAAGCAACTTGTACTTCGTGACTCTTCAATATTTTAGGAGTAAAAATTGACACAGTAGCTGTCACAACTGAGACAAATATTGTGTAATCTAAACCCAGAAATAAGTGAACCAGCTGTAGGTTACCTTAGTTTTGCTAGTGTTCTAGTTGTAAGTGGAGTTATGAGAGTTATAAGGAGTATGTGGAACGATATGAGATCATGTTCACAGATAATACATTCAATCATCCCAGGAATGTTTGGAATTTTTAAGGGTTCTTTTAATTATTTTTATAATTGCAAAAGGAAAATAATATTTAATCCTGTGTATGTGACTTAGAGGATATTAACACCAGGAAAGCCCTTTAGATCACTTGGTTTGGTCTGGACCAAGCACAGAGTTTATTTGTTTTGGCACTGCTGGCTTTCACACTTCCCTTTTTGCAAGTGAACCAGAATTTGCAAGGAAAAAGGGAGGAAAAGGAAGGCGTGCGAAAACAAGCAGATCGTGGACTGTGTTTGTGGTGCAACTGCTACTATTCATCTGAATTTGTGTCATCAGCTACAAGCATTATATAATGTCAGTTATGAACATCAGATAAGTCAATGTTATCAATATCATGTTATTACAAGGCAGAGCTCCAGGTCAAACTGCTAATCATTTTCAAATGGCTAACAAATATAACACAATTCTTTACCATAATGCAACTCAAACTCTGGGCTAACTCAAAAGGTGTAGGGATCTCTGAAGTCATTGACATTAAACAAACTATTGACACATTAATCCAGAGATGCCCAAACTAGGGCCCAAAGTTGACCCACCATCCCATCTGAAAATAATGGGGATGGTTTATTTTCAAATTTAATTTAATCCTTTGTTTGTTTGTTTTATTGTTCAAAACTAACTGAAATTAAATGTTTCAATTAAATGCTGTAAATTAATCAGATCTTGTTTGAATGTACATACTGTCACCCGACAATGGAAAGACTTTGGTGAGCAAATCAAGCAAAAGGCAGATTCTGCTTGATTATTGGATTCAGCATTAAACTCCAATCTGTTATAAATGTGATTGTTTATGTTTTTATTGCAATAAAGGCCCGTGCACACCGAGATGTTTTTTGCTCGCGTTTTCCGTCGACGTTTAACGCCTCGTGACTAAATAAAGGGCGCCAATGTGATCGTGCACACCAACGTGCAAAACGGCAGGCGTAAAAGCGTCATTTAAAAAAAAAATGCCTCATGCTCGTTTTTTTGTTTTGACGCGCCGCATCAAAACCTTCTCCACCAATCAGATTGGCACTTTTATTCCCGTGCACGGAGCTGCTGAAGTTACAGTAAACAGCACTTGGAGGCGCTCAAGCACAAAACTGTCAATGCGAGCGCACATTGAAGAAGATGCCCAGAGGTGATATAAACGTGGAGCTGCTTTGCACTGGTGAACAATAATCATTTCTTCATCGCTAGAGCTGGAGATGCTACTTAAACCATCCATAACCGCATGCACTAAATTCCAGGGGTTTCATTACCGCGACGTAAAATGGGCGTGGCTCGGTCTGTTTGGGAAACGCCCCCCTAAAAAAAAAACAATACTAAGAGGTCACCGATCATGCGCAGTACAGGTTAGTTTTTTTTTCGCGGTCAGTTCAAATACAGGATCATTAGCTCCGATGGATAAAGAACCTACCGCGGTGGATAAGAAGGAAAAAAACAATCATACAGGTTATTTTTTTAGTTTTTATGTTATATTTTAATGACTTCATTAGCAAAAACAGTCGACCACGAGAAGTGTAAACCTTCATTTGTAGCCATTTGTTTTACTCCGTTTTACTCTGTTTTACTGAAAATTCAACATGGTTGTACAACAATAAAGACTCGGGGCTTTTGTACTTCTATGGTAAACCACAAAATAATAATAATGCTTGTGGTACATTAGATTAACCGTGTTTTTGTAGTTTAAAATGTGGTAATCAGTCCTGTTTAAACAAATTAATACCACACTTTTCTGTAATAAAGCGTGGTTAATTTCTCTGACTCGATCTTAGTTAATTAACAGAACGAATATATTTATTTTCTATTTTTAATTAAAGTCATCATACACAAAACACCTGGGATCAGGACAGGTATCTGATGTTAAATAATATAAAATTGATCATACATGAAACACCAGGGATTAGGACAGGTATCTGATGTTACTGTATATGATATATAAAGTATTTAACACAAAACCCCTGGGATCAGAACAGGTCTCTATATTACAGTATTAATCTGACAGGTATCTTAAGTTACTTTGTTTAATATAAAATACACTAACTTCACATGAAACACCTGCGATCAGGACAGCTATTTCAAAGTACTGCATATCAAAGGCATTGGACACGAAACCCCTGCGATTTGCGTACAGGTATCTAAAGCAAACGGCTGTTTTCACAATCTGCGCATGATCCGTGTACTATGCAAATTTACAGATAGGCCATGCCCACTCGATGACGTGGTAGCGGTTACGCTGTACTGAAACCCCTGGAAAAAAGTGCCTGCCATCCATAACAACAAGCGTGTCAACTTTGTCTTCTTCTTCTGTGTTACAAGCGGGTGTCAGAAGCTTAAAGTTGTGTAGCGCCATCTAACGTCAAGGAATGATTTTGCATACTCTTCTGCTCGACACCTATGAAAATCGCTTAGATTTTAATCCGGAAAAACGTCTTGAAAAACGCTGACGATAAACGTAAATGAAAAGCGTCCCGGTGTTTACGAGCCTTAAGTTTTCATTTTAAAAGTTATGCTGCATTAGATAAAGCAATTTAAAGTAATATTTTCTATTTATTTTGAAATATTAGGAAATAAATTAGGAAATTACCCATGGCAACTTTAATGTAATATAGTTTGGTAAATTTACCTTTGGCCCACGACTCTCAATGATATTTGATTTTGGCACCTTCAAACGTAAAAGTTTGGGGACCCCTGTATTAAACAAACTATACGAGAGTTTGTTTAGAAGCAGACCAAGACCACCTCCTCTACTGGGTCTCGGTTCATTTGTTTTGTGAGCACCAGAGTGTGATTGCTGTATTCACACCAGCCCAAAGATCAGCATTAAAGAGGGAAATGAACTGGAGTTCGATTCAATTGAACCAAACAAGACAGGTTTGAATACACCCATAATTACCAGTGAATCAACAACTATCATGTTAGAAATGATGTAGCACAAATGAGTTTAAATCAAAAGGTAACTCACCAAAGCCCAGTCTGTTGTCATTGTTTCCAAAGTCGAGGGAATATATGACGACATGGTAGTTGTTCCACACGTACAGCAAGTTGTCTCTGGGATTGTAGTCCACGGCTGCGATGTATTGGTAGGAATTTGGAAATGGGATGCTAAGGTGCGTTTCACGGCTCTTCTCAGTGTTGTACATGTAGTCAATTTTATTCCCCAGTGCTTCATTATCGTCATCTTCATAAACACTCTTCACTACATAGAGGATTCCGCAGATCATGAAGGCATTGGAGGCTGATCTCTTATCGTATGATGTATCCCATGAGCCCTCCACTCTGAGTGTGTAAGGGTTGAGCTGACTGACCACAATTCGGCCATTGTTCTGTTCGGTGGCGTAAATCACCCATAGTCCATTTTCATCCACTGCCAGATCTATGTCAGATTTTCCACCCCAGCGATATGGCGAGGTGTCGTGGTAATTAGCGTTGGCGATAATTGCCTCACCACTCTTGATACGAGTTCGCAGGTCGAATTTAACAATGTTGCGTGTACGTTCCTTGTTGAAGAAAAGCGCGCCATCATATACCACAAACCCAGTGCCGTCCACTCGATGGGGCAGTTTGTATGTGGTGGTAGGGCGACCTGCAATAAAGTCCTCCTTAGATGAATACTCAGTCAGTGTGTCAGTGCGATACGGTGTCCAGGGCATGTAGTAGATCTTATTGGATGACTGTAAGGGGTCCTTACACCATGATCCAGCCTGGTGGTCTGATTCAAAGAGATGTTCGCTCTGGTACACACCTCTTAATACACCTGGACAGAGAAAGACTGAAAAGGGAAGAGACACAGTGAGGTCTCACACATTTGAATAGAATGCAATACTAATTAGTTTATTCTTTCACTGTCATGGACAGAATTTTCTAACAAGACACAAGACAAATGGACCATCAAAATAAGGTGTTACCCGAGGTATTTTTATTTCACTAATGTTCTTAAGTATTTTAACTTTCACTTAAGTATTTAAACTAGGACGGTTTATTTATTTCAGCAAACCTTTCTCCAATATATTCCACAACAAAACTTTTCATAAGTGTAGCTGAGTAAAAAGTTCATTTGAAGTGGAGAAAATAGAGTGGAGAGAAACAGATAGTGCTGTTTAATTCCTGAACAAGCTTAATTTGATCAGTTAACGCGTTAAAACTGGTTCACAAATTGCACTGAATAATTAATTTGTGAATTGGACTGACATCTGTTCACGAGTCACAAACTCTGTCAAGTCAACAACTCACAGATTCAAATGATTCCTTCAGAGTCTCCTGTAAACAGCTCACTGATTCAAATGATCTGTTTAGAGGGAGTTTCTAGTAAATGTTCCACTGATTTGAATGGGGTTCAGCGTGAGAATGTTTTTACTTGAATTATCATGAATCATCTGTGTGATTATTAAAGTAGCGGCGACATCGTGGTGCAGTGGGTAGCACGATCGCCTCTCAGCAAGAAGGTCGCTGGTTCGAGTCTCGGCTGGGCCAGTTGGAATTTCTGTGTGGAGTTTGCATGTTCTCCCCATGTTCTCGTGGGTTTCTTCCGGGTGCTCCGGTTTCCCCGACAGTCCAAAGACATGCGGTACAGGTGAATTAGATAATCTAAATTGGCTGTAGTGTATGAGTGTGTGTGTGTGTGAACGAGTGTGTATGGATGTTTCGCAGTACTGGGTTGCAGCATGGAAGGGCATCTGCTGTGTAAAACATATGCTGGATAAGTTGGCGGTTCATTCCGCTGTGGCAACCCCTGATGAATAAAAGGGCCTAAGCAGAAGGAAAATGAATGAATGAATGAATAAATGAATAAATGAATAAAGTATGAGTTGAGGTTTTGGTAATTAAATTTTGAATTTAAATGAAAAATCAAGTACTTTTGTACTTTAACTCAAGTAGTATTGAAAAGGAGGGCTTTATATTTCTACTACTGTATAGTAATATTTTATTAGGGATTTGTGTACTTCGTCCGCCACTGTTAAAATTACATACTAAATCAGTGGACAGGATGGCCTAATGAACTCTCTTTTTTGTGATCATGTTTTTAATTTACGAATTAAAATTCATGTTGATATTTGAGGACACAAGGTCAAAAATATCAAGGTGATACAATTGTATTAATGTTAAGAAATCTCAAAAAGCTGCTGCTGACTTTCATGACTGTGTTAAAAAAAAACACATTATTTTTTAAATAACAGAAAATCTGACCCTTTTATAACAAGGCAAGGTTAGTATCTCAATGCCAAGTGGTTTTAGTTTATTAAATAGCAATGTATGTATTTAAATGTACATTTTAGCTAGAATATATACTAGAGCTGGGTGATCAATTAAAAACTAATAGAAATGGACATTCAGAACCTATAATTAATCAAATTTTTCCAGGACAAAACCCAGCTCTGTTAAAGACTGAGGCTGATTGCTACTTCTGCGGCCACTTTGCAGCCACATCTGATCTCTGGTCAAGTAGGACGATGGACCCATTCTTGAGTCTTATTTTGCACTACATTGATAATAATTAGAAGCTGCGCCAGAGATGCACTGAGATGAATATTTTCTATTACAATAAAATTATTATTTACATTAAAATATTTGTTTACAGAAGACGCAAGAAATGCTTCAATATTATTACAGGATATACAAGATTTATTTTATTTAGAAGAGATACTGCCTATTTTCTACTTTTAATATGGAAAACATTGAAAAACATTTATTTTGTTTCCAAAAGTGCAAGTTATTTATGCAATGTGTGTTTTAATTTCAGTTGTGTTACATTGATGTTCAATAAAGATGGATAGAGATAGTGTGTGTTTCCTTCAATTATTTTAAAATCAAGTAATGCACCTTTCATTCAGAAATCTCTCACTTGTAATATGTGAGCATATTTACTGTACAAAACATATCAGTGAACTATGAGGGCAAAAAATTGTAATAAATAAAATAGTCATTCATTACTCGTAATTGAGTTAAAATGTTAATTAATAAATAATTAATTTTAGGTCAAATCACCCAGCCCTATACCGTATTTAACACCTTTGCAGAACATTCTGACTTCTAAATACCTGTACATACACCTTTTTTTTTTAATCATGATTAAGTTGCAATTTAATAATAATCAATCTAAACTTTTATTCTAATAATCAAACGACTTTTTTAGATATACAGTTGAAGTCAGAATTATTAGCCCCCCTTTTAATTTTTTTCCCCAATTTCTGTTTAACGGAGAGAAGATTTTTAACACATAAACAGTAAATAACAGTAAATAATATTTTATTAAATATTTTTCAAGACACTTCTATACAGCTTAAAATGACATTTAAAGGCTTAACTAGGTTAATTAGGGTAACTAAGCAAGTTACTGTATAATGATGGTTTGTTCTGTAGACTATCGGAAAAGAAAAAAAGAATATAGCTTAAAAGGGCTAATAATTTTGACCCTAAAATGTTTTTTTTTATTTATTTAAAACTGTTTTTATTCTAGCCAAAATAAAACAAATAAGACTTTTTCCAGAAGAAATTTTTTTTATCAGACATACTGTGAAAATTTCCTTGCTTTATTAAACATTACTTGGGAAATATTTAAAAAAGAAAAAAAAATTCAAAGGGGGGCTAATAATTCTGAATTCAACTGTAAGTGATAGCACATTTAAAACACTATAAATAGTAGTATTAACATGAACACAAAATCTCATTTCTTGTCATCTGAGTTTTGAACTTGACGTCCATTTCCTTTCACTTTAATGTGAACACTCTTGTATGTTATTGACCAAAAAAAAATACATTAACAAATGCAATGATCCACAACCAAAGTCTTCAGAAAGCTACATGCTTTGAGCCAGAGAGAGAAGGCCATCTATTAAATCATATCTGATGACTAGTAACCCGATTTATACTTCACGACTCCTTCAGAATCCCTCAGGAGATTCAGAAAATCTGCTGCACTGACTTCTCTAACCCTGAGGAAAATTCACACGGTGTGAGGATTTATGTGGGGGGTGGTTAAGAATCATCACCCTATTTTTCCTGGTACATTAAATGTGAAGACAAAAATAATCATCTGTTAGGCATTATGCAAATCAAGCTTAATTTGTCCTGCAGAATTATGGCTTGTACTGCTACCATTCTGCTGGGTGAAGTAAGCCGCACGCACTACATGTCGAGCAAAAACAGAACTTCTGTTTTCTATTTTTAATTTAAATGACATTTTGAAGCGCTGTGAAAAATCAATGACCAATAAACACAGTCGAGACTGGCTTAAAATCAGGGTTCGCCACCATCCGCACTGAAGGCCAGGCTGTGATGTGGGTATCTTATGGTCTTGTGACTGAACTTTGTTTGTGTGTGTGTGCTACTATTTTCTCTCTCTTTGATTTATAATGATACTCCAGCAAAGCATGCAGATATACTTACATGGTCACACACAAACAGGGATCAGCGCACAAACATTCACACGAAATGCCTGCCTGCCCTTTCCCACCATCCCGTTCCCAGATTGAGCGACATCCTCATGGGAAGTGTGGCTGGTATTTTAACTATTACGGGATGTTTCCTTTTATTGTTTTGGATGCATTCATATTCCACAATATGCCTTAATCCAGGAACTTCTATTGGCCTTTGATAAACTCAAGTACATTTGTGTTCATTTAATTTATAGATTTTATTTATCACTTTCTTTTTGTCAGATTGTTTTTTTTGTTTTTTTTACAAATTTTTCAACTCACATTCAAGTATTAAAATCAATTCAAAAACACAAGCAGAACACATTTTTTGAGTCAATAATTCATTAAAGCTGTTCTAACATACAGTGTTCAGCATAATTAAGTACACCCCATTTTGAAAATGAATATAAGCAATGTATTTTATTGCATTTAAACAAAACAGCTTTACAGGAAGACATATTTATCAAAATAATATTTTAGTCACAAAACATATTTAGAAATTGAAAGATAATACAATTAAATTCAAGCAAAATATTGCAAAACAAAATTACAACCTACAAAATTTCAACTAAATGTTTTCATTTTTTTGCTTCTCTTGATTTTTCCCCCTTTTTAAAATTTGTATTTATTATTTTTCTATAACATCAATTTGGGTGTACTAGTTTTTGGACCTTTATTGTAAGTTTTTTGTTAGATAAGCTCCAGATTTGGCTTCAGTACTGACTAATCTAATGTATATGCACACATTTATATTTACATTATATTGTATAGCTTCCTATATGAATTTAAAAGATAGAGGAGTGTACTTACATTTTCAGATTCATGAAGAATATTTAAGATATGTATTTTCTAAATGTTAGCTGGTAAACAAAATGTACATCTGCTTTTTACTACAAGTAAATGCTGTGTGAATCCATTTTATTAAACTGATTTTCAATTTTACACTGGCATATTAATAATTTGCAAGTTTGTTTGGTCTGTTTTAATTTTTTTTTTTTTTTAGCTGAGAGCTGATAACCATTGAACTAAAATATAGCTCTCATCATCACTTTTTACCCAATGGTTGAATCAGTGGAGGAGGGAAGAGACAAATACACCAACCAAACGTCCTACTGTACTTGTACAATGGCTGAACAACAAAGGAGGAGTTCATATCACTGGTTACTGCATTTTTATATTCAGTGATATTCTTCAAATTAATACGTTACTGTCATGAATTAGGATTTTATAGCAATCAAAGTGTCTCAGCTGAAAAAAACACAGTGGTGCTAACTAAAAATGTTATGATGGACATACGTTGATTACATATTTATTGTTAGGCATATGGCTTTTTTGCATTTAAGTAATATACTGGAGACAAACCTTTAAAGGGAGTGCAGAATATTCCACTGGGTTTGTGGACATGCAACTTACATACAGTGCTTGTAATTCATCAGCGGAGATTATGCTAAATGTGAATGAGCGTGCACAAACACACTCTATTTACCAATGACAGGAATTCATTAACTATAGATCTTCTGAGAAAGTGATTTTAACCATTTTGAAAGTTTGTAATTCAATACCTTTGTTAAAATAAAACCCATATAACTAGTGAACTGACGTTTCACAAATGGGTATAGATTTCATTTTAAACATTGCTATTTTATTTAAATTATTTTAATTACAAAACACAAAAGAGTTCTGAGTATTTATACTATACTATTATACCTTAAATGGCCATTGTGGTCAAATTCATTCATTCATTCATTCATTCATTCATTTTCCTTCGGCTTAGTTCCTTATTGATCAGGGGTTGCCACATCGTGTAATCGTGTAAGAAATTGACTACATGCATTTCAGCATCCACTACTTTTGCCCTTGCTTTTGAATATGTGTGCCTCTGTTGCACTTTTCTCTTGTCATTTACTTTTGAAAACAGTATCGTTTGGGTTTAGGGAAGGGATTGTGTGGGTTTGTCAATCACAAGGTGAAATATTATGGCCCACAAGCCGGATGTCTTCTGGCAGACAAGTAAGAGACAGAGGTGTAAATAGCACATATGAACAAACGTAACCCAGTAATGTATTTGAGATTGTCAGAAATAAACACAGCGACCTCTCATGGATTTACGAGAAGAATGTGTAAACGGGACATATGGGAAAATGAATGGTGGACTTGTCAACATGAGCTGCAAGAAGACATCGCTTGAGTTGGAAAAAACTTTGCTCTCCTGCTTGCCGGACAAAGTTTTAGTGGGCATATTCTGATGCACTTTGGTAACTCGTACACAATTATAGGCTATACATTACATTTATTACAAGTATAATATTTTTAGGTTAATGACTATAATATAACAACAAACATTCAAATCATGATTCTAAAATCTCAGTAAAAGCTTTGAATGTACTGTAAATATGACATGACAGAAATTTGGCATTGTAATATTTATAGAATTCTGGTAGTTCCAGTGTTAACATAACGGTTAACTATGAAACACAGGGCTCTATTTTAACAATCTAGGCACAAAGTCTAAAGCACATGGCACAAAAGCATTAAGGGGGTTCCTGAATTCATTTTTGCTATTTTAAGAACGGAAAAATACAACAGGGTTGTGCTTATTCTCTCAATAAGCTATGGGTGTGTTTTGAGCATAACGTGCATTAAATCAGAGTCTCATCTCCCATTCCCATTCACTTTTGTGTAAGTGTTTGAACTCACATACAGTAACTAGCACGTTCTGCGCTGGCTTTAGACCTGCTTTTGGATGGTCAATGACCCAGTCTATTTCAGTTTTTCATAATAGCATTGCGGCAACAATACACCTTAACACACCTCCTTTTTAGACCGGCATACCCATGAGTCCACAAAGTGGTGCAAATGGATATACAACGTGCCGCAATACATGAAAATTAGGGTTGCGCTGGTCTAAAAATACCAACAAATCGCGCCATACACGTCTTGCACCTTATTGCGCCGGGTGTATGATAGGGCCAATGATGTTAAAAAAGTGTTTCCTCTTGTTTTCTGTTTTTTTTTACAATTAAACATAATTTACTCCTATATTTACAAATGTTGCATGAATGAGGTCCCTTGAAATGCTTCTTATAAGCACATTTAAAATTACTGCAGTTTTTTCTGTTATTGTTGATGTAAAATGAGCTTTTTAACACGCATGTCATTCTCTTCCAAAATTAAATCTGTGACTCTGATAACTGTTCATGCATTATCTCCAGCTATGCAGAAAATGTTATTATGTTAAGGTTTAGATTCACCCCAGGCCATTCAAGAAGCACACATCGCAAGACATCAGTTTCACACTGCCACGTCTTGTGGTCAGCACAATCGCCAGCTTAAGTTTTAACAGCAGCAACACCTCCCTGTTCATTTGATACACGGCAAACCACCAGATACACTGAGAGAGATCAAGAGAGATGAGACAGTGAGAAACAGAGGTCTAATTCAGAGAGATTAGAGCCCTGGTCTCAGATCAAGTTTCTCCTTCGCATTCCCAATATAAACCATTATGAGCTACTGATCGCCAATCTGTCATTAGTATCGAATAACACCATAACAGCCTGACAGTGAATTACACACTTAAATTACATTAAAGTAATGGACCTACCTTTCTGTTCCACTTCTGCATTCACGAAAGGGTGGAAAAGGCAGAGAAAGAGAGAGAGAAAGAGAAAAAAAAAACAGATTAATGATGCTGTATTAAATACTTCACAGTAATTTAATTCCATATGCATGTAATGTGCATTGGATCTTAACACAATCTTGCGAAAGTAGTCAAATGTGCCTCGTTTGGCCCATAGAAATTCCATTAACAAAATGATCATAATTTCTGAAAACAAATACAATGTGTCCGTATGATATTAGACTATTAACGAGAAAAATGAACGCATGAAAACACACTAGAGGGCAAATACAGAAAAAGAAAAAAAGAAAAGGGGTCTGTTTCACAAACATTTCTCATGTGTCTTGGGTGTTATGGTTTAGATACAGAGCAGCTTTCTTGGCCAAACTTCATGGCTGATAAATAAAAGTCAAATTTGGTTTTACTTCAATAGACTGCTTCGGTCGTAATGTCAAAACACAAAAGACTTTTCCGATGCCTGCTCCCTCCAGATTTCGCTGTGGCTTTTTTTGAATTATGTTTTTCCACTGATGATAAAAATAAGGTCTTTGTAAGCATAACTTCATGATACTTGGATGTTTGACAATGTGAATTATACACACCCATCCTGAAAAGACTCCTTTTGAAGCAATTATTTTTAAATGCATACGTTTCTAGTAGTTTACTACATAGAAATGTTCAGGGGCAAGTTTGTGCAGTAGGCATGAGTTGCTATAAGATACTGATGGGATGATAACCTAGAATAAAAATATCATGATTTCATGGTATTGTGATTACTACTCTAAAATATATATTGTTTTTAAATGTCTGGGTAAAAACTTTTTTACCTCTTTGAACACAATATATTTTATTTTGAGAAACATTTCAAATATTTTGAAAAAGTAACTTGTCAGGCTAAATAATTCAAATAAATCATTGACTTCTGCTGTCTTGCTGTTTTAAAAAACAGATTTCTTTACAAATTAAAACTACATTTTTGATATATTTTCTGCTAGAGATACTGTTGTCCTAAAAACTTAAAACAAAACATAAATAAAAAATATACAATAGGAATGGTATAGCAGAAAATTTTGGCTTTTCCAAACCACGTTATACCTTGAAAACGGTTATCGTCCCATGCCTAATGTGCAGTTTACGCTGTAGAATCAAATGTATCAGTAAATTATTTACATTGACAAAGTGCCAGTCACTTATATTTTGAAAGGTTTTTGTAATCAAAGTACACATTAATCCACAGTACAATCTGCAGTGGCAGTTGAGTTGTGAAATGTGTTTTAAGCTGTGAAATTTAAGTGAAAGGCTCATTACTTCGTATATTCTTTTGGTATCCGAAATTTGGCATCTCCTTGGACCATTTTTAGCTCATTGAATTGAAAACCCCATTAGAAAATGTGATAGGAACCAGCATATTTTTTTTGCTTTTGACATCACAATGCAGAACTCTTTTCCAATTAGCTGGATTTAGGAATCTTTATAGCAAAATTGTGGCATGTAAAAAAAAGACATAATTTACTTTACCAATGCAGTGTGTTAGAACTGTTATGCTGACCAATAGAAGTGAAGAATGGTTCGGAATATACAGTAATTAGACAATAAACTATCATTTTATTCCATTTACACTAGCTGGCAACAGTCTTGTCATCTATCTAAGCTTTAGAAACAACAAATAATAACTTCTAGTTGATCATTTGGTATCAGAAATGGCTTATATGAAAGCCAAAAGCCTCTAGTTTACACATAATGTACCAAAATAAAATATGATCATGCCTTGATTATTATTTATTTAATTAGGACAGTAAGGTCTGACTTTGTTAGACAAAAGTCTTGTCACTTAACAGAAATAGTGTACAGTATAAAATATAAAGTCATGGTGCAGGGGAAAAAACAATTAATATTATGTCTGGTGACTGGGCTGGCCAATTCCTGGACCACCTTGACCTTCTTTGCTTTCAGGAACTTTGATGTGGAGGCTGTAGTATGAGAAGTAGCACTATCCTGCTGAAGAATTTGCCCTCTCCTGTGGTTTGTAATATAATGGGCAGCACAAATGTCTTGATACAGGCTGTTGATGTTGCCATCCACTCTGCAAATCCCACGCACACCCCCATATTGAATGTAACTTCAAGCCATGATTTTTCCTTTACCAAACTTGACTGATTTCTGTGAGAATCATGGGTTCATGTGGGTTCCAATAAGTGTTCTGCAGTATTTGTGATGATTGGGATGCAGTTCAACTAATAATCCATCGGAAAAATCTACCTTCTGCCACTTTTCCAAATGATCAACTAGAAATTAAGTTATTATTTGTTGCTCTTACAACTGGGACTGACGACAAGACTTCTGTCAGATAGTGTAGTAAAACTAAAGTGAAACCCACTCCTAGTTTCTGGTTCTCGTCATTTATACAATGTCAAATTACATTTACCTGCATTTTCTAAACTATTCATATTTCTTTCTATTTTGTCATAAGTTTAAATTCCTGTCATTATTTAAATGTTATGCAACCAACAGTGAATGTCAATGTTTTTTTCCATTGTAATCATGAAATGACAATACTACTTGCTTTGAAAAAAAATGACAATGTAGACAGTTGATACAATTTATGCTTCTTTGTGTACGTGTCTGTGTGTACCTCTCTATGAAATATGCATGAGGATGAACTGTTAATGCATCACTCAATAAATAAGCCACCACACAGGAGAGAAAGAATGTGTGAGTGTGTGTGAATGAGCTTCCAAGAGATCTGATTTAGAAGCAATTATGTCACCCACACACACACACACCTAGTCAAGTTTCAGTCACATTGTAAAAGGATCAATAACAGATAGTCATTTGCTGTCAGTGATAATGAATAAAGAACTGCCTGAGCAGACAGGATGAGCCTAGTCCTGCTGGAAGGTTACGACTTCCTCTACTAGTACGCTATCCATCACAGACAAAAGACAGGCTGATAAGGAGGATGTAACAGAGACTCCTGCTGTATGTTTACCAAAATCATTACCAAACTTGAAATGAAAAAGAGACAGATATAGTTCAGGCCACCATTTGTTGAATGAATAGAGGCACTATTTGAGAGTAGATCTTTTTTTTTTGAAACAACCAGTTTAAGAAGTGAAGATATAGACTTATTTTTTTGATTCTGGCACATACACAAATCATTAGCATCGACTAGAGCGAGACAGCCATCCAGGACTAATTAAAAGAGTAGTTCACTTCCAGAATGATTGGTCACCACTGACTTGACTTCCATATTGTTTTTTCCCACTCTGGAAGTCAACTACAGTGGCCATCAACTGTTCAGATACCAACAAAATATCTTTTTTTACTGTAAAGGGTGTGTAAATGATGACAGATATATTTTTTTATTCTGGAAATGAACTATTCCTTAAACTAAACAAAAGACTCTAGTTGCAGGACTGGGCACCATTACATGTACAGCCAATGAAATAGTTTTTTCACGTGATGTATGCAATAGTTTTATATTGTTTATATGGCAGATGTTTCACTCTCTCTCTGAAAAAGTAAAGTATCAGATTTGTCGTCATTTGCTACGGTATGAAATGATGTGCGTCTCACATTGACAGATGAAGATCTACCTGCTTACATGGCAAACACGAGGGCACATACAGTTGAAGTCAGAATTATTTGATTTTTTTTTTTTCTTTTTTAAATATTTCCCAAATGATGTTTAACAGAGCAAGGAAATGTTCACAGTATGTCTGATAATATTTTTTCTTCTGGAGAAAGTCTTATTTGTTTTATTTCGGCCCGAATAAAAGCAGTTTTTAATTTATTAAAAACCATTTTTAAGGTCAAAATTATTAGCCCCTATTTTTTAGGTAGGCTACAGAACAAACCATTGTTATACAAAAACTTGCCCAATTACCCTAACCTGCCTAGTTAACCTAATTAACCTAGTTAAGCCTTTAAATGTCACTTTAAGCTGTGTAGAAGTGTCTTGAAAAATGTCTAGTAAAATATTATTTACTGTCATCATGGAAAATATAACATAAATCAGTTATTAGAAATGAGTTATTAAAACTATTATGTTTAGAAATGTGTTGAAAAAATCTTCTCTCCGTTAAACAGAAATTGGGGAAAAAATAAACAGGGGGGCTAATAATTCTGACTTCAACTGTACAGGTTTCATATCAGAGGCATGAATGAGGCTCCAATTATAACATAACGTCATAGCTGGTTGTTTTTTGGAGGATGACAAGCGAGACTCATTCTTGGATGAAGCTGGGGAGAAATTTGAAGGAAAGTTTATCTCAAATAGTTTACCTTTGGCAATTGACTGTGCATACAGCCAATGTAATGATAACACATGAAAAATACTACAGTATTGTAATTTATATTTATTTATCATTATTACATTTATATTATACTTTATTTACATAATATTTAACACATTTTATTGATATTTGATTTTACAAATAAAGCTGCTGTACCACACGCAACAGTTATTGTTTTTATGACCTTTTTATTAGACCTGTTTATCAAAACTTAAATAATCTTCCCATAAATGTATCATACATCACCGAAAATGGGAGAATCTCAGCTTTAATTTGGTTAATAGCACATAGTCAGGATAATTATGGTTCAGATGTGTTGCAGTTTTGAATATAAGCTTATCTTTAAATTGGATTTTCTGAGTCTGAAATGAAGCAAATCTTTGACAAGGCCTAACTCAATATTCAATATTAAAGATATCAAGGTTACATTTTCACAGACTATTATTTACATTGTGTAGAATGATTTTATTTCAAAAACATCGAATCATAAAAATATCTTATCATGGAGTGGGTCACATAAATATATTAACCCTGTTAAACCCTGGTAGTTTTTGAACCAAGGTTGCTGGTTTACGTTGTTTTTTTTTTTTGCTTGTCATGTGCTGGTCCTAAAATGGCAAAAAAAAAAAACTAGCACATGACTAGCAAACACCAGTTTAAATGACAAAGAAGGAGTAAAATACATCAAGTCAGACCAGCAACCAAAGTTCAAAACCTAACCAGCGTATGCTTTTTTATTTTTCAACAAGGAGTGCAGTCCAGAGTTATTTTGATCCCCAGTGACTTTCATTGTATTGACAAGAACAGTTGAAACTCTCTTCATTATATATTTAGATTTTAAGAGAAGAAAAGCACTATGAGGCTGAGTAAATGATGACTCCAACGTATAAGATATACAGGGCCACAAAATTCTAAGACTATAATTAACTACAATCGTTTAAAACTACTTTATTCCCTCCATAAAGAAACAGTAGTTCATCACGCAGATCTAAGAAGCAGGTACTGAGTATCTATAGGAGTTAAAGTTTTGTGAGCGTGTAGGTAAAACAGACATCCCATATTGAGGCCAAAGCAGAAAGGTTGACTGGAGTTCTGCCAACTCCTCCATCACAGGGGAGAAGAGAAAGCCAGAAAAACCTCAAGAAAACATTTGGAACATGTTCCCAAGGGTTTCTAAGACTGAAGTAATTAAATTACCTGCATGTGTGTGTGTGCATGTGAGACTGTTTGTGTGTGCGTCTGGACGTATGATGGACCTCCTCGCTAATTAGTGGGCCTGTGGAAAAAATGTTTTAGACTTTTTTGACCAGATGGTCTCAAAGACACATGCACGCACTTATGAAAACTCACACACACACACACTTCATGACCCCTATGCGCAGGACGATTTATGGTCAAAAGGTCAAAGAGAATCGTGTGTGGATCCTGCCTGTGTGTCCTTTGTGTCACTTAGCTCTGTGTAAGGAATTCCAGCATGTCTCTGCTCTTCCACCCATTGGTGAATCAGTGTTTGTGTCAATGTGTAGGTGAAACAAAGTGTGTGAGTGTATTCAGGCTTTTCCTGCTGCCAGTGCCGCAGTCATACGATACTGATTTATCGTCAGCGTTGCCATGGCCACCCCAGATTGAAACACCAACCCCACAGAAACTGTGAGAACTTGAAACCACATCGCTCTGCCCTCAGATGATTGACAGGCTCTTTTCCAGTGAGCCATGACAAGGGACGAGGCTGGACAACAGCGGATGAGCGCAACAAAAGCGCATTCATTTTTATTTTTCTGTCAGGTACAAGATTATATTTGTTGACGGATTTGACTGAGGTGCCAAGTAGCAATCACTGCAAAGTTAAGGTGCTAGGAAAGCAGAAAAGTTCCAGCTTAAGATGCAAATGACTCAGTGACTCAGTGAATAGATCCACAACTAATAGTGTCATTATGGCGGTCTTGAGGACTTAGGGTTTTTGTGAGAGTACATGGGATTTTACATTTTTAACTGATTTTTAAAAGACAAATTATAGTGGTTAATTTTTTGTTCATACTGTACAGTACGTGAAAATTATTTGTGACATATTATCCGTTATAAATGTCCATTACTGTAGACTTTTAACACTAGAACTAACGTTTAACACTAGTACCATTACTCTGACTGTTGGCACAGGTTTGTACAGTATATTTTATTTATTCTAACATTATTTTATAAAATTGTAAAACAGAGAAGCTCTAAGTATTTCTATTAAACAGTGTTTTATTTAAGCGCAAACTAGTTGTTAGTTTATATTTTATTTTCACACATGCCCATAAAGGATTTTACTAAGAATTTAAATCAGTGCTAGACAAAAATTAATCGTGATTAATCACATATTAAATAAAAGTTTTGACATAATTTAAGTGTGTGAACTGTGTATATTTATTATGTATATAAATACACACATGGATGCTTATATCTGAGAAACGATCTATTTATATTTAGATATAAAATATATATGTTTATATGATACACATTACACATAAATTTAAATATCTATGTATTTTTTGGTCAAAACAAACTAGGGATATCAAGATTCGATCAAGTGACCGGAAATCGAGCCCGATCACACAGTTTCAGACTCAATCAGAATCGGACATTACATCCCAATCAGGACTCAAATATATATGTATTTTTTAACACATCTATATAGTTATGCGGTGGCACAGAGTTAGACCTCTGTCTTTACTTCACACAGAAACAGCAACGTGTGTGACATGACATCACTTTGTTGCAGAGATGCTTTTAGTTAAATGCCGGCAAAGTAGAACATAGAAGCAGAAAGCGCGAGTATGTGTGCGGTCTGGAGGTATTATAAAGTTGATGATAACAACATTGCCATAGCAAACTGTGAGATATGGAAACAGGATTGTCTACCGGGTATTGTAAGTTGAGGTGCTATTTGTTTTTATTAATTCATTCATTCATTTTCTTTTCGGCTTAGTCCCTTTATTAATCTTATTAGTCCCACTAATATTAGTCCCTTTATTAATCTTATTAGTCCCACTAATATTAGTCCCTTTATTAATCCGCCAGCTTATCCAGCATTTGTTTTACGCAGCGGATGCCCAGCCACAACACATATCTGGGAAATATTTGTTTTTATATTAGATTTTTGTTTTTTTTGTTTTTGCACAAAGTCCAAAAGTTTAAAATTGATGTTATTTGTTACTTGATTGCTCAAGCTACCTCACAGAAGTGCTCTGTTTGCTAACAGAGTTGCTGAATGTTAAAATAAGGTGAATTAAATAAGGAAGTTTCTTCGCTTTTATGTATTATAGAAGTATCGGATCGGGTTTCGGTATTTGTAGATACTCAAAATCAAATGACTCGGAGGCAAAAAAAAAAAACCTGATCGGAATGTCCCTAAAACAAACCTTTATTTTGTAGGTGATTAGTCATGATTAATCTTTGCCCAGCACTAATTGAAATGCATATTTGATATTTTGGAAATGTCCCCAGATTTGTTTTTATTTTACAAGGAAATGAACAGAATACTGACAATCACAGAAGAGGTTCCTTAGAATTACATGTTTGTGTCCTTATACTTATTATTGCCTATCCTAACATGACAGATACAATTGTCGGGAATTTTCATTCCAATGGCTGCCGTCTTGTTTCCAAAAAGTCAAAAGCATTGTAACATCTGAAGGTAAAAATGTGTTTTTTAAATACACATATGGATGCTTATATCTGAGAAACTTTTTATTTATATTTAGATATAAAATATATATATGATACAAATTACACATAAATTTAAATATCTTTGACTTATTTGGTCAAAACAAATATTGCATATTGGATATTTTGGAAATGTCCCCCGATTTGTTTTTATTTTACAAGGAAATGAACAGGATACTGACAATCACAGAAGAGGTTCCTCAGAATTACATGTTTGTGTCCTTATACTTATTATTGCCTATCCTAACATGACAGATACAATTGTTGGGAATTTTCATTCCAATGGTTGCTGTCTAAGATTGTTTCCAAAAAGTCAAAATCATTGTAACATCTGAAGGTAAAAATGTGTTGAAAAAAGATAAATGTAATAATTTACAAAATTCACAACATGTTTTATCTGCTGAAATATTCTGGTTAGTCCAGATTTTTTGGCTTTTAGAAAACTAGATGAAAAATATTTTTCACTCTCCTCTTACCGGATACAAAGTGAGGCACACAATACAAAATAGTAAAAAAAAAATTATATATATATTATATATACATATTTATTATTATTATTTTTTTTCACCTTAGATTTTTTTTAGACAACTTAATTGTTTTATGCTCAAATTACTTGAATTTGTTAACGTTATCAATTTGTGTTGGGACAACATGAATGAATTGTGTGGAAGCCAGCATTTTTTACAGTGTACAAAGCAAATCATGTACCGGCTAACGTTACTTCCAATACTTCAACTTAGTTCTTAAGATGGCCTTAAGAAAGTCTGTAAAGCTGGTAAATATCACACTACATGTGCAATAATAATAAGGGGGACATGACGTAACTATCTGTAAAGCACTGTTTACAGGAATCACATTGGAATTACATCAGTCAGACGTAACTTTTCATCTACCAAGTATTTCTACCTCAAAAGGACAATTTCTTGAACTTCATAGCTCAAATGATAAAACAGACTATCACTGAATAATTGATCTAAAAATGCAATCTTCACATTTCATGCATTTCTATTACTCTGATTTGGAAAAAAAGGGGGTCAAAGTGAAATCATTTTCTATGGTAAGCATCATTAGGCCACAAATGGAACACTCATTTAAAATAACCTAAGCTACACAGCTGGTCTGCACAATGGCTGCAAAAAAATTTACTGCCAATAATAATAATAATAATAATAATAATAATAATAATAATAATAATAAAAGAATTGTTGTTTTAATTATATCCAAAAATATTGAATATTAAATTTAAAAAAGGGAAAAAATTCATATAATTTCCTGTCAATATCACAGTATGCACATATGAAAGAGTTCATGAATCATGAACCTGTCAAAAAACATTGTAACATTTCAATAACCATAACTTTGTTACATTTCATGAATAAAACGGTATTGATAAGCAGTTGTTAAAGTGTTCTGAGAGGTTTTAAATGAAATGTTATGTGTTTGTAGATTATTTTGGAACACACAGTACCATCAAATGCTTAGATCTAAATGTATGTGTTTTTCAGCCATTGTATAACATTCTATATTACATGCAATATTAAAAAATATTTCAAGTTTAATACGTATATTTGGTTATGCTTCTTTGTTTCAAAAATTTAAACACTTAAAACTCCAAAAAGGACAATAAACTTATCAAAAGAACTATACAGTCCAAATAACATCCGCATTTTAAATGAGAATTCTTGCAGGTGCTTTCATTAAATGACAAGCTTTACATTACTGCATCTAAATATGCATTTAAATCTGCATTTAAGTTAAATCTGCATGTAAACATATGTTTAATTACTTTCATTGTAGCTTCACTGTAACCCCGAGGGACGAATCAAAATTATTTTTGTAGAAATTAACACGACGCCACAAATACTGTTGAAAAAGCTGAGCTTGAATTAAACCCAAAACACTACAAAACAAGCCAGAATACATTGACACATACATGGATCTCTGGGAAGTACAAGCACACATCTTCAAGCTGCGCAATTTGAGATATAATTTCTGTCTATAGCCTCTAGCAAAAATAAATGAGTTAGTTTAATACCTAAAGTTAGACGTCTGTTCAAATACATATGAGAAATAGTATTTTGTTCTCATACTTACTGTATGGCACACACTCATACTGAACCTCCAGGTATTTGTACGTTCCGGGACACGGATCAGGAAAAACATCAGGGCCAGCAACGACTGCACACTGAGTTCGGTTGTTACACCTGAGAGAGAAAGACAAAACCATATATACAGAGAGATAAAGCAAGGCTATTTGTTCAGTTCATTCAATATCAGCTTGACATTAGGCATATGAGCTGTATGTACTCCTTCAATGTGTACGATGAAAGTTAATGAGCCCTAAAATACCATTTTCATCAAACCAAAGCAAAAAGACACTTCTCCATGACCTCAATGAAGCTGAAAAAGTCCAAACGCAGGCTCCCCCAAGAGCCCAGGAACACACGCTGCTGTTGTTTAAATCTAATTCATATGTAGGTCGTATGTACATGTAGGTCTGAAAATAGAGAGCAGGATGAATTGTGGCACACACCAAAAAAGAAAAAAGAGAGGAAAAGACAGTCTTGACAAATCCTGCTTGGCAGGAGCACATGCACACACACATGCCGATGACCACCGCATGACATCTCTGTCATATTTCATGATTATTACACCCGGTATAAGCCCAAATGGACACACACACACATGCAACTGACACGTGTGCAAACACACACAAATCTTAAAGCTCAGTTTTATCTCCCTCAACGGGTAACCATGGAAACCTTCCAGTCCAAACCCATGGGGCACTTAAAAATGCACAAACACACACACAAACACATTTCAGCTTTTCAAGTTTCCAAGCTTAGCTTCACAAAATCATTATTTGACAAGCGGAAATCTGACGCACTCAGGTGTGTGTGTGTTTTGCCTAGTATTTTTCAAGCTGTCAGGCAGTGCACTATAAGATTGGTCTCTTGGCATTTTTGTATATATGTGTATAAGTACAGGTATGTTAAGTGTGTGTTGCAGTTTGACTGTGTGTGTGTGTGGGCCCTAATTGCTGTGCTGAGTGAGAGTGACAGTCATACTCCCAGAGTGCTGTGGGGCATCTCTGGTTTCCGGGGCGACAGCTCTTGTGTGGCACTGTGCTACACTCAGATATGACCTAATTTAAGAGCAGAAGAGAGAAGAGGAGATTCTTTTGCTGTAAAGGTAAAGATTTGCATGCACAGAACAGCCATTAGCCTGCTCAATGTACTCATTCATGCACATTTGTGTGTGTTTTGGTGTTTACAGTTGTTTGGGTGTATGAGAATGTTCAGATTAGACAGGAGGCCGTGCGGAGATGACAGGGTGTCACATGAATACATCAGCATCATCCAGATGTACAGAGACACTGGCCTTGAAAAAACATCACCTGACTGGAGATTTCCGAGGGCATCCTGTGTGTATGTGTGTGGGAATGAACTGTTTCCTATTTCGCTCACAAACACTGTCAGATGTCAGGTTTAGCGATCCTCTCGTTTGATGACATGGGTCCCATTATGAGGGGTGTTGTTAATAGTCATGAGCGTCCTTGTAGCTCAAACAGTAGAGAAATGCCAAGCTGATGGTTTCAAATGTTGACACTGACAGAAATAAATATATATCTGTGGTCAATTCGATTACCATCTGCTTCGAGAAAGATTTCCAGTTTATCCCCACTTTGAATGCATAACTGAATAAGGATGTAAAATGTCAACATCAGTGAGATAAAATTGGCTTAAAGAATCTGCAAAGTAGTTTGGCGAGTGCAGTTTGCTTTCCAGTATTCAGATATTTTGAGGGAACATGTTGAAAAGTTCATCCCTTTTGAAAACCGCCAGTAGCTTTTAGTTCATCTCACAACTTGGCGAAAACACAAACCCACTTCACTCCCAATCAAATGACGTTTAGAAAAAGAAATCGCTAACAAATCAATGAAAAGCATGGGCAGCACACCAAAGATTATGAATAAACTTGCACTTTGCTATTTGCACTTTTTTTGACATCATTTTGTAAACGTACAATCAGTGGTGTGAAGTAACACATTACAAATACTCAAATTACTGTAATGGAGTAGTTTTTTCAGGAATTGTAATTTACTATTCATTTATTCATTCATTCATTGTCTTTTCAGCTTAGTCCATTTAATTATCTGGGGTCGCCACAGCGGAATGAACAGCCAACTTATTCAGCATACAGTATGTTTTACGCAGAGGATGCCCTTCCAGCTGCAACCCATCACTGGGAAACATCCATACAAACTCATTCACACAGAAATTAGCTTTCCCCATACACCTATAGCGCATGTCTTAAGACCGTGAGGGAAACCAGAGCACCCAGAGGAAACCCACGCAAACATGGGGAGTACAAGCAAGCTCCACACAAAAATGCCAACTGAACCAGCCGAGGCTCGAACTAGTGACCATCTTGCTGTGAGGCGATTGTGCTACGAACTGTGCCACCGTGACGTCCTGTAATTTACTAAATAGTTTTAAAAAAAAGTGTACTTTTACTTTCCCGTGAGTAAATTTTTTATGCAGTATCGGTACTTTTACTCCACTATTTTCCTTTAACCTGCAGTCACTACTTTATTTCTTTCTTGTCTGTGGTGATTGGCTAAAGTAGAAAAATCAGTCCTGTGATTCCTGTCCAATCAATTCGCACATAGAAAGTAAATTGCATCCTAATTAACAACCTCAAGACATGGGCGCTTTTAAAAACGCAGAAAACCTTTTGGAAGCATTAGAAGTGTCCAAGAAGATGTCCAAAATACTTACACAAAATGACCCAGAGACTGTTTATAGACTGCATGTCACTGATGAGAAAATGAAGGATGTCGACTGTATGATGACTGTAATCACCAAACAGCCCTAAACAATCACTAAATGAAACGAAAGAATAATGGAAGGAAGGGCCGAACGAAGGAGGGACCGAACTAATGAAGGAAGGAAGGACCAAATGAATGAAGGAATGATTTATGGAAGGACTGAACAAACTAAGAAAGGAAGGAATGAATGAATGAACAAAAGACCTAAGGAAGGAAGGAACAAAAATATGAACGAACAAACAAATGATTGAATGAATGAATGAATGAATGAATGAATGAATGAATGAATGAATGAATGAGCGAACAAATGAATGAAGCAAGGAATGAAGTAAGGAACAAATGAATAAAGGAAGGAACGAACAAAAGAATGAATGAAGGATGGAACAAACAAACAATGGAAGGAAGGTTGGAAGAAACGAATATAGGATGATCACTAAATGCACTACAGAACGTTACGCTTACACATCCCTGCACAAACTGCATTTAAAAGCATCAACTTTTCACACTGTAATACTCACTACTCACTACTCTTGAGTACTTTTATAAGAGCTACTTTTTACTTATACTTTGAGTAATATTTACAACAGATACTTTTACTCTACTTGCACTACATTTTTGGCAAGTAATGGTACTTTTACTTCAGTATGATTTTTCAGTACTCTTTCCACCACTGCATACAATACATTAAATAGGAGTACTCATTAAATAAATATCAAAGATTACTGGTCAAATTGAGCTACGGGTCCAAAATGATGTTACAAACATTGACAGCATGTTTAATAATAAAGTTTAAAGTTAGGTGTCTAATTTAATGTTTCAAACAAATTTTATGAAATAAATGTCAATATACAGTTAGTTAATGCTACTGTTACAATAATAGGGTGAAACAGTGGTTAGCACTGTCGCCTCACAGCAAGAGATTGGTGGTTCTCAAGAGGATGCAACTACGTTCATGGATCAGGATAGCGGGAGACAGAAGCAAAGCGAATAAAGTCAGCCAGAAAACATGACAAATGAGGTAACTGTGGACTCTTTTTGAAGATTAGACATTTAGTTATTATTTTTTTCACTTGGCACATAGCAGTGAAGATGGCACGGTGGGTAGCACTGTCGCCTCACAGCTGGTTCGAGCACCGGCTGGCTGGTTCGAGCACCGGTGGGTCAATTAGCATTTCTGTGTGCATGTTCTCCCCGTGTTCCCGTGGGTTTCCTCCGGGTGCTCCGGTTTCCCCCACAGTCCAAAGACATGCGCTATAGGTGACTTTAATAAACTAAATTGGCCTTTGTGTATGTGTGTGAATGAATGTTTCCCAGTACTGGGTTGCAGCTAGAAGGTCATCCACTGTGTAACACATATGCTGGATAAGTTGGCGGTTCATTCTGCTATGGTCACCCCTGATGAATAAAGGGACTATCATTACAATAATATTAGCATTAATGCTAATATACTCAGTTAATGCTACATCTTCATTCAATGTAACAAATTTATTTATATAAGAATGAAACAAAACACAAATTTTGAGATGTGCTCTTAATAATATATAATCGAATAATGAATTGTATTACATGTTATATATTTGTTTTTAATTATTGAAATTGTTTTGCTAACAAATGGGTAAAGGTTAGCATTCTGAAGGATAGTATTATATAAAAAATTATTACAATGATTTATTATTACAATTATTTCATGTTTTGTGGATTTCTATTGACCTCTTTTTGGCTCAAGACTTCCGGTCTCATTTATTTCCATTAATTTTTAAAAGTTAAAAGCAGCTAGTTATGCTGCTTGATGTTGCAAACTGATATTTTCTTATTATATTATACTTATTTATGTATAGTCATGAACACACTTGTTTGTAGAGCAAGTAGCTTGACCGGTTTCTGCCGTTTATTATTTCTAGTCATTTCTTCCATAGGGAGCAGAATTGGAAGTTCTAAAGCAATCACAAAAACGAGCACGCTTAAGCATTGCAGAATAAGGTCAATACGCCATCAAAAGATTCTAAACATGCCCTATTATGCAGTACCCTGTATATGTTGTTACACTGAATGACATTTCAGCAGGTGCCTTCTGTAAATCACAGCAATCCCTTTATACTGTAATACAGTATTTTCATTCATTTTGTTAGTCATTACAAAATCAGTACAAATATTACTGTACAAATTTACTTGACAACTGACAGCAAATGTTTTGTTGCATTATGGTAAACATATTTTTTTTTCATTACAGAACTGAGACCGAAAATGAAATTTGGTGAGATTGATGTTTTTCACGAAACCACTATTGTCACATGCGATGGAACATAATCAATATTTAGACAAAATCAAAGATCCTGACCAATCACAGCCGTTCTTACCATTTTCATTTCTGGAATGAACTGTTTAGCATGCAGCATGTGAAATCAGTTCTATTCTCTCTCTCTCTCTCCGCTGAATTGCATCAGACCCGCTAGTTGAAATCTCTTTGTGTAATATATTATGTCTGCCAATAGATCTTGGATAAGGGGCTCCCAAACAATCACCTTCCAATTACCTCCCCTCATTGATTAGAGCATTAGCCCGCCATGACACACACACACACACACACACACACACTCTGTGAATACATTAGCCCAAACTGAGTGAGATGTAAAGGTCAGACAAAATGAGAGAGAGCGAGTGACAGAGAGAGAGGGAAAGCGGGAGATGAGGTGGAGAATGATAAATGATGTGTGATTCCAGCCACAGCTTCTATAAAAAGCAGCGGAGCAGGACAGAGAAAGAGAGAGAGAGAGAAAAAAAAGGCGAAATCTTTCTCTTGTCTTCCGTTTCATGGAACGTTTCCTAATTCCTCTGTGGGAATTATACACTGCTACGTTCAGAGCGTGCCTCGCACATTAGCAGCTCACAGTTATATAAACTGAAAAATGTATCTCTTGTGTGTTGATAACAGCGACCTGACAGCATCCAAACATCTAAATCGGTTCTCACAAGAGAATGTGAGCAAGTGTTACAGGTATATATGCTTGTGTGTGCGTGTGTATGAAAGAGAACTCATAAATGGTAATTTCCTCCACATTGACTCTGGGCATGGTCTATGGCCTTGCTAATTGGATCTTACAGTCTGGTCTACCCTGAGGCAGTGTGTGTGTGTGTGCGTTTGAGAGTGCATGTGTGTGTGGCAGCTGGCAGGTGGTAGAACACGGAACCTCAGGGCAGGATATGGTGCTTTCTCCCTTACACGTTTCCACTGATACACACACACACACACACATACACACACACACACACACACACACACACACACACACACACACACACACACACACTGGGAGTGATTCTGATTTAACAAAACACTGTATAATCAAATCTGCCCAGTTCAAAATGAAAAACATACAGTAGAAGCCGCCATTTTAATGAATTTTTTATGAGGGCAAGACATGGCGTTACGCAGCATGACACATCCGCTTTTACTTTATGAACGAATATTCTCATGCATAGCCCATTTCCCTAAATCATTCTTCCTGTGCCACAGGGTGCCAGATTGTCTTCCCCAGTCAAAGTCAAGGGCAAATGTTAAATGTCATTCGTATATCATAATGAAAAAATTAAATAAAAATCACAATTAATTGCTGAAAATAATGCCCTAATTATCATTAAACGCATCAGAAAAGCAAGTCTCCAAGCTGCATTTGTTAGTGTTCCTATTCTGATATTTTAACGGCTCCTCATTTTGTCTCCTATACAGTTTTAATCAAATCAAGGTCAAAAAATAGTTCTCTCATAATAAACACTGCAGCATCAGCTCTTCTCTGTAAGTTAATTCAAGTATCTGTTTTCCCTAAACCCCTCCTTTTCGAGAGCCTACTCTCCTCTGATTGGTCAGATGGTCCTGCTGCTTATAATGCATGCTAGAAAGCCAAATGCCCATTAACATCTGAATTTCAGCTCTGGAGGCTTGGTCAGCATTTGTCTACACAGAGATACGAACAGTAACGATGGTGTCAGTTTTGCCGTATGGTCAATACCAAGTCATGCAAAGTGGATTTGCTTTCACAGGGCAGAAAACAGCATCTCCTCAACGTGTCAACAACACCAAAGCAAACTCTTTCAGGCCTCAGCTACAATTACAATGGTTGAGGGCAGGTCAAAATCAAGCCGTTTGCAGACAGCCAATAAGGACAATAACTGACATTATGTTAATGTTTGTAAGGCTTTGGACACATTAGGAAAATCTTACTAAGGGAGACCACAGACCTAATGGCACTTGGAATTATAATATTCTTTCGGAATTCTGAGTGGTTTTGAGATATTTAAAATTTCTACATTAAATATAGCAAAAACAGTGTTGGGTAAGTTTAAAAAAGTAATTTATTACTAATTACTAACTTAATCAATGTTGTATTTAAAATACTTATCTAATTACTGTGTCTGAAAAGTAACTTAATTACTCAATAAGTAATTTAAATAAATACTTCTTAAAATCCCTATAAACCTTGAGTGGACAAACAATAGATATTAAACTCTGTAAATAATTACATAAAACATATGAGTCAAACATTAAATAGTTCACCCTTTTAGCTTTCTAAATCATCTTTATTACATTCTATAAAAAACATTCTATAATAATTACATAATTTTTTTTTAGTAAGAAATGTAACCTTCTTTAGGAACAATTCCTGAATAACAAAAAAATATTGTTCTGCATATCTGAATTACAAAAAAGCTTAACTTACGAAAAGTTAAGTAAAGTTAAACTGTATACACTCACATTTTCCAAAAACCTTTTTGTACTACTTAGCTGCCTTGTTTTTGAAAAAGTGCTTGTATCTCATTAACGCAAGTCTCTCAAAGCGTAACTATGGAAGGTAAATCAATCAGGCAGTGGTGCTTTTTTGCCAGACACAGGTATTGTGTTCAATATGCACCTAAAATACGGAGGCACCTCTTCCACAACATAGTCTGCAATAATTTTTTAATCAAGTTAAAAATCAAGTTTTGCCTGCTTAGCAGGAGTTGCCGCGGTGTTATCCGTAGATGATGAACAAGGATCACTCAGAAGTGTTCGTCTATGCGAAGCGGCAACCTCCCGCTCTCCCTCGGGAAGCCAATTCGGAAGTAACTGAAACTGCAATACATCGAAATTCCGCTAGTCCTGGCTCCATAATAGAGCAAATTTCTATTGAGCCCACTGTTAGAATGGCCAACTTTACAGCCTGGTACAAAGAATGATTTTGGTTCATATAGCTAATATTACCCTTCGTGACAACTGTGAGGGGGGTGAATTTTTTTAGAACTCATCCGTTTCCTTTATATTAGGTTATATTAAGTTTGCATAATTAAGGGCGTGGCCACTTGAGTGACAGCTAGGTCTCGCTGGTCGCCGTCACTTCACCTCAGCTGATTACGGCTGATTAGCCGCTGATCTCGGCATATTCATCGTATTTTTGTGTTGTTTTATGTGACTATACACAGTCTGCTGCCTTTTGGAATTATTTCCTACAATTATCAGATGATATGGCATGCTGTGTGCACTTAATTGTGCTCACAAGCCATTCACGTGGCCTCAATTTGCCAGGTGAGTGAAATTATATACCATCTCTATGAATGTATTTGTTTTATTTAAGATCATTTATCATTTATAATGTTCTTTAGAGCTGTAATGCACTCCAGAATCTGACAGATTATTAGCTGTAGGCTCTAGAACAGTCATCTGAAGCATTGTCATACAGTGTTCTGCCACAGACTATATCTGAAGTTTTTGGAAGTAATTCGCACTTTCCTCATGTTGAAAAACGTCATAAGCACAATGCTTAGTGGGTCAATGTGTAATGCATTGAGCCACTAAGCATTGCGCTTATGACGTTGCTTGTGAAACAGTGTTTTTAAAAGTCTAAACACTTTATTGATAAAGTGTACAACCAACCACATGTGGTCAGAACACAAACGAGTCGCAGGTGATGAAGTATTAAGCGTTTCTCCCACAGGAAAGCCCGTCTAAGCAGAATGCCAGCATGCGTCAGTAGCTCCGCTGACGCTCCGCCTCTTTGCCCTTGTATGGTATGCCAGGGGTTGGTGCGATGGCACGCGAACAAAATGTCGACGGTCAACCACGCCTTCTGGTAGCTTCTTTTGGGTTCTTCATAAACCTATGGGTGACGTCACGGATACTACGTCCATATCTTTTACAGTCTATGGTCTATGCTGTCGTGTCAGGTGCTTTAGACTACTCGTGCTGTTGACAGCGGCTGATTTCTCCCCAGAACCCAGGACATAGCTTACATATTACTGTAATGTTCTTGTCTGCTTGTTTCAGAAAAGTGAAGTAATGGAAATATTTCCATTTCGTAAAACGAGAAAAAATTTCTTCAGCCGAGTCCGACATCTTCCGCTTTAAAATATGATTATGCAGCAAACTGGCGCGCGCGAAATCACGTGCACCTGCACTACGATGATTTTAAAGCAGCAGAGTTTACTTTTACCTTTAGAAGATAAATTAATACAATTATATAATGATATTCAGCGAGTTTAATTATTTTACAATGTAACGCAAGTACATTATAAGTAACTGTAATTAAAATACCTAAAAATGAACAGTAATCAGTTACTCTACTTTTTCAGTGGAAAACTAATTTAATTACAGTAACACGTTACTTAGTAACGCGTTACACCCAACACTGAGCAAAAAGTATATGATCATTGTATTAATTAAAATGTCCTAAAAACACACAACACACACAATGCAATAAGACATGCAAGTCACAGACCATGTGAATAACTACATTTTGACAAAATGTCAGATAGAAGCTTAATGTTTCAATGTGATGTTAAAGACTCATCTTGTTTGTAACATTATACTCCTCTGAACACACACTTGATCTTTTGACCAGACCACTAGACCTGAGTGACCCCTTAGGAATTATCATTAACGTGAGAATCTTAATAAAACTTTGAAATCAAACATAATTTCAGAAGAAAAAACAATATGGTTGTCGATCAACATTGTCAGCTTACTCTATGAAAAACAATGGTAAATACTGTTAGGTCACACTTTATTTGAATGTACAATTCATAGTATTACCAAACCATTAATTTCGGCTTAATAAATTACTAATTAGCTGCTTATTCATAGTTAGTAAGGTAGTAGTTGGGTTTAGGTATTGGGTAGGATTAGGGATGTAAAATAAGATAATACTTTATAATAATAAACCGTTTATATGCCAATAATAGGCAGGTAATAAGCCAGTAGTAAATGGTGTGAACTGTTACTTAATAGGCACCTATTTTACCCCTTTTTCAAGATTTAAGATAGGTCTTTTGTGTCTCTAGAATGTGTCTGTAAAGTTCCAGCTCAAAACACCCATCAGATTATTTATTAGACCTTTCAGAATGTTGGAATGTTCTGCTCTGAACACAATGTAGCTGTTTTTGTGGCCTGTGTCTATGCTAGTTCTCCCTACCCACTGTTCACACAAGCCTGTCAGAGAGTGCCTCAATCTCCACCTCGGCAGCATCAGATAAACAGCACAGTGACATACATGAAGGAAGCAGATCTTATGTAACGTTTGTGAGAAATTTTACAGTAAGAACTATACCAATGATGTATTTGTTGTAGAGTTATTTCAAGCCTTTCTGCAACGATGAGTCACACACAATGTCATTACAAAATTCATGCACACACACACACAGCGGACACACACACAGCATGTGCATTTAACATTGCACTGTTTTTGCACAGCAAATGTGACAGGATACATGTTAATATCCACTACTATAAGGATATCCGTTATGTTAATGTACAAAATAAATCTAATTTAATTTCCACAAACCGGGATTGAAGCATCTTCTTTCATACTGACAAACAGCTGTGGTGATAATTCACAGCGATTTTACCATCTTTGACTCATTTTATTATAAACATGCACTGTTTAAAAAACATTTTAAACTTGTAGAACTGATTCTTAATTACATTTGATGATGATTGATGATCACAGCGAGCTGAACAGATCTTTTAATCCCAGGTTGCTTTGCGCACGTCCTGTCTTGTTGATATGATTATATGCATTACTACGGAGGCATGTTAATTCGCGGCTGTCAATCAATTCGATGGGTGGGGGAAACCGCACTCCTACGTCACGTTGCGGTGGGCCTCAAAATAGAAGGGATTTGGATCCTATTTTAATGTCAGGAAATTTTTAAAAAAGAGACTTATTGTCTTTCTATCATTCCAATATGACAGCGGACACACTATACCTACACACAGTTCTGTCTAAACAGCTTACAAAACATTATTTTCATATTAGGTGCCCTTTAATCTAAAGTGTTACCTACTGTTGACATAAGTGTACTTACTATATCATGACATGTTTGTGGCTGCCATGTTTTGGCTATAAAGGCACACAATATCCCGCTGGTAAAGCTTGCTCACTTTCATTGGCTGTTGTGTGTATCCTATCAGAGGCAGTCTGATCAAGAGTTGTAAATACCAAACATATTTGTTACTATTTCTGAATGGAGAGGCTCTGACTCAATTGGAACCAGTCAAATGATCATAATGACACCACACAATTGAGGAATTTTCAGACAAAAGGTTGGTTGGGACAACCCCAATCACTGGGGGAAGAATCTGGGCCCAAAATTGGGTTTAAAATCTTCAAATGCGTAGCCAGCCTAAGACTGGAGTTACTGCCAACTCATTTCAGGCAGTTCAGAATTGGTTCTTTCTTTTGGGAGACAATAACTCCATTTATCATTCACTTTGATCTTTGAAACTTTGAAGATCTTTTACATTCACACAACATGAAAGGTAATATCCATAAAAAGCATAATAGGGGTATTTTAGCATAGCAATCACTCAACATTCCTAGCTCCATTACTAGATGCATGCTTTAGTTCTGTATACCCAGAAATAATGGAAGTGTCACTGCCTGAATGTTTTGGAACTGAATTGGGTTGTAGAATAAGGTGTTCATTCACAGTCTTCCATTGATTACACTCACACTGAGCGTGATTCAGAATGGAAATGAACTGTAATATCAAAACTAAAAACGTACAGTAGAAGCCACCATTTTTATGAAGATTTTATGAGGGCAAGACATGGTGTTGCACAGCATGACGTAGTGTGCGATTGTTCTCATGAGTAGCCCATTCCCTCCTTTCCCTACTTTCTTGTTGTGCCACAGGGTGCCAGGTTGATGTCCTCAGTCAAAGTCAAGGGCAGACAGATAGCAGGCTGTGCTCTTGACATTAGCCGGAACTGAAATGATAATGTTTCTTGTGATGACGCATATGCTAATAGGGTTTTGTTCTGCGTGGGTTCTGTTTTCCTCAGTAGCTCGGTTTCGTCTGTGCAGTTTGAAGGCAAAGAATTAATTTGTTCTGCCAAACAATATTAAAAACAGCAAACAGTGGTGGCTAATATGCTGAGGGCTGATGTTTGGGGTGTTTGTTACGTAATGAGGACAATCTCAAATGAGCATATCTGATTGATTCCATGTGTTGCTTCTGAAAGAGTTCTACAAATATACTCTTGCATTGTTCTGCCTTTGAAGCACAATGTCTTTTTCCTGTTCTTTATTACACTCTTATGTGCTAATTATTCCCACAAATCAAAGTGTTGACAGTTTAGCTCTCCACAATGTGCTCGAATGAAACACACAGGGCATGTACACTCTGCAAGATTTGGGAGTGACAAGCACTTTTAAATGCTGGAATAAATACCCTAAATTATCATGCCAAGTGTGTATGGAAAGCAGGATTCACTCCAAGTTGAAATGGTTGACACAGTGATAACTCAATAGTGGCATCACTGCACTGCCAACTAGGTGGTTATTTTTGGGTTGGTATACTACTCAAATCTAATAAAAATGTCACTGCCTGAAAAAAAGTATATATATATGACCATTTTCAAAATATTATTTTCAAGTATTTTTTTTCCAAAATGATAAGAAATCTATGAAAAACATACTGGGCTCTATTTTACGATCTAGGCGCAAAGTCTAAAGTGCATGGCGTAAAAGCATTAAGGGTGTGTACGAATCCACTTTTGCTATTTTAAGGACGGAAAAATACGCTTTTGAACCCTGACGCGTGGTCTAACAGGGTTGTGCTTATTCTCTTAATGAGTTACGGGTGTGTTTTGAGCATAACATGCATTCAACCAATCAGAGTCTCATCTCCCATTGCCTTTAAGAGTCAGTTGGGTCGTGCCATGGCGCATTTGCTATTTACATGGTGGAGTTTGTAAGTGGAAAAACTTAACACTGCAGTAGCAAGAAAACAGTTAAACAGACCATCTGCAGCGTGAGGATAAAGAACGAGCCTGCTTCATTCTGCCTCTTTATTTTCACTTTACTTTACTCCTTTACTTTTGTGGATAAGGAAACGGAGTTGTACACACTCTACTGAAGACATTCATTAGCCTACATACTTAATTATGTTTGTTAAGCACAAAGATTTGTTTCAAAACTATTTCTAAATTCAGTTCTAATTCAACTGGATTTGCTATTTAAACAACGTGGCACAAAACGTGAAAATTAGGGTTGCGCTGGTCTGAAAATAGCAATAAATCATGCCGAACATGTCTTGCACCTTGCTGCGCCTTGTGTATGATAGGGCCCACTGTCTTTTAGACCTGTGTGAACTGGAAGTTGCTGAGATCTTTTAGTATGTTGATGTACTTTCAAGTGAAACGGAATATTGAGTAGGGGTGCAGCTTTCATTTTGCAAATCATTTTCTTGTAGCAAACTAGAGGTAAGAGTGGCATGGTAAAGAATATTGTGGCTGAAGCCAGAAAACTGATGTCAACAGAGAAGGACCGCTACTTCAAAAGCAAAAGTAAACATCAGACTTTGATATAATATTACCAAAACAAACTTTTTTCAGTGGATTTACTTGCACTAATTAATTGTTCACCAGAAAATAACAGTGTGAGCTAGCAAAATAAATGTGTTAAGTGATAATATGTTAATAACATTTTGTTTTTAATATTAGTGTACTATAGTATCAGAATCAGAATCGGTGCTTACACACACACAAGGAATATGTTTTGGCTACAGAAGCTTCCAGTGTACATAAATTGACAAATGACAACACAAAATAAATATGAAAAAAAGATGACAAACATTAAACAGAGATGTAATTAGTCAAAAAGCTCTGGATGTTAAATTGTATGTACAGATTTGTTATAAATATACAAGTTATAAGGTGCTGTGTACAAATGCGTAGAGAAAGTGTTGCATTGTATATTGTTATAAGGCGATATAAGGTAGTATACTATTAGCATTAGCATTAGTATTACATTTTCAACATTTTCAAATTTAAAATGTTGCAGCCATTGTGAATTTATAATGATTCATATACTATTACAGTATTTACTAATGTTTTAAATTAGCTTACGTTCTTATATTTTAAGTTAGCTGTTTTCATTTTAGGGCAACACGGTGGCTCAGTGGGTAGCACAATCGCCTCACAGCAAGAAGATAGCTGGTTCGAGCCCCGGCCGGGTCAGTTGGCATTTCTGTGTGGAGTTTGCATGTTCTCTCCGTGTTGGTGTGGGTTTCCTCCGGGTGCTCCGGTTTCCCCCACAGTCCAAAAACATGCGGTACAGGTGAATTAGATCAACTTAATTGGCCGTAGAGTATGAGTGTGTGAATGCAAGAGTGTATGGGTGTTTCCCAGTGTTGGGTTGCAGCTGGGAGGGCATCCGCTGCGTAAAACATATGCTGGATAAGTTGGCGGTTCATTCCGCTGTGGTGACCCCACATTAATAAAGGGACTAAGCCAAAAGAAAATGAACGAATGAATGAATTTTCATTTTAGCTAATATTTTTTACATTTTGGTTATTTGCTGTCATTGATACTTCAGCTTTATTTCAGTTAATGAAAAAACCTTTTAAAAATGCTTTATTTACCAATAACAACACTTATATCATTAGAATTATGTAGTCAATAATACAGGCAACATAAGTTTTTACATAAACAGTTTCTTTCTTCTTGAGAAATCTAATATATTTTTATATTTATATGTAAATTATATGACTGGCTTCATTTAGTGTACATGGCTCAGAGACGAGACATCCCATTTTACGGTCTAGAAATCTAATTAAATTTACAAAGCCAAATAATCTATTTAGAAACATTAAACAATTAAACAATGTTTCAATAGTAATTTGGGGTCAAGAAAAAACACATTGCTAACAAATGGGAAAAGTTTAGAAATTGGAAAAAGAGTCACACTTTATTTTGATGGTCCGTTAGTTTAATTAAAAATACATTGCATCTACATGCCAACAAATTTTCATTAGATTATAAGTAGACTGTTAGGATGGGGTTAGGGTTGAGGTTAGGGCAAGTTGACATGTATTTACAAAGTTTCTTATAGTCAATTAAATGTCTGTTGAAGGAGCAGTATCTACAGATATTAAGCAGACAGTCTACTAATACTCAAAGGGACCATCAAAATAAAGTGTTACCGGAAAAAGTATAGCATTTCACATTTAAAATTAGCATTATGTTTCCCAGTACTGGGTTGCAGCTGGAAGGGCATCCGCTGTGTAAAACATATGCTGGATAAGTTGGTGGTTCATTCCACTGTGGCGACCACTGATGAATAAAGGGACTAAGCCGAAGAAAAAATTAATAAATGAATGAATTAGCATTATGCACTCCATCAATTTTTTTATGTCATCAATATGATTCTTGTTCTTAATATGCTGACAAAATATTTTGATACTTAAACTATTAAAATGTTTATATTTGTCACACAGAAAGACAATTTAGTGGGTGTTTTGTGGGTGTTAAAATGTATTCATGCTATTATTTTTATAAAAATACAATTAAACAAAATGGAAAACAAAAGAAAAATGAAAGCTGCACTATACATTTTGATACTAGAAAACTCCTTTTATCATTGGCCAATCTAAAAAAAAATGATATACAGTTGATATACAGCCCCCCTGAATTATTAGCCCCCCTGAATTATTCGCCCCCGTTTATTTTTTTCCCCAATTTCTGTTTAACGGAGAGAAGATTTTTTCAACACGTTTCTAATCAAAATAGTTTTAATAACTCATTTCTAATAACTGATTTATTTTATCTTTGCCATGATGACAGTAAATAATATTTTACTAGATATTTTTCAAGACACTTCTATACAGCTTAAAGTGATATTGAAAGGCTTAACTAGGTTAATTAGGTTAACTAGGCAGGTTAGGGTAATTAGGCAATTTATTGTATAATGATGATTTGTTCTGTAGACTATAGAAAAATATAGCTTAAGGGGCTAATAATTGTGACCTTAAAATGGTGTTTAAAAAATTAAAAACTGCTTTTATTAGCCGAAACAAAACAAATAAGACTTTCTCCAGAAGAAAAAATATTATCAGACATACTGTAAAAACTTCCTTGCTCTGTTAAACATAATTTAGAAAATATTTAAAAAAGAAAAAAAAATCAAAGGGGGGCTAATAATTCTGACTTCATCTGTATGTATTAATTTAATATTGCATCACGGTCATCCTTCATGGATAGACTCTTATTAGCTGCAGTGTGTAA
Organism: Danio kyathit; assembly: GCA_903798195.1. Lineage (NCBI taxonomy): Eukaryota > Metazoa > Chordata > Actinopteri > Cypriniformes > Danionidae > Danio > Danio kyathit. The sequence goes on from LR812519.1 coordinate 31,249,603, forward strand.
ATTGCTACACGCACACACACACACACACACACACACACACACACACACACACACACACACACACACACACACACAAAGTGACAACAATAGAGTACAAAGCATGTGAGTGCATCTCTGTACCTGAAGCCCATAATCTTGTAGGCATCAGGCAGATAGCAGCGAGTGTTCTCCATTTGAGCGGGGTCCGAGTCACAGATCTTGTCATCTGTGCGCCCATAATTGGCGCTCTCGATCATAATGACATCAGTGCCCGGGCAGCGCAGTTCGATAGGATAACCCTCACACGACAGCTCTCGACGCACCACAGCCATCGGCACTGGAGCCCGACTCAAAACTGCAAACAGAGACAAAAAAAAAATGACATGAGCAAACTGAAAGTTCTTCATCTTTCATTCACTGGCTTTCTCTCTCAAACACACACATAATCCAGTTTTTGAGTGTACTAGGGGGGTCTCATGTAAGGGGGAAAGGAAGTTATTGTGAGCAAAACTATTCCTTCATTATACAATAGAAAGATCTCATATGTGCGTCCGAAAGTCACATCTATCTAGTTATGGTGTCCTCGGTAATAACCTTTCTTTAAATTACACACAAACACACACACATAGACACTTAAATCAAAAATTACATTCTTTACCGCCACCCTTTTCCTGTTACCGTAGCAACACATTCTGTTCCCGGCATGACGTATAGCCATAGACAAACGGCAACACAATAAACTGCATACAGACAGACGCAGACACACTCGCTCTTCTGAAATTAATCTGAGGGATGTGAATGACACTTGACTGTGTGCAGGAGTTAATTTCACATTCTGCTGCTGCCTCCGATTAGCATACGCACTGACAGCAGAAACACCAAATCAGCGTCCAATCAGGATCCAGCATTTAGCCGTCACCGTCGCAATCGTTTCCATTGAGACTCAACAACACACACACACACACAAGAGCACTTCTGATTCTAAGAGAACGGAAAGGCCAAAAGAAATGACTGTGCATAAGAGTGTGGGCAGGGCTAATGTATAGAATTGAAATGGCTTATGGGCATAATGTAGGTTATTGGTTTAAATAGGATTGAGTGCAGGCAGGAAGGCTGCTGTCGAGGTGGAACTGTGTTTCAGCGCCCTTGAGACCGGTGGAAGGTGAGTGCCAGAGAAAAGAGGCAATCGATGACAGTGAGAAAAAAAGGAGAGCGGCTGAATGAACGTGTGCCTTACAGAGATACTGAGAACGTCGATGAGGGAGCGCTTGTGCTGAGCGTTGCCCTGATGTTTTGAAAACGTTCCCCAACGGCCAATTCCCCAGTGTGCTCAAAACGCCATGCTAAAGGTCCCCTTGAGGGAGTGAGCGGAGCACACACAGGGTCGCATGTGGAGCGGTGCGCACACACATCCAGCGTCTAGACGTCTGCATCTCTTATTATTGATCTGTCAGCTCCTCTTACATCTGCACTCTATCTCACACACTTTTAACAGGTTCACACGCAATTTTTATAGTTATGGATCGGCTCATAAAATGGCTCATTCACGGGAAAATCATCCGGCTGCATTTCATACTTCACCGGGGTGTTTGGCCAAACGCAGCCATCTATTAAAAGGCTTTGGAGTTGTTTTTGTTTGTGTGTTTCCACTTTCTCTCCCCCCATATGTGCGCCGTGTATGTGTGAATGTTTTGATCATAACGGATGTGCAGCGGTTGTGAAATTCGGTGATTGCTCATGAATCATTTATTGCTCAGAGAAGAGATGTCTCAATTAATACTTTCCGAAACTTTTAATAAGACGGGGAAAAAACTTTGTGGAATTTTCAGTGAAGATTTCAGAGCTGCGCGCTTCGCTCTCATTTGCCTCGTCTTCATCTGACAGTTTGCACTTCAAGGTTGGGGGGCCAACTAATCAAATAAAAGCAGTAAGACATCTCATTTATCCATCTCTTGGAAAACAACAAAACAAGAGAATAATTGGCTTTTTTTTCCTCGGAGTGTGCGTCTTACCGAGCGTGACGGGTGTGAAGAGGGTGAAGAAGAAAAGAAGGCGTGTGGACCACATGACCGCCGATGACCCTGATGACCTCTGCACTGACTCGCTGAAGCTGCGTCTCGGACACGTTAAAGCCATTGAGCTCCTTTCTGACGCGCACACCTAAAGAAGAAAGGACAAACACAGCAAGCAAAGAGAATGTTAATGCTACAGATAAAGGTCACTTTCTTGTACACAATGTTCAAAATAACAAGAAATCACAATTGGCTCCGTTTATTTGCTCCATAATTGCATTGATGTCCATGTGCAAAATCCATTGTAGCAAATTTTGATATATATATATATATATATATATATATATATATATATATATATATATATATATATATATATATATATATATATATATATATATATATATATATATATATAGTTAAAGTCAGAATTATTAGCCCCCTTGTTTATTTTTCCCCAATTTCTGTTTAACGAAGAGAAGATTTTTTCAACACATTTCTAAACATAATAGTTTTAATAACTCATTTCTAATATCTGATTTATTTTATCTTTGCCATGATGGCATTAATAATATTTGCTTAAAGTGACATTTAAAGGCTTAACTAGGTTAATAAGGTTAACTAGACAGGTTAGGGTAATTAGGCAAGTTATTGTATAATGATGGTTTGTTCTGTAGACTATTGAAAAAAATATAGCTTAAAGGGGCTAAAAGTTTTGACCCTAAAATGGTTTTTAAAAATTAAAAACTGCTTTTATTCTAGCCAAAATAAAACAAATAAGCCTTTCTCCAGAAGAAAAAATATTATCAGACATAAATGTCCTTGCATTCCCAGAGATGGGTTGCGGCTGGAAGGGCATCCGCTGCGTAAAATCGTGCTGGATAAGTTGGTGGTTCATTCCACTGTGGCGACCCCGCAAGGGACAAAGTCGACAAGAAAATGAATGAATGAATGAATGTCCTTGCTCTGTTAAACATAATTTGGGAAATATTTAAAAGAGAAAAAAAAATTCAAAGGGCGGCTAATAATTCTGATTTCAATTATATATACAGTATATATATATATATATATATATATATATATATATATATATATATAAAAATATATATAAATATATATATACATATATATATATATATATATATATATATAAATATATATAAATATATATATATATATATATATATATATATATATATATATATATATATATATATATATATATATATATATACAAAGTTGAAGTTAGAATTATGAAGTCAGCACTTTAAGCTGTATAGAAAAAATGTGTCTTGAAAAATATCTAGTAAAATATTATTTTTGGTCATCATGGCAAAGATAAAATCAGTTATTAGAGAAGAGTTATTAAAACTATTATGTTTAGAAATGTGTTGAAAACATCTCTCCGTTAAACAGAAATTGGGGGAAAAAATAAACAAGGGGGCTAATAATTCAGGGGGGCTAATAATTCTGACTTCAACTGTATACATATATACAGGGATGGGCAAAAATACATTAAAATACCAAATACCTTAATTTTTACAAAATACAGCAGTCACAATGTGTATTAAAATAAAATACAGTATTTTGTATTTTAAAATTACTACAAAATTCTTTTACAAAGGGGCATGACATTTCTTTGCAAATCTTCCATCAATTAGACCTATTCGATCAATCCCTTCCCTATTAAACTGATTCAGTGAAGTAAACAATGTTTGACAGCAAATGTGACCAGTAAAATCCAATACTTAATGTAAAAACAGTATTAGGAGTTTTTAATTATTAAATATTTGTGCTTCATATGTTGTGACATCTTAAGGCTTACATCTTTCCTCTTTATTAACTATACTGTGGACCTGAACAACTACTGGCATTTGAAACAGCCAATAAAGTATTGTAGGAATCGCCATTGTAGGACTTATTTTTATGTTATTTGTTTTAACGACAAACATTTGGCATCAGCAATCCATCCAAAACTACTATTATTTTAGAGTATAGTTTTTTATAAGATTTTTTTCAATTCTTATTTAAACTGAAGAGTCAATAACATCCAAAGCACCAATCGGATGGTGCATTTATATGATGTCCTAATGTAGATTTCTTACAAAGTATTTTACAGTATTTTAAAAATACAAAAATACAAGACACTAAAGTATTTTGATACAAACTATTAAGCCATTTTCATCCACCCTATCAAATACAAAGTACAATATATTATTTTGTATTTAAAATACATATTTGAAATACATTAATACTCATCCCTGTGTGTGTGTGTGTGTGTGTGTGTGTGTGTGTGTGTGTGTGTGTGTGTGTGTGTGTGTGTGTGTGTGTGTGTGTGTGTGTGTGTGTGTGTGTGTGTGTGTGTGTGTGTGTGTGTGTGTGTGTGTGTGTGTGTGCGTGCGTATATAATCATCTGAGTAAAATTTACTTAGTTTACCTAGTCATAGATTTTTAAATCTTAGTCATAAATTTTACTTTTAAAACTTTTAAACTTTTAGTTTAGGTTACGTTACTCAAGTTAATGAGACAATGAAAGGATTAATTAGGTGATGATTGAGCATGATGACGAACACCTGCTGTTAATAAGCAGAAACACAGAAGACAAACACAAAACTACAACTGACTTCAGTCACAGCCTTAAATGAAATCAGCTGAAATATAATACATTGAATCTCTCAAAATCTCAGCAGAGGATCAAATCGAACAATAAGCAACTCCACAAACAGCAGCTTTACTTATTACCAACCTGTTTGCCCTTATTTAAAGAGGGACCAAATAATCTCTAAACTGAGTAAATTTTACTCAGAGGATTTTGCTGTGTGTATATATATATATATATATATATATATATATATATATATATATATATATATATATATATATATATATATATATATATATATATATATATATATATATATATAGTCATAGAATATAGTAGCTTTTGCTCCAAACTGAGAACATTCAGTACAAGATGTGTTCTTGTGCCCACAAACAGCTCGATACAACAGAAGTAGAACAGAATGCAAAGATGTCCGGTAATGTCAGTGGTCTGAAAAACATGCATACACTGACTAAATAAAAAAATGCTACCGACAAACATCTAGTTTGAGTATAATTCTACCTCAAGTTTATTTCATTCCAAGTGTGCAGCAAATGTTAACAAAAGCTGTGAATGCTTTCATGTTAAATGAAAGAATGTTTGGTAATATTAGGTTATAACACACACACACACACACACACACACAAAATGGATACTTTTTTTTTTCTTTTTTCAACTCCTTGAACTAATTGCTTTTTTTTTTAAATCATGCTGGTCTCTGAATCATGTCTGTGTAATGAAGTCGATGACACTGAAAAACAAATCCATAATATTTAATAGAGTTTATTGATTGTTGTGTGTGTATGACCATGCAACCAGTTAATAACCTGTCAAAAGAAGAATGAACACGGCTATTTTAATTCCAACACTTTTATGTACCTTTTTAGTCGACTTTGATTTGAAAAAATCTTGGGTTTTTATATGAAGGTCACACCATCAGAATAAAAGTGTGATGAAACTTTTATCATAATTGTACTATATCCTAAATCTATACTCTTATCTGCCTTCAATTTTCAATCTTACACCATGAAATCTATTAAATATTATTACACATTAAGTACACAATGTTATTAGATATGAACATATGAAGATCTAAAAGTGAAATATAATTGTCTATTGTTTTAATAATTCACAGTTTTTTTATATTATAATCAAGTAAATATCACTTAGATTATGTTAATGCAGCATTTCTGATCAACAACATAATTTTTCCAAACAAAAATGTAAAAGTTGTGTATATATATATATATATATATATATATATATATATATATATATATATATATATATATATATATATATATATATATATATATATCTTTCATATTTTTACATTTTTACATTTTATATATATACTGAAATCAGCCTTAGTATGACAAAGACATCTGCCATTTTATTTTCTGTATGTAGAGTCCTGTTACACATATTGTTACAAACTAAGGGTATGAAAAGTGTATTTTAAGGCAGTTTATCTTCTAAAAGTCTGCATATCTAAATGGGTCATATTTGTTTAATGTGTAACAGTAAATTCAAAAGCATGACAGCATAAGATGAAAATCCAGAGACAATACTCCTGAGAAGACACATGTGGAGCTCGGTTAATGCCTCCTACAACAGCTTAATGCATCTGTCCTCTTTCCCTCTCCCACACACACACACACATACGCAGATAGTTATATATGGCCTGCCTGCACTGAACATCTTTACCTTATTAAAAATAAAGCACTATACAGCCACTGTCTCATTAAACTTACATAAACACTCAACAATGCCACTCAGTCATTAGAAACACACAGTTGCACGCTCCATCTTTTTTCCTTATGCACATAAACACACACTCAGCTTAAACACTCTCTCTTTCTTTGTCTGAGTGATTGATGGCTGCTTAACTAAAGTGAGCAGGAGGGTTTCGAGCAGATGTCCCACGCTATAAACATGAACATATGGACATATGCCCACAGTACCAGTAAAGAGTGTGTGTGTGTGTGTGTGATCAAATGACCATGTAATCAGGCTACCAGTTCACTTCTGGTAAAAAGAGCGTGCATCTTAGATCTCTGACTAATATCAAATATACTGCATGGAAACCTGCGTATATGATAAATTGTCAATCTGCCGGTCAATCATATGAATAGGTGTGTGTGTGTGTGTGTGTGTGTGTGTGTGTGTGTGAGCAAGTTTCTGAAAATGATGTCCACAATAAAATTGACATTCATTCCTAGCCCATGCTACTTGAGTCATCTAATTATTCTTTCTTAGCCCGTTTTCGGCAATCCGTCTGATATGGCAGCCAAAAAATAAAAATTCTGTTAGCATTTATCTGCTTGTTATTCAAAACCTGCATGGCTTTTGTGGAAAACAAAAATCTCTCCATTTTCTTTGTCCATTTGTCAAAGACAAAAAGTGTTTTATAAACTAAAAAAATCAAATCAGGCATTTCTAGAACAAGAATTATTTTGTGACTGATTAAAAGACTCTACTGAAGAATCACTGTGCAGCCTCAAAACAATAATTCAGGTCCATCGGGCCACTTTTTCTTGGTCACCTCAATAGCAAAAAGTGTCCCAATTGACCCCAATTCACTCTTATTGTCATCTTAAATTTTATACTTTGGCACTATCTATCAAAACACTAGATTTGATCATTTTTTCCAGCAAGAATAATATAAAATGTTATACAATTTTGTGTGGTCACTTAATATTAGACAATTTTTAATAGAGTCAGAAAAATATGTATTTGGTATTTTTATTTTGTATGTATTTCTTTTCACAATTACATCTGTTACACTGAACAATCAAAAAACATATATTTTTGCTGCTTGTTCAGACTACTTATTTAAAATGAGCTGAATACACACAATTCCTGAGGTTTGTTTGGGACCACTTAACCGTTTTATGGTTAATCCACCTAAATTTGCAACAAAAAAATTAGGCTAACCTAATCAATTCATGTCGGAAGGAATTTTACGGAACCCAGCATTTTTATAGTGAATGACAGTGAATTTAATTTTTATTTGACAGATTTTAGACAAACTACAATAATACAAGTATCCCATACATTTTGAAATAAAACTGTAGAGGATATAAACACAATATAGCCCTGAGCTTGTTTCCATTGTGGTCCTACAGTTAAAGCATAAAACAAACGGTACCTACACATTTTATAACGGGAACAAAATTATTCACAAGTACATTCATTCATTCATTTTCTTTTCGGCTTAGTCCCTCTATTAATCAGGGGTCGCCACAGTGTAATGAACCGCCAACTTATTCAGCATATGTTTTATGCAGTGGACGCCCTTCCAGCTGCAACCCTATTCATAATACAATAACATATAAAATAAAACATCATCATCCACCATGCAAACTAATTATCCTCATCAAACAAGCATCTCTTGGTCGCTTTTTTAAACCTCCATAAGTCTTTTATTTCCTTGATCGATTTTGGTAATTTGTTCCACATGATTGCACTTGTATATAAAAACATGTTTTTCCCGACTAGACTTCTAAATTTAAATAAACAAATATTAAAACCCCAACCATTTGAAAATAGTTCACCAAATAACTAGGAACTACATTATTAATCATTTTACGTATCATTCCCAGTTTTAAAAAACATACTCTTTTACTAACAGTTAACAAACCTAATTTTTTTAAAAACTCTTTGTGCAAATGTGCTCTAGATGATTTTTTTAATTATTCATACTAATTTATTTTGTGCTTATTGCTATTTTTCCTTCATACTTTGTGAGCAGCTACAATACCAAAATGACGTAGCATAATCAAAATAGGGTTGAATCAAAGCTTATGTTAATAATTTTATAGAATGAACATCCAACAGATCAGCTTGCCTTGCTAAGAACCTAATTTTTCCACATATCTTTGTAAAAACCTTTCTTGCCATAACATCTCCTGACAATTTATTATTTATTAAACATCCCAAATAATTTACAACATGTTTGACTCAATTATTAAATCATGAATCCTAACACAAACTAATCATCGTTCTTTAATTTCACTTTTAAAGCAAATAAAATAGCCTCCGTTTTACCTATGTGTAAAGAAAGTTTATTATCCAAAAACCAGTTGTACAAATTTCTTAACTGTGAACTCATGGCGCATCATTTTATGCATATTTTCACAGACGTTATTTGAAACATTAATAAACACTGTATTTTTTTTTACAGATTCTTTGTACATAAAATTACTTTTGTAAAAGCACACTAAATTGGACGTCCCATTTTTGCTCACAAGCACTATATAGACAACAGCAGTTTAAACATATTCTCTTTTAAGTTTTAAAAAGTAAATTGTGTATAAATGATGAGAGATTGAAAATGTCTATTTTATGAACTGTCATTCAGCTTAAACAAAATGATCATAAAGATGAAATAACACTTTTTGAAAAAAGTAAAATTGGTCAAAGATTAAATGATCATACTAAATTTGAATATATTTTATATTAATATTGCTTGGTCAAATCTAGTTTCTATATCAAAGTATCTACGACTAAGTAACAAATTTTGATCTAATAGTGCAAAATATGCTCATGCTTTTAGTAGATTCCTCAATTGCGTCATTGTTTAGCATGATCCATTTGGCCATATGCTAATCTTAATCACTTAATGACCTAATTAGCTACTTCAGCATAACCAATGTGTGGCCACTCTAGTATGTATAATGCTGATTAACCAGTGGGCATCTGTGGGTGACCGTCAGGGGTGCTGTTATTCACTCATTAGCTTTTCACTTCCTTAAAGATTTCATGATGTGTGTGTAATCTGTAGTTGGACACAAGTCAATTACCAATCAATGTGCAGAACATTTATGTGTGAGTTAGAAAGTTTAAAGCATTGTTATTTTTGTAATTCGATGCAATTTGCCTGAATGACTAGCTGATTAATTGGTCTTACAGTATATTTTATGTGAATACTTGCGATAATTGTTTGTGTTAACAACAGCTAGCTGGATAGAATGGCTGGGTCTTGAGAAAAGCTCTTAAAAACTGGTGAGTTTTTAAATGGCATCTAGAAAATACTCATGCAAAAGTAGCTTTCAAAACTCTCTCACTATTAAAACACTAGACAGGTCCAATATATTGTTATGTTAACAGTTATTGGCCATACTTTATTCACTATAGTATAAAATATATTCATCAAAAAATGTTTTTTTTTTTAATTGTATGAATGTTTCCACAAAAAAACATTACGCAGCACAACTGTTTTCAACATTGGTGATAATAAAATGTTAAAGGGCACCTATTTGACCTCTTTTTCTTTCTTTTTTATTGCAAAAAAAAAAAAAACAGTTGACAAGTTTGTAGCAATATTTACAGTATGAATTACACAGTATGAATTACATTGTCAATGAAAAAAGATACAAGAGAGAGAAAGAAAGAAAGAAAAAATATAAAGAACATGATATAAACTTGAGGGAAAAACATTTAAGAATCAATTATAGTGTATAAATTAAAGTCATTACAAAATGAAATAGTTCTGTTTGCTTTCTTATTTTCAGATAATGAAATTAAATGTAAATAAAGACTAAATTATTGCAAATAAAAAGAGAGGAAAATATGGTTTGGTATTATTAAAACTGCATTTGTGGATATGGAATTTACAAAGAAAATAAATTAAATGTATAACAAAAAAAGCATTTCTTTTAGTAGAGGCAGATTCATAATAACCAAAAATAATTTCTTTAAAAGTAACAGAAACATCTTGCTCTATATTATCATTAATAAACGAGCCAATATGTTTCCAAAATTGTACAGCATAATTACAATCCTAAAATAAATGAAAAACGGTTTCAGTATGAAATTGACAAAATGAACATTTTACATCAATATTAGAATAAAACTTTTCAAAAATTGTTTAAAAGGATAAAATGTTTTGATTAATAAGACACTTCCTTAAATATGTTGGTGAGGAAATATTTTGTTGCAAAGATCATAATTTTTCCCATTTCAAATCTTGAAATACATCATTCCTTTTAGCCCTTTTTCAAGATTTACCCCTTTTTCTCCAGAATGTGCCTGTAAAGTTTCAGCTCAAAACACCCATCAGATTATTTATTATACCTTTCAGAATATTGGATTTTCTGCTCTGAACACAATGTAGCTGTTTTTGTTGCCTGTGCCTATGCTAGTTCTCTCCGCCCACCGTTTCTACGTGCCTGTCAGGGAGTGCCTTAATCTCCGCCTCGGCTTTAACTTTGCACTGTTTTTGCACAGCAAATGTGACAGGATACACGTTAATATACAGTGCTCTATGGATATCCGTTATGATAATGTACAAAATAAACCTGATTTAATATCCACAAACAGGGATTGAAGCGTCTTTTTTTATAATTGTACTGACATGCGGCTGTAAGAGTGATAAAGATGGTGTAATCGCTGTAATTCATTACAAACATGCACTGTTTTAAAACCATTTTAAACTTGTGAAATTTATTTTTGATCACATTTGATGATGATTGATGATCACAGCGAGCTCAACAGATCTTTTTATCCCGGTTGCTTTGCGCACGTCCTGTCTTGTTGATTTGATTATATGCGTTACTACGGAGACATGCTAATATGCATCTGTCAGTTAATTTAGTGAGCGAGGAAACCGCACTCCTACGTCACGTTAGGGTCGGCCTCAAAATGGGAGGGATTTGGATCCTATTTTAACATCAGAAAATGTAATTAAAAGAACCGTATTGTCTTTATGTCCCCCCAATATAACCAAACAGCTTCCACAAGATGATTTTTATCATAGGTGTCCTTTAAAACAATAATAGATATTTGAAATAATTTTCAACTTAATGCCACCATGGCGAGCATTTGAGAGTTTTGACAAAAAAAAGGCTCCAAATGTTTTTAGATGGTAGCGTAGGACATAAATATACATAAACTGTATTTAAACTACCCTTTCAAGTTTAATTTGTTAACTATATAAGCTAACAGGAACTAACAATCAAAATATTCAACAGCATTTACTCATTTTGGTTAATGTTATTTTAGCATTTAGTAATTCATTATTAAAATTGTTGGATTTGTTGACATTAGCTAAAGAACAAATGTTGATTGTTTTATTGTATTTTTTTTTTTTTACTTGAATTCCTCTTGTTGTCATATAATAAGTGTACAGTTTTATATTTGCCATTTGCTCTATTAGTTAATTACCATATCTTGAAAAATTGTTCAGCTTATATTTAAGTTGCATACAGATGAATTCATCAAAAACCATTGTAGATAGTTTTGACAATTGCGATCCGTCCATAGTAAATATACTCAGTCAGAAAAAAACATTCCCTCACTTTGACAGTCATTTGGTGGCAGGGCTTTTAGTTGTACAGCACCAAAGTTATGAAATTCCCTGCCTTTGCCCATTCGCTAGGTGGACTCTATTTCCAATTTTAAATCTCAGATAAAAAGGTTTTGTTTAGGATAGCTTTTAATGATTTGCTGGTTTAATATTATGCTGATTGTTATTTTTACTGCTTGTATTTTTATGATGTGCTTGTGATCTGCTGTAAGGTGTCCTTGAGTGCTTTGAAAGGCACCTAAAAATAAAAGGTATTATTATTATTATTATTATTATTATTATTATTATTGTTGTTGTTATTATTATCCATCTAGAGTAAATATACTCAGTCAGAAAAAAACATTCCCTCACTTTACTCTCATATTCTCATATTAGGCCTCGAGGAGCTGCGCATCGATGAATTTGCTCTTCAGTGTTTGGACTTTCAGCAGTGAAATTTAAACCACACTGAGCTGAACTAAACTGAACTTTAACTCTATAAACTAGACTGACACATTTTCAATTTACTAGAACGTCTTCAGCTGCTTTGACACAATCTACATTGTAAAAGCGCTATAGAAATAAACATGAATTGAATTGAATTTAGAAAGCTGTGTTGGAAACAGTTGCATCTCTCCTACTTTATTACCTCACCATGACTGAGCAGATAAAGCATCCTAACAATAAATAGGTGGCGTTGGCGTGGGAATGTGGGCGCTCATGCGTTAATGTATACATCCCTGTGACATTAGGCATTTTTCCAGCTTAGATTCAATAAATGGATTTTTCTACAGGGTCAGAAAGTTTTAAGTACTAAATGTTAGAATTGAAAAAAAACTGACAGACTTCATTCTCTAGAAAATGACCTCTTTAAAACCTAGCAAATATGTTTTAAATCTAAAGTATGCTCGAGTTGTGTTTCTTTAAAAACAAATGCCACTTGGTGTGACGTGTTGTTATCTAACGCAATGCCAATCACGCAGTTTCAAGTGTGGCTGAAGTGTCTGAATACTTTTGGGAGGTGCAGTAGAGGGAACGATATTTGATAGAGACTGACAAGTGAAAGTTAGCCAATTTCCAAGTTCATTTCCTGCAGTCAACTTACTCTACGAGTGCGTTTACTGTACGTGCCGATATCCAATCCCTCCCCCAACACACACGCTTGCTGTCACTCTCGCTCTCTGTCTGACAATCCATAATGGCGCATGGCAGTTTTTGACTCAATTGTGCTGTGGGATGTGGAACTTGGTAGAGTTTGGCTATAAATTATGCCACAGAGATGCTTGCATGCCTCGGTCTCGTTCTGGCAATTTCTGTCTGGCATGGCATGACCTCCCATCTACCCCTGCAGCTCCGTGTGTCCAGTAATGAGAGCAGCAACCTCTCTCTCTCCTTCTCTCTCTGTAAATGAGGGTCTGCCTGAACCCTCAAATCAGGGAGTTGAACGGTAATGGCACACAATTAGAAAAACACGAGCATGTAAACCCCCACCATCTCGCTCTCCCAATTCCTCCCCGTGTCCTGTCATATCTCCATCACTCTCCCCATCTCCTCTGTTGTGCATTTTAGTGGCATGAGGACGGGGGAAAAAAGCAACTGACCTCTTTTTTTTGTTCCCTCCTTTTTTTTTGGTTTCAAGAGTTCGCCCTTAGCTGATGATTGATTATAAAGTGTGTTTGGCATGCTGTCCCGGGAGAGAGCCCTGAGCTTGTGAGTCCTCGAGCCTGGGGCTCCCCCCCGTTGCAGGTCTCGAGAACTCCCCTTGCTTAATAATGGTAGATGTAGATTATAAATAGCTATAGAGTGTGAATACTGGATTCAACGCTTGTCTATGATGTCAATTTAGTTTTATCTATTTACTTGTGTTACACGTTTTTGGTCTGTGGGAGAAAACCGGAAAGCCCGGGGAAAACCCACGCAAACACGGGGAGAACATGCAAACTCCACACAGAAATGCCGACTTGGCCAGGTAATATCTGAGCCAGTGACATTCTTGCTGTGAAGCAATGATGCTAACCATTAGGCTTCTGTGCTGCCCTGACAAGTAAATGGGAGGAGTAGGGGTGGAAGGGGGGATTCTTCACGACGAAGATGGCTAATGTAAGATACTCTATTATTTATAGTGATTTAGGAATCATCTGATTGGTGAATCATGCATTAGCTCATGAGGACCAGCTGCTATCAATCATAAGCGCGTGCTCCTCTCAAAATTAGTTTATACATAAACCACACTTTGTGCGGCATGGTTGATCGACATATCTGGTAAGATAAATACCTTACGTGCATCTTCAGAATACAACTGAAGAGCACATCAAAAATGATAAAAACACTTGTAAACAATCATCATTGGTTCTTGAATGTCTGTATTTAAGTTTTAAAACTGTTCATGGCTTTTCTTTTATTTGGCAGGAGTAAACAGAATGAAACTTTTTGAGTGACTAACTCAGGACAATACAGTACATAATTTAATCTCCAGCACACACTAATATTACAATGACATTATCTCAGAACTGCTGACTTTTTTATAGGAATGCACAATATATCCGTGTCATGTCAGCTATCGGATAACATTTGTCTAAATGGATCTAATTGCAGAAAACATATTATTAACGAAACCAAAAATTCTGAATAGAAACACAAGAGTAGGGAAATGCAGCATCTTTACTAATAAAATGTAAAAACTACCCCCTAACTGAGGGAACTAAGTGCATTTAAAGATATAAAGAGGAATTAAACAATGCACAGGTGAACAACACAACCAGTAACTATGGAAACAAACTAGTGAAAACTGCATCAGGCTCAATGGAAATAGATGTGTCTGCCTAAAGTTTTATGAAACTGCAAAAAAATACTTCAACATACGTTTGAAAGCAGTTTTTAATTAAATTGAATGCTACAGGGCAGTATGATAGCAACAACTTTTGTTCCCTTTCCCACTATATACCTGATATTTAAGGTAGAGGTGCGAATCTACACTGGTCTAATGGTTCGTTCGATTACGATTATCATGCCAACGATTCGGTTCAATTTGATATCACGGTGCACTGACGATGCTTTCCATACACAGTTTTATGTTTTACTTTACAGCACACCAATTCTTGTATTAAAATATATAAATATATATATTTATATACCATTTGTAATACAATTTTGTCCTTTAATACAAACGTAAACAAGACATATAAACTGTACCTTTAAAAACTCAATTACATGCACAGAACAATATGAGCATTTCATTCATTCATTTTCTTTTCAGTTTTATTAATCTGGGGTCGCCACAACGGAATGAACCGCCAACTTATCCAGCATATGTTTTACGCAGCGGATGCCCTTCCAGCTGCAACCCATCTCTAAGAAACATCCATACACACTCATTCACACTCGGACAATTTAGCCTACCCAATTCACCTGTACCGCATGTCTTTGGACTGTGGGGGAAACCGGAGCACCCGGAGGAAACCCACGCGAATGTAGGGAGAACATGCTAACTCCACACAGAAAAGCCAACTGACCCAGCAGAGGCTCGAACCAGCGACCTTCTTGCTGTGAGGCGACAGCACTACCTACTGCGCCACTGCGTCGCCCAATATGAGCATTTATAGCAAATAAACAAATATAAATATCCCACTCGCTTTCTGAGCCTTGTCTAGTTCTTTCTTACACCCCAACGACTGGTCGCGCACTCAACAGAAAGGGCTGTGATTGGCTCTAACGTTCCGGCGCTGTCCAGCGAGGAGTGACATTGATAAAAGGCAGCGGCGATCACAGCTGAACCATGATAGACGCGGTGGAGAAAACTCACTCTGCAGACACGCACTCGTGTCTGTATCCAGAAGTATCGATGTAACAGCCGAGAGGAGAGGAAAAGTCACGCCAGCAGGTCAAATGGGCCACAGTGACAGAGAGAAATGGAGTTTACCTTCATTTTCTCGATCGCAGTAAAATAGGGGCTTCTGCTGTAAGTGTCAGTGAAAGACTGTCCAGCAAACACACATGCAGTGAAATTGTGCACGGTTTCTGTGTTTTTAAGTAGTTGGAGCGTTGTAAACACATAGTAAGCTACTGCGACATAGCACATATGAGATAAATGACGTCAGTTCATAATAACCGGTTATGATTATTACTGAACCAATATCGAATTGTCTGCGTTTGCATCGTGATGCACCAAAGAAACAATTTATATTGACACTCCTAATTTAAGAAGACATATTATTGACAAATTATTGACAGTTCTTTGCATAACACCAAATAAATACCCCAAAACAATTGAACTTAATTGCATGTCTGTGATTTGTAATCAACCATATTTGCCTGTCTATTTCCATACAAACTTTTCTTCCATAGTCAGTTTGCTAGTTAGCTCACTTTGTATGATGTTACTTGCGATGCAGTGCTCTGATCTGAGTACTGTGAAAAACATAATTCCACAAAAAAAATAAAAGTGCCACCTTCTTGTGTATGTATATCTGAAGTGAACCACAAAACGTACCCTAGGTAATGTATTTCAGATTGGCTAAAATATACACAGCGCCCTCTAGTGGATTTGTCATCTGAAACGTGCAACGAAACATACCCAAAGCAACAGAGCAATGTTTTTGCAAAAATGTTGGCTGATAAGTTCAATGAGTCTGGATTGGAAAACTGCTCCCCAAAAAGTCATTGTAAGTCTTTAATTGTGCATACACATTTCCTTTGTTTTGTTTTGTTTGTTTTTTTTTTGCCATTTTTTCCACCAATGTCTTCATATAATGCTTTAACAAATGATTTAATGATACACCTTCAAATATAATTTTCTGAAAATATCAAAATGAACATGTCAATCATTCATTCATTTTCCTTCGGCTTAATCCCTTATTTATCAGGGGTCGCCACAGCGGAATGAACCGCCAAATATTCCAGCATATGTTTTACACAGCGGATGCCTTCCAGTCACAATCCAGTACTGGAAAACATCCATACACACTCACATTCACACTCATACACTATGGTCAATTTAGTTTATCCATTTCACCTGTACAGCATGTCTTTGGACTGTGGGTAAACCGGAGCATCTGGAGGAAACCCACACGAGCACAGGGAGAACATACAAACTTCATACAGAAACGCCAACTGGTCCAGGTGGACTCGAACCAGCGACCTTTTTCATGTAATTTTAATATGAACATAATTAAATTAAGTTGGCTACATTCACCTGTATTGTTTATTGTTATTTAAAAAATTGTAGTGTAGACAAAAATTATTTTAGAAGTTCAATATTAGAAGCTCAAAATTAATTGGTAAAAACCAGAATTATAAAATCATTGTATCCTATTTTGCTTTGTAATGTTGTGGAAGTTTTGGACTGGAATCAATGTGCCTGAATGCACTACAGCAACTAAACTTTAGACAACTAGCAGTCGCTCTTTGGCGTGTTTGACTTTGAGAGTTCGAAGGAGAATTTGAATGGGTTGTGCGTTTCACATCCCCATGAGTTCACAAGATTTGTAGTTCATGCAAGAGAATTCAAGCTGGCCTGCACACTCGAGAATCTTGATACTGTATTTTCAACCATAAAGACTTTTTGGCATCCCACCATTACCAATAAAATCGCATCACAGATGCACTGAATGGGCCAATCAGATTTCAGCTGATCCACCCTTTGCTCCGCATAATCGCTTTTCTCTCAATCACTAATAAGAAGAAAAACTTTAAAAAGAGTTTTTGATTTCTAATGATGGTGCGGGTGACTTTTGGCTCTGATAGAGGGCATGTATATGAAACTTCTGTATTCTGAGCCTCAAAGAGTCATAAATCTTTATTCATTTCCCCCATGTTTCAATAATTCAGAATTCAGCATGCTGAAATCACTATTAATCTCAAAGGAACAAACACACACACACACTGAAAGCACTGGGCTGAGTTCCTTTAGCCTTTGCTCATAATAGATTCTGTGTCTGTCTCTGGCTCACTCTTCATACTGCCAATACGACTGAGTCTCTCTGATTTATCTTTTATTATGTCCCACAATCTACTTCTAAAGCACTGCGCACGCTCTCTCTCTTTTTACACGCACAAAAAGCTACATTCATGTACAAACAGATTCTTGCCGTTTCTGATACACACATATGCACAAACAGAAAGAAAATAACAAATTCAATGATAAAAGACTGTGACAACATTTGCGCCCAAAAAAAGCATTTACTATACATGAATGTATGAATATGGCAGAGTGCTGAAGGTAGTATACGCAACATGTCTTTGAGTTTTTCTTAAAACTATAATTAAAATACTGCAACATGACATTTAATTGTATGCTATTTTATTGAGATGAGAATAGCACTTGCTATAAACGTGAATGACAATGAGGGACAAAAGTCCAATCATTCCTGATTGTAATTGTAATTGTAAATAGATGATTTCATTTTTAGATTATTTCTCCATCTGCTATATGTCTTAAAAACATTCTCTGTCAGATGTTGGAATGATGTTGTTTAGTATACTTTTATGTGGCATTATGGCTGTTTTTTGCTTTCATTGCACAGCCTAGGCGCTGTTTAGAATTAAGCAAATCCTTCATCTGGATCTTTATTGCAGTGATTAAAATATTTTTGGCTTATTATATATTTGTCAACCATTTGTTTTCAACTTAACTGATGCAGTGTGTAGTTTTTTATTTCTTAAACAACCACGTCAGAATACAAACTGCATGGCTTGATCTTTTTCCAGGATGAAAATGCAAAGACTCATTGGGCTCATGTTGTGAAAAAGGGCTTCATTATAACTAATAAAATGACCACCAGCTGGCCTGAACCCCACTGATAAACTCTGAGATGTGCTGGGGTAGATTTAACAGAGAGTTATTTCTGGTCAAGGTCAGATAGTGACCAACTTTAGGATCATCTTTAGTTTTTTTTTTCATGGCATTGATTCGACAACCACAGATAATGTCACAAAGCTAAATTCCACCAAGAGCTGAGTTCATATTTAGTGGAGATTTTGTATTGTTAACAAAAACACCTTCTCCATCTGACCCCAAAGAGAACCACTTTCTAATCCAGACTTTCAAACAGATTTAGGTCAATGGATGGTCAGTTCTAGGGTTGGGCGATGTCGACCAATTTGGCATCATACAATGTCTAATGTGAAACATCGATGGCAACGATGGCATCGTTGTCAAAGGCGACAGTGAATTAATTATTTATCAATATTTAATTAATTCATAACAAATTAATTATTTGTAGCCTACCATTTTTAACTACCTGACCCGCATGGTCTTTGTTTTACCCATAACCAAATCATAAATAAATAAAGATAAGTTACACACAAATTACCACCTGTCAATCACTTTTTCCACAGGACTCTGGCATGAATAGCCAGAGTGATCTGTGTCGTTATAATGGCATCTACAAACTTGGTTGGTAAAAAAGATACACTGCAGTGCAGCGCATGCCAGAGTTTGTGGGTGGTCACGTGATGTGCGTTTTCAGCCATATAGTGTGGACTGAGATATGTTCAGAAAAGCTGGGTAAAACGCTAGTGTGGACGTGGATCGTTTTCGTTCTATTTTAAACTATGTTGCATTTTAAAACTAAGGCGTTTTAGTGTAAACGGGGCCTAAGTATGTATTTTTTGCGAGTGGGTTGCTGCTGCAATGGGGGCTGGGTGGAGGATCGCAATGCCGGCTCAGGATCGTGATGTCTATCGGCCATCGGCGATGGACAATGACATCGTCTATCGACCCAACCCTAGTCAGTTCACGTGTGAAAACGAAGCCTTCTTCATTGGAATGTGATTGCGAGATACAGTATGACTTCTAACATGGTTAAGGAATAAAAAGTTACACACTGCATCAGTTGGGATTGAAAGAAAAGCTGCCAAATAACAAGCCAGAAATATTTTAATAACTGTAATAAAAATTCAATCATAAACTCTAATCAACATCCAAACAGCGACTTTGCTTTTGGCTGGGCAGTGCTGCAATTTTCATTTGGTGAGCTTCAGTTTTGAATGTTTGTTTAATGTCAGTGGGTTTGTTTTTCTTTTTGATAAGATCACAATGTATGTTTAAACAAATGCATTTTTGTCCAAAATCTAACTGTTTGACCAGTGTCACAGACCCAGATTTTCAATCTATCAAAAATAGTATTTAAAATATCAATTAGAAACTGGCATATTATTTTTAAAGGGGAATTAATCATAAACTATTTTGCTTTGTGTTAAATTTGCATTAGTCAGAAAACTACCTGCAACTGTAATCACATTACATCCAGCAATTTGATGAGGTTTTTATTGCAGTACTAGGCTGGCTAGAAGACCACAATGACCGTAGATTGAATAAAGGACATGAGCTGTGTGAAGAAAAAGAAAACACTTCTGAAAACAATATTTTTGTTGTGTCATTTCTCATTAAATTGGCGTTTCATCAAATTATGCAAAATCAATTTTTAATTGTGCATTTCAATAAAATTCTGAGTATGAAATTATCTGTGTCATTTAAAACATTTCAAATGTAATTTCCACCACAGAATGTTATTAACACAATACTTTTGATGAATGTTGATCATTCGGACAAACAAAAGGCAGAGAACGTGACAAATGTTCAGTTCTTCTTTTTTTATCAGATACCAAATAGCTCTTATTCCTGTACTCGCACTGTAAAAGAGCTTTGTTCTGATGTGCTGTCTGCTGGGCACTTCAGTAGGCAGAGTGGGGCACTGGCACAGTCCTGTCACCCTACATTCATCTACAGTCAGCTACAGGCTAAACACTACTTCAGCCACTGGCTAACATGCTACAACTGAATGTTTCCAGTGGGTGTACAGAGACGTAAGGGCTTATAGATAGTATTGTGGATAAAAGAAATAGCATAGCTGCAGGTTTTAAAAGGCTGCAGTCGATTTCTCAAGGCTAATGTGGATTAAAGCTATGGTTTGTAGTCTAACTTTCTAACACGGCCAAAGGTTAAGGTGGTCTAGACTGCTTTGTGCCATAATAAAAGCC
This sequence comes from Danio kyathit, assembly GCA_903798195.1. Classification (NCBI taxonomy): domain Eukaryota; kingdom Metazoa; phylum Chordata; class Actinopteri; order Cypriniformes; family Danionidae; genus Danio; species Danio kyathit. Next base: position 31,270,463 of record LR812519.1, read on the forward strand.
TATTTCTGAAAGCAATCTCTAACGGCTCGTGTACATCAATGAGGCATTCAGTGGTTCTTATTCCACACAAGCAAAGTGAATTGGTAAATTTGTAAAAAAGCAAATGATTTTTGAATACCCAATTTACAGACACTTTCGCTTTACTCTGGCTTTATGAATAGGCCCAATGTGTTCAGCGTCACTTGAAAGATGGCGTTTTAAGGAAAATGCATCTTCGATGTTCCTTGATGTTGAAACTAAACTCAGCAGATGTTTTTCCTTTATTTATAATTCATGCAGTTTCACTCTTAAAGGTTTGCTTTTGCACAAATATTATGCTCAAAGTAGAACCCAATGTTTTGCAATCCAGTAATCATGCAGTACTACTTATTCAAGTAACATTATATTACTATAATTGTGTGACACCACCTCTGATTGACCTGAAATTATCTAAATGATCATTTCAGCCGGTCACATTTTCTGCCAACATGTGATCTAATTATGCAATACTAAAGTGCTCAATATGCGCAGCCTGATTCAGCATGATGGAGCTGATAATTAAGGCCATTTCATTAAATATTCAAGATGAATATTCACTATTGTGGATTCGGGTGAAGTGGTGAAATATTTACGTGTTTTCTCCTCCATATTTTATGCTGTGTCTAAATTCACACAGTGTGACAGAGAGATAGAGGGACAGAATGGGAGATGAAAAGAGAGAAAGACAGTTTGAATTTAAAAGATTTTTTTTGTACAAAATACCCTATTTCATTGACGATACATTCTTATGATACATAACATTCATTTTAAAAAAAAATGCATGATTTTGTCGCATTCGAAAGAATTTGGTGTGTTAATGAGGCTCTGTGTTTTGTTTTTTCTTTTGTTTTCAAAGAGAGAGAAAAGCTGGGTAGGAAATCTGAAAATGCTGTCTATGTAGGCAGTACACAATGGTAGGAAGGCAATCATGTATGTCTGAATCCAGTGTTTGTGTAACATTCTGTCTACTCCATCTGGTCATTTCTGAGCAGAACTGTGTCAAAAATCGTTTACTCTTCCCTATATAGTGCGCCATGTGGCACACTAGCTATTATCTTGCTCTGACAAGTTCATTCTCTACATATTTCACTCTGCTTTGCTCTTTATTGCATTATCTTTAGGTGATGCGCTCATGTAAGACTAATCCCCTAAGGTTATAAATTCCAATTAGGGATGCTCAAAATAACCGATTAACCGTTAACCAAAAAGGGTGTGTTTTTAACTGATTTATGGTATCAGTTAAATTATTTAAAAATTTCATTTTATATATTTTTTTTTCATTTGTTTGAATAAGAGGCTGATGCTTTATACAGCAGACGTTTTTACGTTAAGAGGGGCATCTTTTGAATAATTTACTAACAGCTGCGAGTGTTTTGCGTGCTGCTCATGCGCCCTCCGTGCCTCGCGTTTTTGCCGTTGCACACTGTGTGCTCGCAGTTGAAATAAAAATCAACCTTGAGCGGAAAAAGCATGTTACATCAGTCGCGTCTTTTTTACTCTTTAATCAAATGAAAACAGAGGCAGGGTTTTGTGTTGTCAAGATGACTACGGAGAACTTTTAAAGATGGAGGAGAGACTAGTGGTCGCTGATAAAAAATAAAAAGTTAAATGATTTGTTATCTTACAAATCTGGAATATCACAATAATATTAAATATTACAATTATAATAACATCAACAGCAACACTCGTGCACAATATATTTCCTAGTGACATAAAAAAAAAAGAGCACAGCGCTTCTTTTTTTTTTCTTGTCAACAAAAAGGCAGTGTGTTGCGCCTCACGTTTTTGGAACGTAAAAGCGCCTTCGGTGTGATCGGCCCCTAAATGTGCAACACATTTTTGTTAACTCGCTGATTGCCTCTGTCCTGGATATGCATCAATAACCCAGCAAATATGCTGATTTAGTGTACAACCAACAAACAAACCTTCTTTCCATTTGGAAAATTAGTTATTAATAGTTCTTATAAAATATCCATTTTTAAAATAGCCTATATAATCTACGAATTAAACCAATCCAAAGATTTTATTGATTTTTGCATAATAATATCACCCCACCAAACTGAGGCTTTCATTTTACAGCTTATAAAACATGTATGCAAATTAATGCAATATCATATGTAAACAACAAAATTGTTATTTGCTATAGTAGCCTATTCCATAGTAGCCTATACCCTGAGCCTTGCCATTGTCTTTCATCACATGCAGCGCGCACACAAGAACCACGAGTGAAAGGAAATGAAAGCACATAAGCTCTACAGTAAAATCGAGGCTCAAGACATAATCTTTAATCTTTGATGACTTATATATAAAAATGTTGACAGAGGTTTGTGATATAAAAATTAGAGCAGAGCTCTAATTAAATGCATATTTTTCGAGCGATGGATTTGAGGTAGCCTGCTATTTTTATTTGACATAAGAAAAAATAAAACTTATGATTGGACAAACAGCATATGCCGGTTCTTAAAAAGGATTCAGTCAGTGTTTTGGTTTTGTAACCTAAATTTGTCATTTAAGTGAAAAATATCTAGGGCTGGCCTGTTTATTTTATTCTTTTCATTTAGTTTGTTCTTTTTTTCTATGCTATTGGAAACATTGCAGGTGCATGAAGATGCTCTGTTTTTATGTTCTGTTGTTAATATGTTCGCACATTAAAATAAATCAGTATTTTAAAATGCAATATCTAATGTGTCACACAAAATAGACACGTAGATTTTTTAAAAATGAAATAATAATTTAATATTAATCTTACCAATTAATGATTAATATTCGGTTAAGGAGCAGCAGTTGTTGGTTGGCAAAACTAACCAAAATGAACATCCCTAATTCCAATTCAGAATTAGGGATTCAGAATTCAGAAAAAAGCAAATTCAGAAAACGAGACTAACGTCCTATGCTAATGAGGGAGAGATTGTCACTAATGGGCGGGGCTTCCCCCTCTGATGAGATGTGCAAAGTGATCCAATCAAAGTGTTTGTGCAGACTGTTTTTATGAAGTGTGATTATAAAAAAATAAAATGAATACAATTTACCATTAGAAGCTGGTTATTTTTACAGACCGTTGCCACACAATTGTGTTTAAACCCCTTATAAATGTGATTTTTGCATAATATGTCCCCTTTAAACTCGACAGACAGATTTATCATATCATCTTTCCATACATGATACCACAAAGATAAAATTGTGAATTTATAGTGCAGTTGCAGTGAAGAGATTATATGATACGCCATAATACTGTGAGTGTGTGTGGTTTTGGTGGTTGGTGGAAAAGCTGGAAATAATAAAAAATTGTGTTTGAAGAAGTGGATGAAAGGAGTAAATAGAATGTGTAAATCCTTTTTTAGACTTGCTTTTCTACTTCTAACAAGAAATATGCTTCTAGCAAGCATCAACACTAAATATTTGCTTGGTTTTCGCTGAAGCTTGCTTGAATTTATTGTTGATCATTAGACATGAAGTTGGGATGACTTTGATGTCCGTCTGAAACCCTAGGAGGTGCCTTCATACACCAATATTGCCTGTGAAGTCACTGACAGACAAGCCTGCAAGGCAGCTGCCTCAAGCCTAAAATATACTTCAGTTTTCATATACTGTATATGTACACACACGAACACGCAGCCTTTCAAAGCATAGAGCATCGTAGGGCTGCATGATTCTGTCTAAAATGAGAATCACAATTTTTTTTGCTTAAAATCAAGATTTTCTCATGCTTCTGTAGATGTAAAATAAAGGTTAATATGAGTAGACAATAGAGTGGAGGAACTATGACGTCATCTTGTAGGCTAATCGGCTGCTAGCATAAAACTGGTTCCATCGATAAAATCCCTATAGGGTTTTCCCATAGGCTTTTCGAAGATGGCAAATAATAAGCTCTGTTCAAACACTGTTCATTAAACTTACACAATTTGTCCAGCCGGATAATCCTCACACGAAAATACAACTTTTAGCACTTTTGGATCTTGAATGTAAACGCAAGAACTGAAAAGCTAACATTAGGCTATAAACGGACTACAGTGCCTTCGGGCGCTCGCCTGTGACGTCAGCACCACCCTGCTACAGACGACTTTTCAAGCTTATTTTTTAGAAATATGGTCCATGACAAAGATTTACTCTCTCAGTTTTTTATATTATAATCCACGCTATATACTATAAACAAATAAATACGCAAAAACACATCTGTATAGACCTACGTGCCTTTTGGATCGTTTTTATGTGGAAAATACATTTTGTTTTGCTTTACGGTTGTTGTAAAAGTTTTAAAACTGTATGTATAAATGTGCCTACATAGTATTATCATAAGACATTTAAGTAAGTGTATCCCTCACGTGCGTACAGCCCGCTTACATTAGTAATATACGACAGAAATGAGATGTGAGCTGGGCGGGAGGGACAAGTCTATATGCCTGTGCCTTTAAGTTCCATCATTGACACGGAACAACATTCAGTATTTTTTTTTTGTCACGAAGTACAGCGAAATGCAGCCCATACGGTCACATATGCTAAGGAGGTTTTAAATTTTAAGGAGTGTAAATATTGCAGTTATGACAGAGTTAAATGTGCTCAGATGAAGAAAAAAACCTGACGAAAAGTCAATTGATAATGTTAAGATGACAGTTAATATGTATTTTTACTCATTTATTCACACGTTTGCATTACCGAGAGCAAGAAAGAGACAGACTGCACTGGTAAGCAGTATCTCCATAATATTGTTTAATTAAAATAAAGGATCAACAAATTAATCTGTCTTGACGGTCTTTACAAGTGAAGGCATTATCTACACACAATATGAATTCCCAATTAGAAAAATACTACAAACTATAAAATACTATTCATTCAAATACTTAAATCACAGACAAATCCAAATACTCAACACAAGCGAGCTGTGTTCCAGACCAGATTAGCTCGATGGCGTATAATGTCTCCGACGTCGCCTGTAGTCCCATTTAGCAACTTGATAGCAACCGTCTTTTTAAAGAAGCGTAACCGATTAAAAAAATTAAGAGTGTGATGTAACTGATGTGTTTTATGTTGTAGAATAAAACGTGAAAGTATCTTGAGTTTGTGTTAGCCATGAACCTTATTTAAGCGAATTAACTGAAAATCCCATTGAAAAAACCCATTGACTTTGGGACGAGGGAACCGGAACTGCTAAAATGCTAACTCGCTTCTGGGTTTTTGCATACAAATTGGCATCATAGTTCCTCCACTCTATTATTATTGTTAATTCTCAAACATATGGTAAAACAACAATAATAATAGGCCTAGGTTTACTGTTGGTTAAAATGATACATTTTGTATAGACTTGGAACAGTGGACTTGAACAGACTAAATATGTCCTGTTTGTTAATTTACAGTAAAGTGATTGCATCAGAATACAACTATTCATAATTCTAAAGTTGTGTTTGAGACATATGCTTGTCAATAAATGACAATCTGTCATTGACAACACTATTAGACCATCTTTTCACTGGTAAAATGAGACATTTGTCATTATCAGATTCCCTATTGCATTATATTCAACATTATTTAGGCTAGTATAGTTATACTGATCCAGTAAACATTTATTTTAATGCACAACACTTTGTGTTCACTATGAAAGAAAAAAAACATATCAAATGCTTTTCGTAAACATTACTCCAAAATGCAATATGATAATTTAAATTATGTTTGCGCCAGTTTCACTTTCACTTCCTAGTGCGGCTCGTGGCTGCGGTCAGTGTGAGAAAAAAAAACACAAACACATGCAAATCATACTTCCCGCGCGGCTCTCAAACGGTAGCTCTGTCCAACAAACTGAACATTAATTACAACTTTATTAGATGGTATTCAGAGCCTACGCAGGTTTTGTTCACTAAAGTAGACATCATTGGCAGGCACGCGCGCGTCCTCTCGGTAGTAAACAAACAGCTCGCGGTCAGCTTACATGTGATTTCGCGGCTGCTAATACATCATTAATTTAAGGGGTGAATTATACCTTATAAATACAGTGTGTGACACTTTTAACGCCATTTGGGGGTGTCCATGTTGCTGTGAAGACTTGTGCGACCACCTTTATGCTTCTTTCCTGACCTTGAAAATATAATTGGCTGAATCATAGAAAAGCTGAATTAAGATCGTGTAGAGGGCCGAATCGAGATAGAGATCTTTTTTCGATTAATCGTGCAGCCCTAGAGCATCGTATGTTTTCTGACTGAGTCTAAATGAAAGTTTGGAGATTTTTTAAGCATATTTTATGTAATTCATTAACCTTGTGTACACAATTTTTGTTTTAATTTCCATCAATATTGGAACAAGTAAAAAAAAAAACAAATTTAGCCATGTATGCACGTGTTTTAAATAAGGCAGAAATGTTTTAGTAAAATCTCTCTCATCTACAGTACACATAAACAACCAATCGACCAGATCAGGGCTCCCCAATAAATATACAACTTATCATTGTTGCAATAATAGTATATGTAGTAGACGTGTGTGATAAATTACATTTATTTTATGCGTTGGTTGTTTATATAAATTTGACCAATTAGATAAGGCCTTGCAATCTTTAATCGCGACTCCCCACTGTTCTGGTATTGGTTAGAGCAACCCAAAGGTGAACCCAGAGCTGAAAATAAATTCTAATGGCGGGAGTCGAGACAAAAAAAGCAAAATGATGACAGCCAATCAGAGTCAGAATACCAGCTGCAGTTTTCACTCAGCTTTTTAAAGACTAAATATTTGTGCCTCGACACAGTTTTTAGTCTGAATTAGAATTAATTAGATCTGAAAAATATCTTTTATCTGTTTATTTTAATGTCATTACATAAATAAATGAGCTATAATAGAAAATAGTATTTTTGCAGAAAAAATGTGGTTTCTTAAGAAAAATCGCTATCACAATACTCAACAACATCGCATATTTTCCCAGTATCGTGCAGACTAGACTAGATTAATAGTGACTGAGACCAAATGTCTTTTACTTTTTAAAACTGAAGACAAAAATGAAAGCCTGTTTGTTGTTTTTGTAGCTTTTTATTTCTTCTTGACTTGAAACAACTATGTGAAGTGCTGCAGCTTCACTCCTGATGCTTTCTTAACAGCTGCTTTCTCACTACTGACATTTTTGTCTTTGTTATTTAGTGGAAAGTGGGCAGCACATATTTTTCTAGACACCCGGCTCAACAGTTATGACATAGTTGGACATTTGCTAACAGTGCACCTTTGCTTGTGTATATTAGAATTTTTTAAAGTCATTAAGTAAAGAATGAAAAAAGCTAGAGTATATCACCCTCTGTACACATGACTGTTTTGTGTAAAACCTTCCTACACAACTAGTTTTGCTTTGTTTGCACTTCAACATACCGTGCAAGCACAGTGTTTTTCTCATATCGCATCAAGGATTACAGTATTGCACTACGGTGGTAATTTATCACTTAGAAATTGTCACTTACACAGTGAAAAACAATGATGGTGTTGTAGTTTAACAATAGTATTAACAGTCATTAACATTGACTAATTATTTTACCCTTACAGTTCCAGCTGAATTTAAGTCTTCAGTTTAAGCCAAAGACGATCCAGAAAAATAAAAATCCATTAAACAGAGAAAGAAAAAAAGGAAAACACACGTTCAGAAGCATAAATATAACACTGCTGTGCTCTTTCTCCAAGTAGGGCTGTGCAGTGTCAAAAGTTGGGCAGCATCCGTGCGCCACTCACCCTCACACTTGCACGGCTCAAAGAGCGTTAGAGCAAAAGCAGCATCCGTGTGATGAAATATTCAATGCTGCCGCTGTTTGAGTGTGCAGACAGAGCCCAATGCTACACTAAATTATGCATCCCACACATACACAATCACCAGCATAGCACTTAACAAAGGCGTACTTTAAATATGAATCAAAATCTCCAAGAGTTACTATGTATAGCAGGGTGTGGCTGAACATATGGAGCACATAGCAGACTGTAAAACAGAACATTATGCCGTTATAGTTTTTGTTATTTGTTTTACACACTCCCTCTGTTCGTCTCTAATCAGGTTGTTTTTCTGTTGGTGAGCAGTTATTGTTAATAGTGTGTCACTCCCTCCTGGAATTAAACAAGTCCAAATGCAGCTCTACCCAAGAGCCCTGCTACCAACAGCAAATACTCTCATAGTCCCTCAGCAGGGTCTGTGTGTGCGTGTGTGTGTGTGTTTAAGTGTGAACTTGACTTTATGTACTCCATGTCAGAATGGATGTTTGTATTGGAGAGCTCAACTCGCTTATCAACGGCTGAAAACCTCAGAGAGTTGAAAAATAAAGCTAAAAATGAAGCGAATTATCCAAGTATGACACATGCGAGTGGACCTTTAAGATGATTATACAATTAACCACTGCGATGCAGCCATGAGAAAATGCATTTGCACTCACACACACACACACACACACACTCTGTAGTCTGTCTCCACTTTTTGTGTCTCAAAGGAATGGCAGTCGCCCGGCCTCATTGTTTTGGCGGTGTGTGTGTGTGTGTGTATTGTTTTGGGCACAAAGGCTTCTGCACCCCTGGCAGAGACGACTAATGGAACACAATAGGACTACTTTAGCATTTAGCTCAGTGGCCTGTGAAGATAGAGGTCCTGACAGCATGTGTGAGTGTGTATGTGTATGGATGGAGAAGTTGGAAACACCTGCCACTCGTTTAATAGTGAAAGATGCATCCTGCCTTTCAAATGCCGTTATCTCACTCTGAAACAGACACATTTACTCAGTTCCACTGGTCTGACAGCACAGCAAACAGAAAGTTATATAACTCAAATGTCAAATGATGCACGCATCATGTACCATACACTGTAAAAATGATTATTAACTCACAGGAGCCATTTCTAGATGATTTAACCAATCGCAAATACATAAGGTGACCCTAAATCTATTCAGGTTGATGGAATTATTAAATATTATGGATATAACACTATACTGTGGATTTTGAGAAAAAATGTATAGCTATATAACGCACCTTTTAAGGTTACATGGCAAAAATGTATATAAATTATTTGCGTTATACAGTTATCCCATCAAATTCATTCATTAATTTTCCTTCAGCTTACTCCCTTTATTCATCAGGGGTCGCCACAGCAGATTGAACCACCAACTTATCCAGCATATTTTTTACGCAGTGGACGCCCTTCCAGCCGCAACCCAGTACTGGAAAACACCCATACACTCTCATCCCTGCTGAAAAATCCAGCTTAAACCAGCCTTAGCTGGTTGGCTGGTTTTAGCTGGTCGACCAGCCTGGTTTTGGAGGGGTTTTGGCCATTTCCAGGCTGGTTTCCAGCCATTTCCAGCCTGGTTTTAGCTGGTCAGGCTGGGAGTTGACCAGCAAAAACCAGCTTGACCAGCCAAAACCAGCTATGTCCAGCTTAAACCAGGCTGGTCAAGCTGGTTTTAGCTAGTTTAAGCTGGTCATTTTCCAGCCTGACCAGCTAAAACCAGGCTGGAAATGGCTGGAAACCAGCCTGGAAATGGCCAAAACCCCTCTAAAACCAGGATGGTCGACCAGCTAAAACCAGCCAACCAGCTTAGGCTGGTTTAAGCTGGATTTTTTAGCAGGGATGTTCACACACATACACTACAGGCAATTTAGCTTGTTCAATTCACCTATAGCACATGTGGGGCAAACCGGAGCACCTGGAGGAAACCCACATGAACACAGGAAGAACATGCAAGCTCCACACAGAAATGCCAACTGACCCAGCCGGGACTCAAACCAGCGATTTCTTTTTGCTGTGAGGCGACAGTGCTAACCACTGAGCCACCATATGCCTCCCCTATCCCATCAAATATTTTAGTTTATTAAAAATGCTTTGTTTAAAATGAACTAAAACCTTTAGGAATTTTGAATAAATCAAACACCCCAACAAATATATCTTGCCATTTAAATATTTAATCTTTGAGTTTTTAAACAAAGTTTGTTCTGTTATGCTGTTGGAAAACTCTCCGATGCAAGTTTAATGTGTGGCGACAACCAGAAGTAAACCGCTCGTACGTTTCCCCAAAGAATGTAAACACTGTGGCTCTGAGACCTTTTCAAAACATTGCTCTGTTTGAGTGCTTCAACATCGCTTATTGGCACAAACAATAGCGTAGCCATGAGGCTGACAAGTTGTCTAAAAAATGGCTAGCCGTTTAGTCAATTCAAATCGTTTTTGGCTTATTTGATAGTTTTAGTGTCAGTGCTAATGCTAACATGCTCACTGAAAGGTTGTGCGTTTATATTCAGTAAAAGCACCACATGTACACACTCAAATGACATTTGTTTTAGATTAAACATTGCAACAGACCATTATAACTCAGTTTAGTGTTTTAAATGTGATGATTTACTAGCCACTAACCTGCTAAATGCAAGTTAAATTGACTGTTGATTATAAGCTAAACTAACACACTAGGCTAGTTACTAACATTACAATCATATTGCAGTGAGGAATTTACAACAAAATAAAGACTGTTAAATTTAGACAAATCATAGAGAATTTTGTCACCACAAACAATGCTTTGTTCACTATCGTACAGCAGAATGCAGCTCAATGATTTAAAAATCATACTAAATAATTGCTATATTTAAATGTAAGCTGTGATAAAATCTGTCTATTTCTGATTTTTTCAGCAAGCAGAAGTTAAAATTGGCTACTGAGTGAGAAACTTATTTTCAAATAATTGTTGCAAGCATAAAATAATGTATAAAATGCACTTATATTAAATGTACAAGAAATATCAAAGTTATATCACTGCAATTCGTACATTTTTGATTAAGTGGCTAATTTGTGTGTCCTTATTCGTACGAATTAGAATGATATGCTCATCCCCCAAAGACGGATTGATTTAGGGGTGGGGTTTGGTGCCACGCCTCCTTTTAAAAATCCTACATTTTCATACGACTGAACTTGTATGAATTTGCACGAATTAGCCACATAAAATAGTTATGTTTCCTCTTGAGATTAGGCTGGAAATATTGCATGAGTAGCCAGTACTGCACAAGTAGCCAATATCAGCACTACGAAGTAGCTAAATCAATCTCTTTTTTTCTCTCTCTCTATCATTAAGCTCTACTGAAATCACCATCACTAACACACAGGCTATTTTTCAATACCACCTACTTTTATAAATACTTTTATATTAAACATAACATTGAGGAGAGCTCAAATGCAGCCACCGATACAGCATTAAATCCGGTTTAGAACATCTGATTTTTTTTTTCCATCAGCCAAAAGTACTTCTGTAATTAATAGATTATATACAAATTACATTTCATGATTAACAGCTGTGTAGAAATACTTAAGAGCCAGCAGTAGATTCCAGAAGATCTGGCCATGACAAAGCTGTTCTCAACAGTACATGGGTGACGAATGACCACGTTTGACCCTTACACCTCCAAACAGGGCTGCACAATTCTGGCTAAAATGAGAATCTTTACCAAATAAAATTTTTGGTTAAAATCAAGATTACAGTTTTCTCACGATTCTGTAGATGTAAAATAAAGGTTACTAGGCTATTATTATTGTTATTTCTCAAACATATGATAAAACAACAATTATAATATTAGGCCTATGTGTAGGTCTACTGTTGGTTAAAATGCTAGATTTTGTATACAGTAGGTGAGAGATTAATGTGGCCATTACTGCCGTGGCTTGTACCGCCGCCGCTTTAAATAGATAAGAACGTGTTTTTAGGTATGACCGCAGTTTGTAAATATGCCGTCAGGGGGCAGTGTGTCAGCTCATGTGTGATTTCGCGGCCGTGAATAAGTCATTACATGAAGACAGAAATGACATTTTTAGGTGAATTATACCTTATAAATACAGTATGTAACACTTTTAACACCATTTGGATGTGTCCATGTTGCTGAGCAACAGACAGTTGAAGTCAGAATTATTAGCCCCCCTTTGAATTTGTTTTCTTTTTTAAATATTTCCCAAATGATGTTTAAAAGAGCAAGGAAATTTTCACAGTATGTCTGATAATATTTTTTCTTTTGGGGAAAGTCTTATTTGATGTATTTCGGCTAGAATAAAAGCAGTTTTTTATTTTTTAAAAACCATTTTAAAGTCAAAATTATTAGTCACTAAGCTTTTTTTTTTTTTTTTTGATTGTCTACAGAACCGACCATTGTTACACAATAACTTGCCTAATTACCATAACCTGCCTAGTTAACTTAATTAACCTAGTTAAGCCTTTCAATGTCACTTTAAGCTGTATAGAAGTGTCTTGAACATATCTAGTACAATATTATTTACTGTCATCATGGCAAAGATAAAGTAAATCAGTTATTAGAGATGAGTTATTAAAACTATTATGTTTAGAAATGTGTTGAAAAAATTTGCTCTCCTTTAAACAGAAATTGGGGAAAAAATAAACAGGGGGGCTAATAATTCTGCCTTCAACTGTATATAAAACAATGTGAGAACTTGTGAAACTCCCTTTTCGCTTCTCTCCTGACTATGAAAATATAATTGACTGAATCATCGAAAAGCTAAATTAAGGTCGTGTGAAGGGTGGAATCGAGATCGCGATCTTTTTCGATTAATCGTGCAGCTCTACCTCCAAATCACTTAATTTAATCATAAATGAACCCATATTTGAAGACTAAACAACTACACTCTTACCTAAAAACGTACAATCAGTGAAACAGATGCAGCAGTATTCGTACGTTTCTAGGAGGTTCACTCCTCTGCCATGACACTTGCTGTGAGGAAGGCTGCAGGCAAAGTGATACAACAGTCCCCTGGCGATTCTGGTAGAATATTGCATGGTTAGAAAGACCTCTAAGCCAATCAGATTTGAGAATCTGAAAAACTGTTGTATAAGCATATATACAGCATACATGCATAACTTCATCATATTGTAATCTGTATTCTTTTTTACAAAAAATTCTAGAAGCACAGATATCTAATGTCTCTAATTTGTGTTTGATGACGTTGCAAGTTGGTCCAAATGAAAGCCTTTTGTCCTGTGAACCAAGAAATAAAGAGTAGTCAATACTGCATAGGGCCCCTGTGAATCAGAACGCAGCTCATGTCATAGTTAAAAATAGTCTGACATTCAGACTTGCGCATTCTGCTCCATTTTGTAGTCCATCCGATGGTTTTTAAATGCAGGAATGCATCTTATATAAACGCCTCCTAAGAAACACATCGGATCTGGGTCAGGTGAAACTGAAACCAGCCTAATTATTCAGGGTTTCCTCAAGTCGACGAGTCGTTCAGGCAAGAGACTAGTCGATGGTGAAAATATGTAGTTTTAGCAGAGCGCTAATTGCAGAGTCGTTCCCCCTTGAGCGGTCCGGTGTGAAGTGTCTTGCTCAAGGGCGCTGCACTAATAGAGCAGGTCTGCGATCTCTCCAACTCTCCTTGCCAGTGTCACTAACTCCCAGGGTTGAACCTTCTCTCTTTTGTTACCAGCTCTGATCTTTAACTATTATCCGACCACCACCCCACAGGGAGGAAAGGCGAAAACATGAAAGCCTGCGAATCGAGTCATTGTAAAGCACTGCGCCGAACGTGGGCGGATGCTGATTCAAGGTTTTTTTAGAGCACTACACATAACCACACAACTACCTTCCCGTTTAAAAGCGGTCACTTAGGAAGAAATCCATTTGTTGTGCGTTCAATAGTTTACAGGCCTTTAGAGCCACATTTGAAAACCCGCTTATTATATACACACGCGGAGAGACATCTGAAGAGCAATTGGGCTTTACAACAATCCACAGAGCTTTTGTTTAATGGCGTCTTTCAGTGTATAATGGGTTTAAAATGCAGGCGTCTGTGCGCATGTGTTCAGAAGACAGTGATGAATAAGACTCTCCTTCTTGAATGCCATCCTAACAAAAAATATTGTTTCAAATAAACATGTTTTCTCTCTGTTCACGGCGTAATCGTTCGTTATACATTTCTCTGTCACTCATTGGCTCTTTTATTTATATATTTTCCTCCCTAAAGCTCAAGCTGGCAGCTGGAGAAAATGAGTATGTGTGGTTGTTCTTATATGCGTGCATCGCTGACAGTCCCATCCGTGACAGGAAGCTTGGGAAAAAGGGGGTGGGAGAGACATCATGCTCCACCATTATAAGGTGAATTGCATCGCTGCCGCCCAAACATCCCTTGCTCCCAGTTTCTGATATCCCTGCCCTCATTTTCACAAAATAACACAACATATGTCCTCTATTCTCATCCTCTCATCGCTCTCTCTCACGATGGGTGGTCATATTTCTCGCTCTGTTTCGAACTCTCTCTCTCTATTTCCCTCTGTAATTGGGTGTATTACGGGACTGGAGGCAATGAGCATCATGGACATGGCTCAATGCGCATAGAAAAGAGAGCGAGAGAAAGAGAGAAAGAGAGAAAGAGAGAGAGAGAGAGAGAGAGCAAAATGCTACAGCAGCTTCAGGCAATAACAAGACGAGATTGCAGAGGAGAAAGACGGTGCTTTGTCCGAGAAGAGAGGAGTGGAGAGGAAAAGAGAGAAAGAACGACAGCCGTGAGAGCGAGACATAATATAAAGATGAATACCGGCTCTACGGGATCATGAGGAGAAAATTATTGCGTCTCTGTTTGGAATCAAAATGGACACCGTTGGAAAAGAAGAAGAAGAAAAAAAAAAGCACTTGATCTGGGAATCTGCACTTTGGAAACGAGCTTTATAATAATCCCAGCAGAATGAACTCTACATATCAACCTGAGTTAGTCGCCACTGAGACACTAAACCTGAGCCAGACTTAAATAAATCAGGCTGAACTGTGTCAGCCACAGGATATAAGTTAATGTTGCCGGCCGTGTGTCCGTGTGTGTGCGGTGATGATATACGCTACAGAGTGCATCCAGTTCCCTCATGCGTAAAATTAAAGAGTCATATTCTGGAAACCGAATAAACGTGACACACATTCATACACACACACACACACAGACACACATATTCCTGACACTGCAGAACTAATGGAGGTGTTGGTCCATTGGTAACCAGTCAGCTGTGTGCAACCGCTACGATAAGGCCAAGACACCTCGATTTCACTGCTTCATTATGTGACACATAATACCTGACCTTCAATACAGATGCACATAAACAGATGATACAACACAGGCGGCCAATTAGGATACTAGGGATGGGGCCGCAAGGGTCAATGACATAATGCTTCACTGCTGTTTGACCTGTATATTGACTAAATTCAAATAAACATTAAAGTGCTGTTCTTACATGCAGTGACTTGCAGAATACTCATCCTCTAATGTGAATGGGGGCAGAGTGTCAGGTCAAAAAATATTAGATTTATTGGCTTTTTTTTGAGTTTTATCAAGAAACAAAAAAAGTTATAATAACAAACAAAGAAGTTATAATACAGTAAACCCTAGATAAAAATGACTTGGGTAACCAAACACAGTTTGCAGTTTAAGATTAGTTAATGTCATTTTGAGTAATCTAGTCATAAATATGTCAAATAAATAAAATAAAACAGGAAAATAAAATGTAAACCTTCACAGATTCTTTGTGTGTTTGTGTTAAGGTCAGTAACTCTGCTAAAATATTAGATAATTTGACCATTTATCAGAAATAAAAGGTTAGTTCAGGTTGCATGCTTCCAAAAATTTATTTATTTTTTATTTTAATGAATAACAACCACTATATTCAAAGTATACATAATAATGTATTTTGTTTATTTTAACTATATTTTACAAAGGTAATGCATACAGTTACAAATAGTTACATATACAGTACTTTATATAGCCTGAAACCTAGACTATAGTATATGTTGTTAATGAATATCATGCAATATTTAAATGTATGATAACTACACTCAAAAAATGATTACTGCTGCTTGTTCAAACTAACCATTAAGTTAACTTAAGAATTTTGTGTTGGAACAACATGAAAGAATTGTGTTGCAACAACCTGGGGTGCGTTTCCGAAAACCATTGTTAGCCAACTAAGGTCGCAAGTTGCGTATTTACAAATATAGTTAGTTAATTTAGTGTTTCCCAAATCCGTCGTTCTAATGAACATTCGCAAACTGCATCATAAACTTATACGCTTGTAACTATAGCTTTAGTTAAAAATAGTTCCTGGTTGTGTTCTGTTCCCCGTTATCCCCCTACTCGAAATGATTTTTAAAAAAATACATTAAAGTCATCTCTTTTAGCTGTAATTTGCTTTCAAAGTATTTTTACAGTTTAGTTTTAGCTATCTTTATATTGACAATTGCGCTCCCTTCATAGTGCACTTTGAAAATATTTATGACATTTTGAACGCCGTGGCTCATGATGAAAGCTATAGGTGATCTAATATTTAAAAGCGGAATTAACGTTATGTCTCCAAAGCTTGTGAAAACAAATATGTATAGCATTTGTAATGCTTTTAATTTATAATAAGTTATTTATTAAGAAATGTGTCTGTAGCCTACTGTATATGACATGGGCCTACTGGTTAGAACATTTCTGCAGTGGTTTGAATGTGTCACAGTTGTAAAAATAGACTTTTCAAAAAATAAAATAAACAATAAATAAACAATATCCTACTTAATAATAATAAAATAATAATGATGATAATAATAATAATAATAATAATAATAATAATAAAGTATTATTATTAATTATTATTATTACTTTTCTTAATAAATAGCCTACGGTAAATTACAACCATAAACAAAGATTTATATATGATTTATTATATGCGTTATATATGAGATTAGAGTGTTAGCTAAGTAGTTTTATGTTTTAGCATAGAATATGGAATATTCTCAATAATATTTTTAAAGGAAACATTGGCCTTATATGTGCCGTTTACATATATTTCAGTAATATAGAAAATGAGTGCATGTTTTTGCTAAAATTAATATTGGATTTTTTTTTTAAGTGCGTGAGCGTGTAAAACAATATATTTGTATACTATTTTATAAAAAATGATGGTCATTTTCTCTAAAGAAGTTGTTACCACCCCGTTTAGAGCGTCATTGTGGAGGTTTTACGTTATAACTAACGTGGTTCAAATAATGGATCTACGAGAGAGAAACTACGGTTTTGGGGAAATACTGGTCACTACATCGTTCATTTCCTAAACGATGCATCGTACTATGATACAGTAGTTCAGCCACTATGTCATTGTTTGGGAAACACACCTCTGGTTAGGTGATTTGTAGTTCCCTGCATGCTTTGCTTGAGATTGAATTAAGAAAGGGAAATCTTGACAATAAAAGTAATCTTATGTGTTTAAAGTTAATAGAAAGATTTGTTAGAATTTAATCTTCACTTTAGTTTGAAGATTTTCCACCTTGCAAAAGCACCCATGTTTTGGGTGGTGGCAGCTTAATTAGCAAAACCCCAGTTTGTTGCTTTGCTCAGTCAGTAATAACTGTCCTAAAATGAGTTCTGAGATCAGTCTCAATCAACTGTACGGGTATACTGTATGTAACTCATGTTTAAAAATGGCTCTTTTAGTTCATTTAGGATAACTTCAAATAAAACAGACCTGGAAATGTACGACACATAAAAGACATATATGATATTATTGGACCTTTGAGTTTAATTTAAATAAAAATACAAATCTATTTAAACTTTTATTTGATAAAATTATGTTGGATCAACTTAATTGCATTTATATGTGTAAATAGTTTCTTTTTTTTGGTGCTACACAAATTGATTAGATGGAAACCTTGCCCTCAAATGAATTGAGTTCATCCAATGAGTACTTTTTTGAGTGTACTGTAGCCATTACTGCTACTCTCAATTATTATTAAATAATATAAAATATTTATTATATTATTATTATTATTATTATGTCTTGACTTACCTATGTACCCAATTCAAACACCTTATCCATACATTTATATGTACCCATTGTGATTTTTTTATTATAATTATTATTTTTTTTCCTTCCTTGTCTATTTGCTTAGGTTAATTTTAGTTCTTTCCTCCTTTTTGCTCTATTGCTACTGACTGTACTCCATGTATTCTGGTAATCTGTCCTTTTGGTTTTGCTCGATAAAAATAAGTAAATAAAAATAAAACAAATAAAGTGTAACAGATTTTTTTAAATGTATTTTCAAATGTTTTTTCCCCTTTTGTATGCTGCATGCTCTTGTGTAAAAATTCTATGAAATTTCAATTCCCACAAGAAATAGAGCACTACACTATAGATGTGAACAATGATGATTAACTGTTAACAGAGGCCAAAAACAGCATATCATAGGAGCAAACCGGGGCACAGCCACATTGGAAGAGCGTATTCCTCATTCAATGGTTTAATGGCTAATTAGGCAAAAAGCTGGACGAGGATGAATCTTTCAGCCCAGCGGATTCCTCTTTTCCATTTCTCTGTGGCTCAATAAAACAATGTAATGGACGCTCTCTCACTCTCTTCTGTTTTTTTTTCTCCCCTGTATGTCGAGAGCTATGCAGGAGGCTTTATCCATGTGGGGAATATTCCAGAAGAGCAGCAGTTATTTAAGATTCAAACACAAGGATAACAGATGGCTAGCAGAAAGAGAAAAAAGCACACACATAGAGCGTGAGAGAGAAAGAGAGGGAGAGAGAGAGAAGGAATATGACAGACAGAGTTGGTGCCTCCCAGTAAGCTGGTCTCTAAGGACAGCCAAATCCACTGCTTAGTGACGTTTAAATTAACAACAGCACTTTATAAACCACCCACTGTCACTCACCTCACATCAATGCACAACTACACATACGCTCTTTTTAAATGCACTTGTCATTCTCTTCACGTCTACTAGACCCTTTTTTATTTTTTTAAACACATGATCTAAGCCTTTGAAATTTTTAAGATGAACTTTGACCTCTTGAAAAAAAAAAATGAAATGAAAAGTCGTCCTATCTGTTTTGTTAATCCATGCTGTTAATCCATGCTATTCTGAACAATTCACTGATGTATACATTTAATTTCTTGACCTCGTGATTAAATGGATAGTTACCCTAAAAAGAAGATGCTGTCATCATTTATTCACCCTTCACTTGTTCAAACCTACTTGAGTTTCTTTCTTCTGTTGAACACAAACAAATACATTTTTGAGGAATACTGGCAGATTTCACCCATTGACTTCCATACTAAACTCTAGTCAATTGGTCCCAGCAACCAGCGTTCTTTAAAATATCTTCTTTTGTGTTCAACAGAAGAAAGAAACTCATAAAAGTTTCAAACCACTTGAGGGAGAGTAAATGATTAGAAGTCATTTTCATTTTAGGTGAACTACCCCTTTAAGGCTGTAACCATATCTTGTACAGTTTTAATTTAAGATTGAAATGATTATAAGGAAACACAGGGGAAAGATGAACAGTAAAGGAACAATACTTTTTGGTAATCAGTTTCGAATGTTTCTTACAGCAGAATATTTCTCGTCTCGTCACATTCACTTATAACAGACCTGCTTCTACATATCTGTGTTTGCGCTCTGGAGAGAATCAACGGTTTCTGTTTACAGTATGTTTGGCAGTGTTGGGCAAAGTAGCCAATCACAGACATTTGTTTATTTCTTGAAGGCAAGGATGAATCTGAGGTTAGTTAGAATTTACTGGATATTAAAAAATGCCTGGCTTTTTGTTGAATCCTGAGTTCTGCCTGCTCGCAAATCCTCTCATTACAGCAAACAAAGTGTAGACACAATGTAAAAGACTCATTATGCAGTGCCGAGAGCTGTATTGATTGTAATGGAATTTTCTGAGATCGCAAAGACACTTGACGGGTTTTTTTGAAGGATTAAAAAAGGAGTGCTTGTTGAAATACTGTAATCCCTACAGAATTTTAATAAAAGTTTTGTTTTTCATGCTACCAAGAGGCTAGACAGCCACATACACACTGCAAAGTTTCGAGAGAAACATCTTCACTACCTGACAAAAGTCTTGTTGTCGATCCCAGTTATAAGAGCAACAAATAATAACTTGACTTCTAGTTGATCATTTTAAAAATGAGTTTTCTGATGAATCATTTGTTGAAATCATCACAAATACTGCAGAAGACCTATTGGAACTCACATGGACCCAAGATTCTCACAGAATCAGTCAAGTTTGGTGAAGGAAAAATTATGGTTTGGTGTTATATTCAGTACGGAGGCACGCGAGAGATCTGCAGAGTAGATGGCAACATCAACAGCCTGGTATCAAGACATTTGTGCTGCCCATTACTTTACAAACCACAGGAGAGGGCAAATTCTTCAGTAGGATAGCGCTCCTTCTCATACTTCAGCCTCCACAAAGTTCCTGAAAGCAAACAAGGTCAAGATGCTCCAGGACTGGCCAGCCCAATCACCAAACATGAACGTTATTGAGCATGTCTAGGGTAAGATGAAGGAGGAGGCGTTGAAGATGAATCTTGAGGAACTCTGGGAGTCCTGCAAGAACGCTTTCTTTGCCATTCCAGATGACTTTATTAATTAGTTATTCGAGTCATTGCAGAGATGTATGGATGCAGTCCTCCAAGCTCATGGGAGTCATACACAATATTCATTCTTTTTCCACTGCACCATGACTTTATATTCTATACTGTATTTATTTCTGTTAAGTGGCAAGACTTTTGTCTAAGCAAAGTCAGACTTAAAATAAGTATAATCTAGGGGCCTTTGCCTTTCATATAAGCCACTTCTGATACCAAATGATCAACTAGAAGTCAAGTTATTATTTGTTGTTCCTAAAGACTTTTGTCAGGTAGTGTTCATTTACCATAAATGCAAGATTTGCAGGAAATGCAAGAAAAGGAAAATAGCAGGTACTGTACATGATTCACTCCATATTTTGAATTCAAAATGGTGAAGTTTTTTCAAAATGTTTCAAGTTCAAGTAGTAAAGCCTGAGGATATTACTTCCAGTCATTTTACGATTCTAAATAGTATTAACAGTGGTGTAAAGTAACTAATTACAAATACTCAAATTACTGTAATTGAGAAGTTTTTCTCAGGAATTGTAATTTACTGAGTAGTTTTAAAAATGTGTACTTTTACTTTTCCTTGAGTACATTTTTAGTGCTGTTTTTTTACTTTTACTCCACTATTTACCTTCAACCTGAAGTCACTACTTTATTTTTTTCTTGTTTATGGGAATTAGAAAAATCAGTCCTGAGATTCCTGTCCAAGCAAATCGCACATACCATAGAAGGTAAATCGCATCATAATGAACTACCTCAAGACGTGTGCACTTTATAATTGCAGCAAACTGTTTGGAAGTATTAAAAGTGTCAATGAAGATGTTCAAAATCTTTACACACATTGACCCAGAGACTGTTTAGATGCATGTCACTGATGAGAAGATGACGGATGTTTACTGTATGATGACCGAAATGGCCTTAAACACCCAGCAGGCACAGGACGTCAAGATGACATCTGATTGACGTTGAACCCTAACGTCATGGGGACTTTGCGTTTTGTTTGGAAATGAAAATCGGGTTGATGTCAGAACTCAACGTCAGGCCAACATCAATATCGAATGTCCAACCTAAAACCAACCAAATATCAACGTCTAATGATGTTACAGCTTGACATTGTGTGAACGTTACCCCTATGGCATCTATCAGACGTTAGATTTTGGTTCCCATACCTGACAAATAAATGTCAGTATTTGACGTCATATATGACGTTGGTTTGAGATGATGGCTCGACGCTGGATTTTGGTCACTTTCTAACAACCTAAAATCAACCAAATATCAACGTCATTTGACGTCATTATTGGACATCAAAATAACGTTGTCTTTAGCTGCTGGCTTGACGATTAATTTTGGTCACATGACATTACAACCTAAATCTAACCTAATATTAATGTCTCATGATGTTGTGTGCCTTCTGGGCAATAACTAAATGCACTACAGAATGTTACGTTTACACACACATGCACAAATTACATGTAAACATATCAGCTTTTGACAGCATAATACTCACTTCTCTTGAGTACTTTTAAAATTGGCTACTTTTTACTCATACTTTGAGTAATATTTACAACAGATACTTTTACTCTACTTGCACTACATTTTTAGGCAAGTAATGGTACATTTACTTGAGTATGAATTTTCAGTACTCATTCCACCACTGAGTATTTAACATCAATTGCAAACACTTTCGCTAGTTACCTGAAAACAGAAGTGTCATTTCATAAATTTATTTAATGAACACAAAAGCAATGGCTCCATTGGTTTGACTGGCCATCTCAGTTATTTTCACACTAAAGACTGCTATTTGTCCACTTTTTTTTTTATATGAAACATGAACACGCATACACAAAGACACACATAAGTAGCATTATGAAAATATTTAATTATTAACTAATTGAATGTTTGTGCTCCATGTACATGGGGACAGGAGATAGTGAGCTCCATGCTAAAAAAAATGGAGAATACTTTAAAGGCTGTGTTCTGCAGTGTGTAAAAAAAATAAGTATACCTTGGGCTACAAAGAAAATCTAATTTTCATATTCAAAGCTAGTGCACTATGGAATTTAACATCATTAACTTTGAACCTGGTCTGATGCATTTTGACAAGCCATATTTGAATATACACAAACTTAGATGAGAGTTCAGAGCAGAACATTTGCTGTACATTTTTTGCTCCTCACACAAACACATCCAATTATTACAGAGGACCTGCAATACTGCTCATGAGTCATATGGACAGCAGAGAACAGCTGATAAGGCAAAGATACAGTTAAAGGCAAGATTATTAGCCCTCCTGTGAAATGTCCATTCTTTTTCAAATATTTCCCAAGTGCTGTTTAAAAGAGAGATATTTTTAAACACACATTCTAACCATAATAGTTTTAATAACCAACTTCTAATAACTAATTTATTTTGCCATGATGACAGTACATAATTTTTTACTAGATATTTTGCTAGACACAATTATTGTCATCTAAAGGCTTAACTAGGCTAATTAACTAGTTAGACAACAGTAGTTTGTACTGCAGACAATCTTATATAATTTTACATTCATTCATTTTCTTTTCAGCTTAGTTCCTGTATTAATCAGGGGTCGCCACAGTGGAATGAACCGCCAACTTATCCAGCATATGTTTTACGCAGCGGATGCCCTTCCAGACGTAACCCAACACTGGAAAACATCCATACACACTCATTCACACACATACACTACGGACAATTTAGCTAACCCAATTCACCAATAGCGCATGTCTTTGAACTTGTGGGGAAAACCAGAGCAGAACATGCAAACTCAACACAGAAGTGCCAGCTGACCCAGCCGAGACTCGAACCAGCGACCTTCTTGCTGTGAGGCGATCGTGCTACCCACTGTGTCACCGTGACACCCTATATATAATTAACAATATACAGTAATAATACTGATCTTAAAAATATTTCTTTTAAATATAAAACTGCTTGTATTCTATGATATCCAGACTAAAATAACTAACTTTCTTCAGAATAATATAATAGGAATTACTATGAAAATGTTCTTGCTTTGTTAAACATCACTTGGGAAATTTTTGAAAAAGAATTCAATTTCAAAGGAGGGCTAATAATTCTGACTTCAGTTGTACATTGCAAGCTGAGATAAGAGCATTAGGGACACATCTTCTTTGATATTAGTGATTTTTTTGTGTCAGGGTCCATCTTATGAGACTGGACACCCAGTAGCCTATTAACTTTTACTGTTTTACAACAACTGGTTGCCGGATATATTGTTTTGTGTTCAAAGAAATTTGCAAGAAGCAAGAATTAACACTCAAGGATATTTTTGGTTTATGTCAAATCTTTGCATATGAATTACACAGTTTAATATAAACTAATAATTAGGGTCGTCCAGATCTGAACGCGTGATCGAATATCAGGCCCAATCATGCGGTTTCAGACTCAATCATAATGGGCTATATGCACAGCTTGTGATTTTCAGCCAATGATAAACTTCCAGTAAGAGCTTTATGAGACTGTTTTCGATTTCATAAGGTTCCTTTTACAGCATTGATGTTGTAATGTAACTGAAATATAATCAGTTAAATAAACTTAAGAATTCATTTAGTTGTTAAAGCATAAAAAGAGATGAAAAAGTTTAAAGTTTAAACGTAGGCGCCCTTATTATCCGCAGGCCAGCGCAGAAATTTCATTGAAAATACTAGGGTAAATTTAATTCCCATATTTTAAAGACATGGCAAGGAAAAATATAATTTTTTGCAGTGTTGTATCTCAGCTGGGCAGTGAAGATTGCTAGTTTTTAAAGAAATCAGATCTTAAACGTAGTGATTTTGTATGGGATGAAATTTAACCAGAAGCCCTGGGGCTGGCTGATTAAAAGTTAAAGTCCTTGTGCATATACCCCATCGGACGTTACCTCCCGATCAGGACTCTAATATATACAGTTGAGGTCAGAATTATTAGCACCCCTTTGAATTTTTTCTTTTTTAAATATTTTCCAAATGATGTTTAACAGAGCAAGGAAATTTTCACAGTATGTCTGATAATATTTTTTCTTCTGGAGAAAGTCTTATTTGTATTATTTCAGAATAAAAGCAGTTTTTTATTTTTTATGAACCATTTTGAAGACAAAATTATTAGCCCCTTTAAGCTAATTTTTTTTGACTGTCTACAAAACAAACCATCGTTTTACAATAACTTGCCTAATTACCCTAACCTGCCTAGTTAACCTAATTAACCTAATTAAGCCTTTAAATGTCACTTTAAGCTGTATAGAAGTGTCTTGAAAAATATCTAGTCAAATATTATTTTCTTTCATCATGGCAAAGATAAAATAAATCAGTTATTAGAAATGAGTTATTAAAACTATTATGTTTAGAAATGTGTTGAAAAAATCTTCTCTGAGTTAGAAATTGGGGGGGAAATAAACAGGGGGCTAATATTTCAGGGGGGCTAATAATTCTGACTTCAACTGTATGTATATATATATATATATATATATATATATATATATATATATATATATATATATATATATATATATATGAGATACATTATATACATATATATATATATATATATATATATATATATATATATATATATATATATATATATATATGTATATAATGCATCTCATAATATATCTCATCATTTTTTAATACACCTATAGTTGCGCAGTGGCAGAGTTAGACCTGTTTCTTGACTTCACACAGAAACAGCAACACGTGCGACATGACATCACTTTGTTGCAGAAAATGGCGGCAAAGTAGAACACGGAACCAGCTTGATGCAAAAAGAGCGAGTATGTCTGCAGTCTGGAGGTATTATAAAGTTGATGAAACTTTTGATGAGAACAGAAACAGACTCAAACCTGACAAGGTAGAGATGTTAGTTTTCATTAAGAAAAACTTGCATTTCCTTCTGTGAAACTTACTACTGTGACGACAGTAAGAGTTAGGAGTGCAGTTCCTAAAAGCACATTACTGGCTTTGCAAACACCGTGGCACTTTTATTTATTTATTTTTGTTTGTTTACATTCTAAGGTAAGGTGCTACTTGCTTTTATATTCGATTTTTTTTTATATTTACTGTTGCACAAAAGTTCAAAAGTGAAGAATGTATGTTATTTACTAGTTGATTGTTCAAGCTACCTCATAAAAGTGCTCTGTTTGTTAACAGAGTTGTTGAATGTTAAAATAAGACAAATTAAATAAAAAATAAGGAACATCCTGGATCTGTTTCTTCACTCTTCTTTATTGTTTTTTTTTTATGTATTACAGAAGTATCGGATCGGGTTTCAGTAGATAATCAAAATCAAATGACTCGGACTCAAGGGCAAAAAAACCTGATCGGGACATTCCTACTAATAATCACAATATCACATACATAAATAAAACAGGTAATAAACAGGATTTTATAAACTGATTTCTGCCATTAAAAATATCATGGTATTCGCCTTATTCTCCGTGTATGAGCGGGCGCAGCCATTTGAATCATTTTGTCTCGAGACTTCCGGTCTCATTCACTACCATTTATTTTTAGACAGTAAAAACAGCTCGTTCTGCTGCTTGATGTTGCAAACTGATATTTTCTTATTAAATTATTCTACTTTGTCTGTAAAGTCATGCAAGCACTTAGTTTGCAAACAAGTAGTTTGACTGTTTTCTGCTGTTTTTTATTTCTAGTCATTTCTCTCATAGAAAACTCAATCGGAAGAAAAACAATCACAAAAGCGAGCGCACTATTGACCTTATTGAAGAATAAAGTCAATAGTATATTTAGAAGGATAGTTCACCGAATGTACTCACCCTCTAGTACATCGCTATTTAATTGGCGGCTAGCGGGCCGAAACCGGCCCCCGAGACAATTTATTCCGGCCCTCCAAATAGTGTGACCAAGACATCAAAAATAAATTTAGTTCAGTCGAAAAACAGCCACTATAGTTATGAAGTGAGGTGCGCCTGTTCAATACAGCATGAGCTGCAAGCTGCGCAGAGCGTGAGTCACCATTTAGTGAGTGGCGCGGGCAGCCAAAAATATTTGGATATGTTTGTAGAAAAGGCCTTTTGTACTATGCACTGATGTCGTCAATAGGGATGCAACGATTAGCCGATTTCACTATTAACTGCACTTTAATTCATCACAATTAATCGTAAAGGCTTCTCTAAGCCGCATTTCTGTTGCACGGAACAAAACGAAACTGCTGCAGTTAAACAAAGTTATGCCAAGTTGCCAACTGTGCCCTAGTTTAAAGTTCTAAGTATGTACACTGAGGCTAATACGCCCGCACACCAGATTAACTATAGCAGCGGTCGTTCCCATATCACGTCTTTTTCGCTTGCAAGTTTGTTGTTTCTAATGTAAGAATATATGACAATATGCGGCATAAGCGGAGGAACACGCTTGCGTCTTTGCGGGCGCAAGCAGTAGAAAACATCTCACAGTGAGAGTTCTGCATGCCTTTCAGTGCAGTGTAAACAAAAGATATGTTAGACGAATTAATATTAAGATGATTATGTATGCATGAACGCAAATGGCAACAACAGTTCATCTAAATAGCTACTTACCTAATATAAAGCTTGAATTTACATTAGACGTGATAACCGTCAAACCATGATTATTCTTCAGGCTATATAATCGTACAACCAAAATCTATAATTGTTGCATCCCTAATTCTTATGCAGTTCAACACATAACATATGAATGTAGAAGAAGCCTACTTTAGCAATGCACTTGTTTTGTTGTGCTCTGAAATACAACATTTGAATGTTTGTAAAAAAAAAAAAAAAAAGTCTATTGTACAATGCACTGATATTATGTAGTTTCAAAATACAATATATTAACATTTTAATGTAGAAAAAGCCAACGTGGGTGTCTTAAGGAGCAAAAATACAACATATGGGCTCTTATATTGCTGTTGTGTTATCACTCATATCATATTCCGGCCCTTCGTTTGGGATGCTTTTCATGAACCAGCCCCCATGACAAACTAATTGAATAGCCCTGCTCTAGTAGCTCCAAACCCCACTGAACACACAATATCATATTATTTCTTCAACAGAAGACAGAAAAGAAGTTCAGAACAAGTGGAGGGTGAGCAAATAATGACAGATGAATATTATATTGTTTTGACTGAACTATCCCTTTAGCTATTTGCATGTATCTGATTTTAGTTTAATAATCATTTTCAGAAGGACTGTATTCAAGCTGCTCATAATCAGCATAAATTGTTGCAGCTTAAATAATTTGTTCTATTCAGTAAGTAGAAAGCATGAACATAATTAAACATTAGTTTACTGAGGAACAAACCAAATGCCCAACTGATTGATAAGAGCCTGGCCATATTTTGTGTTTAAAATTTATGTAATGTTTTAAATCTAACAATAACAAGTATTCCTTTTGGAGAGCACTATCCCTTAAAAGGATCGTAAATCCCCACAGGGTGCAGATGCCTGCTGTAAATTGTTTAGTAGTGAATGAACAATAAATGTTTAGGGAAAAAAAATACCCTACACCAATCAAGCCCACTTTGGACAAAAAGCACCTATTGCTAAGCTAAACACTTTGGGCTATTTTTTCACTCTTGAAATAGCTCGCATTGTCCAAAAGCTGAAATAGGAAACAACTGGAGGTTGAAGTTTCCTGTGCCATTCATTACTGATCAAGAAAAAAAAAAATCCCTCCATTGACTTCAACAATGAACAGTGCCAACACAGCCAGAGGCAATCGATGCAGGAACAATCAAACTTCAGGGTGATCAATCAATCACAGAGCTGCTTTATCTCAGAGGCTGCTTTACTCTCCCTGAACCTGTCACTACAGCAGACCTGAGGCCAGTCGGAGAGACCGAGAGACATAAGGATTTAACATTAGTGTCATGCTGACTTACACTCGGAAGGAGACCCGCATGTAAAACAGTTGCAGAAATAATGGTGCTTCAGATTCATAAGGCCATTATCTTATCGTTTACCATCAAGGTCATTGAGTTCCACTCCAAGGAATGCCCAAACTGATCAAATGTGTGCCTAATGTTTAACTAGTGAAGAAAAAAAGAATGCAATAAAATATAATTGCATCGAAACCTATATCTCTACTTTCGTTGCCTGCAAAATGACATAACTATAGTCTCTTAAGCTCTGGGCAAGGGCATAATGCATGAGTCATTTCTCACAACGGTTTCACTGTGCAAAACGACAGCACATTAAAGTACGCATGATGATAATGAGCAAATTTTACAAGCAAATCTTCCATTCATGCAAATCTATGCCACAACAATCTGACTTCCCACAGGTGTGCCTCTCTACTACCAACATCTCTATTGTCCCACAGCCGGTTTGCTCTTTACTGGCTCCGGCTTATTAAAGTCTAATAAGTTGCTTATTAGTTGAAAAGAGTGCTTGATTAAGACAACAAAAGCAAACCCGGTCAATTTTGGACTTTTGCACACACAAACAGCCAAAGGTAATGCAGGCAAAGCATGGGCTTTTAGGTAAGCAATAAAGCACCTGAGGCTGTGCTGTATTGTGAATATTAAGTCATGGCTTAAGGGATGCAGCAAAAAAACAAGAACAATCCAAAGCAGAGCATAATAAATGTATTAATGTTACGTTAAGATCCTTCCACCAGAAAAAATTAAACTAAATAAAATGGTTTCCAGCAGTAAAAGTAAACCCCAGTCGAATGTTCCTAGGTGTGACGCCTCATCTGATGGAGCTCAAATAAAAACATACTAAGAACTGCTCTCATGCGCTGTCATTTATTTCCCAACACAATATATGATGTTTTCTCCCACACATACATCTGCTTTTCTCTCAGCATGAGAAAACATTAGCTTTCTGGCTTTTTGTTTAAAGCAGGCCGATTCGCAGCACAGCTCGAGTCTGCAAGCGCCATTAAACACTGTAAATCAACATATTGTACAGTACAATACCTGAAACAGAAAACTTTTCAATACAGTAATATTGTAACTGCACTTTGGAAACTGTGGGCTTTCATAAAGACACACACACACACATCAATGAATTATGAATAACAAAGAAACAAAACCAAAACCATTTCAATTAGATTTCCAACATACTAAATAAGTTAGTTTCTCACTATGTGAAGTTTATTTATAAACTAATTTCAAGAGGATCACGTGCTTATGATTGCTTGCGGCTGGCCCCGCATTATCCAATTCATCATTCACCAATCAGACGACTTCTAAGCCACTGTAAATGCCCTAGGTTTCATACCACATTTGTCTTCGTTTTGAAGAATCCCCCCTTCCACCCCTACTCCTCCTTTTCTAGATGGGTGGCACGGTGGCACAGTGTTTAGCACTGTTGCCTCACAGCAAGAACGTCTTTGGTTCTGGTAATTACCAAGCCAGCCGACGTTTCTGTGCAGAGTTTGCACGTTCTCCGCGTGCTCGCGTGGGTTTCCCCCGGTTTCCTCCCACTGTCCAAAAACATGCAACTTAAGTTAATCGACTAATCCAAATCGGCACCATAGACATGCACTTACTAAGTAGTTATCTCCTAAGAGTAATCACTATCTGTTCATTAGCTACTACAGCAGGGGAGTTCTCGAGTTCTACCTGAGCTCAAACTCCCCTCTCGCCTTGCAACAGGAGGAAGCCCCGGGCTCAAGGATCTTATGAGCTCAGGGCTCCCTCCCGGGACAGACAAGCTTTATAATCAATCATCAGCTAAGTGTGAACTCTTAAAATTGATGATTATGTTGCGCAGAGCTAGGGACACACAGGTATTCATCAATCAGCATCAAGAACTGGAACTAAGCATTTTATAAATATTTTATCCTGGACGACAAAAACAGTTAAATTAAAAGGGTAAATACAAAAAGGTTACATTTATACACCAACTGAAAAGTGAATAAAAAAGCTTTCTATTGATGTTTGTTAGATTAGGACAATACTTGTTTGATATACAACGATTTGAAAATCTGAAATCTGAGAGATCGAAAAAATCTAAATATTGAGGAAAAATCAGCTTTATAGTAGTCCAAATTAAGTTTTAGCAATCATATTACTAATTGAAAATTTGACCTTTAGTTAACAGACCCTTTTTCCGGGTTTCTCAGTAGCGGAAGTTGTCATAGTTGGGAAAACTTAGAGTGCAGTGAATGGGAGAATACAACAAATATTTTTTTTTACATCTTATTTGCTCAAATAATAAAAGAAAAACTCTACGATGGTGTTATTAAGAGTTTCAGAAAAAGGAAAAAAATTGTGTGAGACTGACACCAGCGGCCAGAGGAGAGAATAACGTCAAATTTGCTGTCCTGCCCCATAGACGCTGCATTAGAAACGCCTCGCACAAGCGGTAATTCGTTTTTTGTTTTTTTTTATTCGAAGCAAAGATGATAAACTACATACATAAATACATATAAATGTTCATATATTCTTTTAAAAATCTTATTATTAAAAACTTCTCTAGGATTTAAGATGCTTATGACCGTTAAATGCATCATAACAGGCTAGTGAAAAGGGTCCATTTTCCAATGACTTTGGCATAAAAGGAAAACGTGACGTTTTGACTCATGCACTGTATTGTTAGCTATTCCTACTATGATGACGATAACCGTTTTCAAGGTATACTGCGGTTTGGAAAAGTCAAGGTTTTAAAACCACCAAAATTTTCTGTAATACTGTTCCTAAGGTAGCCTATGTGTATGACTTTTTATTGACATTTTTGCTATTCAGGACAACAGTTGTTTTTTAGAACAACAGTATCTTCAGCAGAAATAATACCCAAAGATGCCATTTTGAATTGTAAAGAAATCTGTGTTTTTGAAACTAATGAAGACAGCAGAAGTCAATGATTCATTTGAATTATTCAGCCTGACATGTTTACTGTTAAAAAATATTATAAATCTTTCAAAAAATAAAATAAATTGTGTTCAAAGGGGAAAAAGTTTTTGTTTTTACCAAGACATTTAAAAAGAATATATTTTAGAGCCGTAATCACAATACCGTGAAACCGTGATATTTTTATCATACCGTCAGAATCTTATACCGGCCCATGCCTAATTCCTACAAATATAACCGCACAACTTAACCGCACTGGTTTTGTGCTTCAGGTTCTCATATAGACATTATTTGTCTAATATGACACTGTAGATGTTTTACATAACAAGATTTCCACAGTGCCATGGATTGACAGGGTTTGTTTGTCATGTTATGCTGTATGGTTCATGGCATTGTAGGACTCAATTAAGACATGGGTAGACACATCATGGTGAGAAAGCAGTGTTTGATGACATCATCATCACTATTTTTGCTCTGACTTTAGCTTGAAGCACTTGACATCACACACTGTGAGTCACTGCATGCTCTGAACATGGAAGCGTGGGCATACATGAAAAGACTTCACACACACAAGACAGGATATTTTCAAAACAGACTAGTCGGTGGGTTGTCTGAATGACAAGATGGTCTAAAACCAGCTGTATAATTAGGGTCCACCATACTCCAATCAAACACATTTTTGGCATTCACACAGGATGTTTTTTTTTATATGAAGTTTAGTAGACAGTGCAACTATAGTCTAGGCCATTTTTCAGCTCAAATGCTGTTATTTTTAGTAAATCATCCAAATACAGAGTCACAAGTACAGTCTGACTATTCTCTAATGAGAAAATTATTTTTAGTTCATCAAAAACATATAGCATAACTAGAGTATATGTTATGAAAGCCATTAAAGGTCTGAATAAACATATAATAAACATTCGCAGACCGCTAGCTCTCTGCAAATCTCACATGGTCGCCCACTGAAGCTAAGCAAGGCTGCGTCTGGTCAGTACTTGGATGGGAGACCACATGGGAAAGCTAGGTTGCTGCCGGAAGTGGTGTTAGTGAGACTAGCAGGGGTCCTAATGTCCCAGTATAGCGACAGGGACTCTATACTGCTCAGTGAGAGCCGTCTTTCGGATGAGATGTTAAACTGAGGTCCTGAATCTCTGTAGTCGTTAAAAAAAAAATGTCATCCTTCGAAAAAGAGTAGGGGTTTAACCCCGGCATCCTTGCCAAATCTGCCCTCTGTCCATCATGGCCTCCTAACCATCCCCGTATCATAATTGGCTTCATCACTCTGTCTCCTCTTCACCAATCAGCTGGTGTGTGGTGTGCGGTCTGGCACAATATGGCTGCCGTCGCATCATCCAAGAGGATGCTGCACACTTGTGATGGAGGAGGAGATTTCCCCTCAATGTGTAAAGCGCTTTGAATGCCCAGAAAAGTGCTATATAAATGTAAGGAATTACTATTATTATTATACTTTTGGATTATGTCATCATTTTCCATTTTCCCCAGATTATTTCTAATAAACATAAAAATTAGGAACCAAAAACCAATTTACAAAGCAGAATTGTTAGTAAGAAAAGTGTTAAATTAGCATCACTGAGTTATTATTAACAGTTGTGTGACAGTTGTATTACTGTGAATACAACTGTTATTATTGACAATTGTGTTGACAGCAATTTTTTAGCAGTTGTAATTGTATTTTTAATAGAAGTTTAATTGATTTATTTTTTTCACTTTTTATTCCAAGCTACTTGTCAATACTTGTCAAAAAAAAGAAATAAATAAAATTATATATATATATATATATATATATATATATATATATATATATATTTACACACACACATACATACAAACATACAGTTGAAGTCAGAATTACTAGCCCCCCTTTGATTTCTTTTTCTTTTTTAGATATTCCCGAAATTATGTTTAACAGAGCAAGGAAATTTTCACAGTATGTCTGATAATATATTTTCTTCTCGAGAAAATCTTATTTGTTTTATTTCGGCAGAAATAAAAGCAGTTTTTAATTTTTTAAAAACCATTTTAAGGTCAAAATTATTAGCTTGTTTAAAGAGCCCCCATTATGGGTTTTTGAAAATGACCTTCTATGTAGTGTGTAACACACCTCTAAGTGAAGTGAAATATCCAGCTAAGGCTTAAATCTGAAAGTGGACAGTGTTTAAAACTATTGATTCATCTATAAAAGAGTCGACTCATATTGGCTCGAATGAATTGTCTTGATAACGAGTCTTCAGCTGTTTCGGCGTGACGTGGATACAAAACATAAGCCCCGCTCAATTGCATGCAAACCCGGGAAAATTTAAACCTGCGGCCCCGCCCACTAACACAGCAGCAAAGACAAAGAGGAAGATAAACAGATCCTGAAGTCATGAGTCATGAAGACGCTGCGCTTAGCTGGATATTAATGGAAGTTTGAGGGAAAGTTTGTGTTATATTCTCTACCCAAAGATGAAGCCGTGAAGGGTCAGTGGTTGAGGTTTATTTTTGCAAAAAAGGAAGGATCAGAAAAGACTACTGATGTATGAGACTTTGACAGAGCTCCACAGGAACTATCAATTCACAGCTCATGGATTAGTTTCTTCCTCCATTTTGTACTGAGGGTTGGTGATCGTTGGGCAAAGCAGAGTACAGGTAAGCCCTGAGAACATATAACACTTATACATATCGCGACTAAAACCATGCTAAAAATGTGACGCGTGACGCTTTCTTTGCAGATTTAAACATGTTTGTGAGCTTGCAATCCTGTCGTTTGTCATGGCTATGGCTACCGTCAGCTGTTCTTACACATGTGCGGCGGTCAAGGTTCAGAATAGCTCAGCTTTTGCCGCTGTGTGGATTAATACTGAATGTGTTATTGTTAATGTGTTATTATGTTTAACAGAGCAAGGAAATTTTCACAGTATGTCTGATAATATATTTTCTTCTCGAGAAAATCCATGCTAAAAATGTGACGCTTTCTTTGCAGATTTAAACGTGTTTGTGAGCTTGCAATCCTGTCGTTTGTCATGGCTATGGCTACCGTCAGCTGTTCTTACACATGTGCGGCGGTCAAGGTTCAGAATAGTTCAGCTTTTGCCGCTGTGTGGATTAATACTGAATGTGTTATTGTTAATAACAGAGCAATATACTGGTGTTTAACTGCACTGCTTTAATGCACTCATGCACACACAAAAAAATCCGGGAGACTGGGGGAAAGTGAGGACCGGGAGGGAGGGGGTGCGTGTCGCGGATGAAAGTGAGAACCGGGGGAGTTCACAGACGCTGCCCTCACTATTCTATGGACGCGCCGGCCCTGACAACACTGGTGAGAACCGGGTACTGTGTTCTGTGGTGTCAGTAACTAATGTGAAGTCGTTTCTTTAATATACATTCTTATGTATTCTGCTTTTTAATGTTTCTGTTAAGGACTTTTATTTTTGTGTTGTGTCATCTGAGGAGGAGGGTAATATATGTGTGTGTGTGTGTGTGTGTGTGTGTGTGTGTGTGTGTGTGTGTGTGTGTGTGTGTGTGTGTGTGTGTGTGTGTGTGTGTGTGTGTGTGTGTGTGTGTGTGTGTGTGTGTGTGTGTGTGTGAGAAAAAAAGAGCAGGTAGAGCAGTGTTGCCAAATTGGGCGGTTTCCCGCTCAATTGGACTGTTTTAACACGATTGTGCGGGTATAAACACTTATCGTGTTTTTCGCGACTGTCACAGCCGTGTTTTGCAGATGAGTGGGCGGGTTTTTTTGCATTTCGGCAGGTTTTGGATAGTTTTTGGGCTGGAATCAGTCAGCTACATCTGGCAACACTGAGGTAGAGTGTGACGGGCTAGGAGACTCGTGTTGATCTCCTCCCCAGTTCTTGGAGTTTTTGCTCAATAAAATAGTTAGTCGTCAGTATTTTCAAGTCCATCGTCTGTATTTACATTCACCCACTGCCGAAATCCACGCCTTACACTAATATGAAGCGTGTATGCACTCTGACTACTTCTGTATTGTTGATAAGCTGTGCTGGGCATTTCACTCTGTCTCACGCTAAAGGCTGTAAGTGTCGACCAATCACAACAGGCTGTCATCGGTCCAATCAGCGCAGATTAGCTTCGTGCTTAGGAGGGGTTTGGGAACAAATGAATCGTTGAACGATAATTGGGAGTCGCTGGGAAAATAAGGTAAAAATAAATGCATATTGAAAGACCATGAAAGTGTTTTTTGACCTTGCATGCATATTAGACTGTTGTTGGAGAACCTTACAACCAAAATATGACCCTATTTAATGTATAATAGGGGCTCTTTAAGCTATATATTTTCCAATAGGCTACAGAACAAACCATCATTATACAATAACTTGCCTAATTACCCTAACCTGCTTACTTAATCTAATTAACCTAGTTAAGCCTTTAAATGTCACTTTAAGCTGTATAGAAGTGTCTTAAAAATATCTAGTAAAATATTATTTACTGTCATCATGACAAAGATAAAATAAATCAGTTATTAGAGATGAGTTATTAAAACTATTATGTTTAGAAATGTGTTGAACAAAATCTGCTCTTTGTTAAACAGAAATTGATACAAAAATGAACAAATTATTAAATTTCTTTAAAAAAATACAATGAATATATTTAGATCACTCCCTTTAAAACGTCAGTTTTGTTGGTCCTGTGTTAATTAACCATTCTGCTCTTTCTTTAAATATTTTTTTTCCGGCACATTCTTGTGACACTTTACACCACAAAAGTTCACTTACCACCTAAGCCCACTAATAACATTTTAACCTTGCAAATGGAGAAAAATAAACATGCGGTCATGGCTCTCAATTTCCTGTTGGGTTGAAATAATTAAGGTCCTTCAGAAACCATTTCAAATCCCATCCTCATTGTTTGGTGACCTCCTTATTCATCTAGGCTCTTAACACACACACACACACACACACACACACACACAAACAGATTTTCTTCTTTAAAACATGGCCTGTACACACTCAGCAGCTCTCAGCTCCTGCCCTGAGTCTGTATAAAAATGGATGAATTTGTAAGTAAAAGAGAGAGGAAGAAAAAGATGGAGAAAGAGATTGAGATGAGGAAGCTGTATTATTCATGCGAATCACTATTTTAGTTTGAAGGACATTGAAAGAATGAGAAGAGGAGCACTCGCTAGAACACAACTACTCCATTTGCTGCAAACACACACACACACACACACACACACACACATACACACACACACACACACACACACACACACACACACACACAGTGTGTAGCTGCTACACTTCTAACCATATAGTGTATTGTTATATAACTGTATATTACAAACTGCATTTAATTTGTATAATTCAAAGATTACAGGGTTTGTATGCATGGGCTCATTGGACTCTTATTGGACTCTCCTTTACCGATCTATGACATCAGGATGTAGCCACAA
Organism: Danio kyathit; assembly: GCA_903798195.1. Classification (NCBI taxonomy): domain Eukaryota; kingdom Metazoa; phylum Chordata; class Actinopteri; order Cypriniformes; family Danionidae; genus Danio; species Danio kyathit. The sequence continues at coordinate 31,307,045 of LR812519.1, forward strand.
AACACTGTTTGTATATTCATGCAATCAAACCCATATCACAAAGCATCCTGCATGCTGAGCTTGTCGCCCTTTGATGATGAAAGCATCTGTCGGAGCATGTTTCCCACCGGCCCCTCTTTGATAATGAGTGAGTGTTGCAAATTACACTTTGACCCATGCTGTGACATTCAAAAAATGCACCAACAAACAAAACCTACCATTTTATGTTCATTATTTTGCTGAGAAGATTTTTTTTCATGTTCCTAGTGTGTTATTTACATGTTGTCCATATGAAATAAATACATTTACATTTTGAAACCAATAGAGAAAAACAAATATGACATTCGGTACACAATGTGTTTAAAAAATGTTAATACTTAGTTATATGACACTATTAACAGAATTGTCAGACCAAAAGATCGTCATAGTCCAAATTTGCTTCTTTTTAAGTAATATGTAGCTCTATATTTGCTTTTGAGAAAAAAACATTGATGGCGATGTGTGGCTTTACATGTGGTCAGACACTTGCATTTCTCATTTAATTATTAACATTTTAAATGAGAGTTTATTTAGTTTTTCTTCTAAATATATTCCGACATACAGTAAGTACAATTTCACCAGATGACTGGAATATTTCTACTTGCAAATAATCTATAATTTTATGTTGATTGGTATAGTTCTGTAACGGAGTACATCTGCATAAAACATAATAAACCACCTACAATCGTGATCAAATTTATGAAGAAATTTGAAGATTATGAAGTTCCAATCACACAGCAAAAATGTGCATCAATGAGAATCTAAAAGTGTTTTGATATTAGAGATATTAATCAGATTAATATTAGATTAATCAGATTGGAAACAAATGCTGTTATTTTTAGTACATTTTTGTGGCTTCAGTCATTGTTGGGGTATTCTTAAATCTGGAAGCATTAACCAATTATATCGAAATATATATTGTTATCGCTCAATATGGAAAATAATTATCGAGATGGCATTTTTGCCATATTGCCCAGCCCTAGTCTACAAACATAGATAACTGCAAAAAAAAAAAAAAAAAAATACTAATAAAATAAACTGTTTTATTGATTTGAAAAGAGTCTATTCAAGTTTAGAGTATTCATAGTCTTTGTTATATTAACATATCAATAAAATGAATCATTATTAATGTTACAAACTATAAAATTTATTAGGGCTGAATGCTTTTAAACTCCTCATACAGTGGCAGGCCTCAAAAACACATGCAAATAATAAATCATAATTCAGATTCAACATTGCATATCCTACGATGTGACTATTGTGAATGATCACACTGAAATATAAATGTTGAAACAATATATTGTGCAGTCCTACTTTAAATCTCATAATATAGAAGATTGCTATGCAATGGCTGTTTAAGACAGAACCGGCTTTGACGTGATGGTGTTTGACGTCTTCCAAACACTTGAAAGACAAAGAAAATATTTTTTTCAAACATCCAGTTTCTTATATACATCTACATTGCAAATAAGTGTGGTCCAATTTGTGTTCAGCACTTCACTTAAAATAAAGGTGGGCAAGGTTTTGCTGCAATCCAGCGTAACAAACTACAAACACTTTTGATAGTTAAACACATTAAGAGTTGCCCAGAAAAAGAAAAAGACAAAAATAACATATAAGATTTACACCCCAACGTGATGATGCAGACATTGCATAAAGTAATAATATGTGTTTGTTAGCCTGAGTGATGTGTGTTCCTAAAAATCTATTTGAAAGCATTTTCATTTATAATTTGCAGCTCCATTTAGTGATGTTAGGGGTGCGGAAATTTCCCAAGTCAGCTTTAAGACACTAGGGGTGGAAATACAAAACACCCCATCAAAGCAAACAGACAAAACCAGAAAACCCAATCTGAAAAATACAACTCCACCCTTGTGTGTGAAATTCAGCACACCACCCACTGACAAAACAAGAGAACCGAGCAAACATCTTGATGGAAAACAGAAACTCACAAGGATCTAAAAGTGTTCATTTATCAAAGAAAAGCACAAATTGCCACTCTTATCATTTTTTCTCACTGTCATGATGTCAAAAATTCAACTATTTATCTATTTAAATATCTGAGACAGCATTCCAAGCAAGTAGAAAGTAAACTGCAAGTGCCAGCACTAAATGCTGCGAAACCATATACATAAACTCTGAATTTTGTCATTGTTTTCTCATTCTAATGTTGTTCCAAAAGTGTTTAAGGTTATTTCTTCTGAAGAACACAAAAAGAGATGTTGTCGCACATGTTTGTGACTGACAGCTTCAGTCGTCAATCACTTTCGTTGCGTCTTTTTACTGTAAAATGAAAGCGAACTGAAGCAGTCGTCTTGCCTAACATCTCCTTTGGTGTTGCACTGAAGAAAGAAAGTCAAACAGGTTTGAAATAACATGAGGCTAGGCAAACAATGACAGGATTGTGTCTTATTTTTGGTAAACCATACCTTTAATGTGTCTCTCATTGCTGAATGTAGATGCTTTTACTTCCGTCTGCTCATAATTTATCCGTTGAGGGAACACAAAGAGACCTAACAATTATTCTGAGTTTGACTAGGGGCCAAGACTGAAATCAAACCTCTAATGTTATATCACAGAGCAGTTATCTTGCACTGAGCAGAATATATCCACAATCCTTTCACCAAAATAAGTCTGATATTTTTGGTTGTGACTTCAAAGGCCTTTGATTTTTGATCTGACCTGGATGAACTTGGCTGTTAGGCAATCTGTCCATTCTTCCTGTCTCTGTCTATTTGTATTTCACACAAGATGTGATGTGAATTCACTGCAATAGGTGGACACTGAGGTCTTTTTCCTTTTTTTTTTTTAAATGGGTCATCTACAAGAGGTAAACAATCAATTAAAATCTATAACCGAGCTGACTACTTAGCCTTTAAATAATCTCTGTTGACAAATGACAAATAATCCTGCATGATTGGTTATGAGCTATATATGATGATCCAGCACGTACTGCAATTTTCATGACATCAGGGTGACATGAATGGCAGTTGTGTCTTTATTAGTCAATGAATCAAGGTCATATGATCTCTGTACTGATCTGACGGTGTTTGGTTGCATGAAACGCTGTGGATGTTCTCAAGGCTATCAGAGTGGCTGTTTATTTTGAAGATGCTTTCCTCTTTTTCTTCCTGATACATACTAACGCATCTCCTGTTTATACACACACATACAAAAACTAAGTCGACCGAGGCGTTGACAGTCTTCTCTTTATGTAAAAGCTAAGGGAATGCAGGCCATCAATATAGCGTTATTTGCCTCACGCAGCCTGGCTCGATCCTGGCGGTTATAAACAAATGAAAGCTATGGTTTCGCTACGGCCAGAGCTGAAGGAAGCGACTTGTACACTCAAACACGCGCGCGCGCACCGACGCCCATTAAAACACCACGCACGACACACGGCAAAAAGCATCCTGTGTCCGATGCCACACACACACACACACACCGTATAATTCAGCTGTTGGATATGGAGAGTTCGCAAACTAGCTACAGCATCTCACTGGCGCTTCCATTCACACGTCCATCGGTTATTGATTTATTGGCCCGTAAGAAATAACGTCACCTCGTTTAAAAGCATTGACTCACCGCATCTTATAAAGCACTGGAAAAGGAGTCAGCTACGGATGTGCTGAGCAGCATCGGGCTGTGTGATCTCAGGATGCTCCTTAATTCCCTTGACAGTGTGTCCGTGTGCGAATAAAACACGCAGATGATGTTTTGAGCTTCTCCTCCAGATGCGCCGTTCTGAGGCTTCAAGCCTCCCGAGGACCCTCGATCAAGATCTGAATATATATCGAGTATCCTTCGTCCCCCAAACCCAGTAGATCTATGGTGGACACGGGGGATCGTATCCCGTGCTGTATCCCGATCAGTTTTTTTTTTTTTTTTTTTTTGGAATAAGAGGAAAATGCGCAGAGTGGCTCCAGCGATGGCACAATCCGCGAGATCAGCGCCAGTCCATCGCTAGATCGTCCATGCGACCCGACAGCTAGCGAACAAGCGCCGAGAGAAAATGACAAGCCAATTTGGAAGCAAAGTGATGCTTGATTCAAGGATGGAGGGTGGGAGGGAAAAAGAAAGAAAAGGAGAATAAGAGAGGGGCGGTGAATATGGAGCTGGGGTGACGGGAAGGCTTGAGCACGCTCTGGTGGCCGAGTGCGCGCACAGCAGTGAAGGGTCGACCTTCCTATCACCTGCGGGGTCATTCAGAGAAATTGTTACACTGTGCCTTTTCTCACTCTGTCTTTTGAAACTTTTTTAATACATTAAAAAATAAATAAATAAAATTTTATTTTTTTAATGTATTAAAAAATAATAAAAATAACGTATATATATATATATATATATATATATATATATATATATATATATATATATATATATATATATATATATATATATATATATATATATATATATATATACGTTAAGACTTAGCATATTAAACTGTAATTTTGAATATTATATAATACAGCAATGTTTAGCTATCAGGGTTGACAATGCTTAATTGAGGTTATTACTACAATGTGTTCAATTGAAATTGTTTTAAATTATACTAGTTCTACAAAAAGTAAGTTTAAATGTATACAATCATGGTAACAGGGTTGAGAAGGCAGAGCTATAATTTAAACAACGTTAAAAGTTAATTAGTAATAAAGATAATATCCTAAAAGGAGGATTAATATTTGTAGAATTTTATTTATCCTTTTACAATTTTTATTTACCTATTTCTAGTAATGACACGTGATTGCAACAATGTTGTTGCATTAAAGGAACACAAAGTCTTCTAAATAAAACGATATCATAAAATACTAAAATAGCTTGTATTTTTATAAACATACAATAAATATTTAAAAACAAATATTTCTGCATTGAGTTTGAAAAATAATTTTTGCATTGAGTTTGAAAAATATTTTTAAAAGTTACTTGTATTACTAAAGTTCTGTTTGTAGGCATTAATGCTGGAGATTTTATTTGGAATTGTTTTTAAATTATTACAGTAAATATCAAAGTAAAACTTTCTGAAATTTTCCATCGCACGCTTTTGAGTTTTCATTGTTTTCCAGCAGTATTTACAGTTTGAGCATTGCTTTTGTTCTTAGGTGGAGTGTCTTGTTATTTTATGACAACCAGTATTTATTTTTCCTATAAAACTACACATTCAAATAAAATACAAATTTAGGCCTACTTGAGGTAAATAACTTCAAATGATTGGAAAATACTCAACAAACATTTAAGTTTACTTAAAGTCTGAATGGAAAATTTTCCAAAAGATAAATCCATTCATTCCTTTTCTTTTCGGCTTAGTCCCTTTATTAATCTGGGGTCGCCACAGCGGAATGAACCACCAACTTATCCAGCACGTTTTTAAGCAGCAGATGCCCTTCCAGCCGCAACCCATCTCTGGGAAACATCCATACACACTCATACACTACAGACAATTTAGCCTACCCAATTCACCTGTACAGTATGTCTTTAGACTGTTGGGGAAACCGGAGCACCCAGAGGAAACCCACGCAAACGTGGGGAGAACATGCAAACTCCACACAGAAACGCCAACTGACCCAGCCAAGGCTCGAACCAGTGACCTTCTTGCTGTGAGGCAACAGCACTACCTACTGCACCACTGCGTCGCCCCAAAAGATAAATTAAGTTTTTTTTGGTTTTGGCAATGTAAAGGTAGGAGGGTAAATAATTTACTACTAAAAATAAAGCTAATCAAACATGAAAAACAATACTTTAAACAACAAAAACAAAATACTGGACAATGAGTAGAAGTACACTAGGGTGTGCATTTGTAGGAGAAAAATGAACTGAACAAGGAGCAGGTGCACAAAGCAATCAGTAACCATGACAACAAATAAGGAATGAATCCAGCAGGGAACTGCGATGAACATGTGAATAGCACAGAAGTGAATCTATGTTCAGACTGCATGCAGAGAAATCTTTTTTTTTGTTGTTTAATCAAATGCAAATCTTTTCAATAAGACTATCCACACTATTAATTGCAAGTGTTCGGGTCATATTTGTTTGTTCACACATATAACCAACCTGCATGTTGCTTTGGTAACAATGTAGGCGAATACACGTGCTGCATGACAAGGCTTTCACATGAGACAGGAAAAATGGAGGTGCATCCTCTCACTCGCCAAATAAGCACCTATAAGTCATGGTACAAAAGCAAAAGAAAAACTCAGCTACCAGCTTTAAATGAATACTTCTTACATTTATGTCACAGTTTTTGACGTTTTATTCAAAGCTACAAAGTTATTGTTTTTTAAAGAGTAAAGACAATTTGATTTGAAAAGTCAGTTTCCAGACTATGATGCATGGAAATGCATTTCAGTCCATCTAAAAATATTGGGGGTTGTAGATATTGAGGGGTTGTAATTGCAAGTGTTGAACAATGTGGGCCAGGGCTGCACAATATTGGAAAAATCTAACATTGCGATATTTTTTATTTTGCAGTACATATTGCGATATAAATACAATTTGACCAGATGACTTAATATTTCTATTTGGAAAGAATTTATAATGTTATATTTATTGGGATGATTCTGCAGTGGGAGTGCATCTTCATAAAATCTATTAAACAATATATAAACTTTTTGGGGTCGCCAACACATTTTGGTTGTGGTCTGTGCTATTTGCAGTGCATTTGTGTATTTGCATGTGTTGTGAGTACTTTGATGCATAACAATCTGTAAATACAATAAAAAAATACAAAAAAAAACTTGAAATAAAGTGTTTTATCATTTCTCGGGTAACAGTATTTAAGCACAGTAACTGAATGATAAAAATAAAAATAATTCAATAAAATTAATCATAGTTAAGGTCACAAATGGTACAATTTCTTATATCTGAATGCTTTTAAAATCATTGTACAATCACAGGCATCAAAAACACATGCCAATGATGAATTGTGATCTAAAATCAACATTGCATATCCTGCGATGTGACTCCGATGTGCGATATCGATGCTAAAAGATATATTTTGCAGCCCTATTATGGGCCATCTATATAAAATGTGTGTATAAACAAAAATAAAGATAAAAAGAATGCCATTGGCACACACACACACACACACACGTTTGCATTTCAAATATACAATGAACTAAGTGTACAAGTATATGGAGCGTACAAATGTAGAGGAAAAGCAAAGCATTTTAGCATACAAGGCTGTACATGAAAACGTCATTGCTGGAGACATGTTGGATGATACTTGTGAGGGACACAAAAGAACCTTTTTCATGGAACTGTCCTGCACTTAATTTTAAAGTAATTATACCTTAACTGAACCATTGATTTAAGCCATGTCTGTGTTGGCACGGCTTCCATCAGTTTTATTTGAGATTTAATATTCCACAAATTATGATTTGTGAACATGCACTAATTAATGTCTCTCGTGAGCAGGAGTAATAAGAGCTGATGTCTGTGTTATTTCATGAAATGAGGGGGGAGAGGCCTGGACATCCATTTGCATTAAACTCACGGGCATCAAAGGCGCATCGCGGACATGCGCGCTGACAGCCAGTTATCAGTCTCACGCAAACCCTAGGCTGTCTAAATAATGTCTCTAATGCTACTTTAGACATTTGAAAATGTTTAAAATCGACCCTGCGTGGGTTTAGATCATCCGATGAGACGTCCGAATGGCAGTTTACCATGAGCTCCGGAGGAAACCTGTTGATCTGAAGGTAAATGTTAGGTGAGAAAAAAGCGTTTAAATATTGATCTTTACGGTGCAGAGTGAGAACGTAACGAATGAAGACTGACAGGCAGCATGCAGTGAAACATCCAAGAAACCGCATTGCACTTGTCAGTACACATGAATGCTGATTTCACTTCCTTTTTAGCTGTCGAATTTATTGTATCAAACTGCTCAGCCCACATCCTTGAGACATAGTCCGTGTTAAAATAGTAGTGCGAGTAAGATTTTAACTGAACAATGACCTTTTTTGATACGTTTAAGCTGTGAAATGTATATCTATGATGATTTACTACAGTACTTGTGTTTTTTTCTTTGAACCATTCGATGCATGCAGCAAAAGAGCATGTTGCTATGGTTACATCATCACGCCAAGGCGATTTGTGTTCGTTCGCACTCTCATTTGTAACTTTTGTGGTTAAACGTACAAATTTGACCTATATTGGTCAACTAGTTTCACCAAACTTTCATAACTCGCAGGCTGATATGTTTGATGTTAGACAAAAACAGCTTTGTTGACATTTAGTGTACTGGTCCATGAAGAAAAAAACATTTAGTGAATCTTCATTCCACAAAAGTATTTTTAGTTGAAATATGTTCTTAAACCTTCCACTAAACACAGACAAATTGTATTTAATATTTTGCATAGAACATATTACACCCCCTATAGACTAAACAAACTTAGTTCCAAGACCTCTGCCATGTGTCAAAGGTGTAAAATCTACTGGGACACTTCTTCAAATGCTCTGGAGCTGTCCAGTTTTTGAGACATTCTGGAAGTTTGCCATTGCTACATCCTCTGAAATATCAAATAATCAAATTGATCCAGATCCTAAAATTTGGAGGTGATATCAGTTCACTTCAATTGACCTACCACAGCTGCTATTTTATTTTGCTTGCAAGCACTGCAGCTAAAAAAATGTATAGCCTACTTCAAAAATGAAAATCTGAAAACCCCCCTGAGGAAAAACACTGGATCAATGAGCTTGGATTCTACAGTACTTACAGAAAATATTGTATTCTGTTCGACAAAAGCCCACCGACTTTGATTATATTTGGGGACCTTTTCTTGACACATTACCTCTGTTAAACTTTAATAATTATTTCGTATTATTACAAAATTATTGTTAGTTTTGCTAGTCTTTTTTGTTGTTGTTGTTGTTGTTGTTGTTGCTCCTACTTTCTCTTATTTTATGTTATTGTTTTAATTTAATGTTTTATATATGTAAATTAAATTTATTTGTGCATCATTTCTGGACATGTTTTCATTACCATCAACCATTTCAACTATCTTTATGTAACATCAAAATAAGAAATGTTTTGACAAAATGTGCTACAACCTTGTAAGGATGGGGGGTGGCGGGGTGGGTTATATTTGTATATTTTTTTTCTTTTTTCATTGTTATTATTATTTGTTTTGTTTTTTTTGCTAATTGTTAAAAAAAAGTCCTGATATTCTTTGTATTCTCACATTCTACATGTTATGTATATTGTCAATAAACATACCTATTAAAAAAAAGAAATATGTTCTTAAATCTAGCCTAGGGTGACGCAGTGGCGCAAGTAGTGCTGTCGGCTCACAGCAAGAAGATCGCTGGTTCGAGCCTCGGCTGGGTCAGTTGGCGTTTCTGTGTGGAGTTTGCATGTATTCCCTGTGTTTGCGTGGGTTTCCTCCGGGTGCTCCGGTTTCCCCCACAGTCCAAAGACATGCGGTACAGGTGAATTGGGTAGGCTAAATTGTCCGTAGTGTATAAGTGTGAATGTTTGGGTATGGATGTTTCCCAGAGATGGGTTGCAGCTGGAAGGGCATCCGCTGCGTAAAACATGTGCTGGATAAGTTGGCGGTTCATTCCGCTGTGGCGACCCCGGATTAATAAAGGACTAAGCCGGAAAAAAAATGAATGAACCTAGCCTATCTACCAAAATAAAAGCAGTGCGTTATGCTGCTTTAAGTTGTAAAATGGTAGACTACTTGTTATCAAGTTTGAGGCCACCTGTTTGCTAATTTACATCTGCTTTCATATCTAGCCTTTCACTGTTTCCCACTTTGTTGTCCACAACACCGCCAGGCGCTTAATGTCCTATCAGGTAGGTTGTAAGGACATCTGTCCAGGGTAATTACCGTCGTTCACAGTTTAAGTCCGTTTACAGCTGCTAAGCCGCCCCGGTAAGCGCATTACCTTAGCAGGGCAGCGCAAACACTAGCGCTCGCGCAGTCCGTGATGAGCGCGTGCCGACCGCGAGAACCTCCCGGAGAGGTGCGAGACTCCAACCCAGATTACATCAGCATGAATAACAGATTACAGCAGGCGTTATCAGAGCGATCAGCGAGATATGAAGTGAACCGTCAATACAATTCATAAAGCCTGTCATCGGTTACTGAGACAAAAACCAGCGCTGCCAAATTGCGTCACTGCCACCACCCGCCAAACGTTACCTCTACTGTCACAGGTAAGAACTGTCAGGTGTCAATGCCGGTTAGTGATTAAGATACTGAAATCCACCTAAGTCCCGCTTGAGTAGGATAAGAAAGGAACAAATCTGTTTGTTTTTGTTGTTTTGTATTTTAAATATGTTCCAGAGTTTGATTGTCATTGCTCCTGACATAATTGTTTTGTTTTTGTAGATGTCAGCAAGAAAGTGGTGGTAATTCAGCACTCAAAGAATTGAAAATGATGGGTATGTAGGAAGTGTTATTTTTAGCCTTCATCAGTGTCCTTTTGTCTCAGTTAGTATGAATATTACATGTGTTCTGCTGTACAGATTGTCATGTGGGCTATGAGTTGCTGTCATTGCTTGTGTACATGTGATTAATATATTTATGTGTATGCGCATTTACACAGACACACAGCGTGCTTTGGTGGCAGTGGAGCGTCTGCAGGAGAGGCTGAAAAAGAGAGGAGAGCTTCCTGCTGAAGAAAAACTCAGTCTGCTTAAAAGTGTCTTACAAAGTCCCCTGTTCCACCAGATACTTATCATGCAAGAGACTGGACAACAGCGTAAGCAGCAGCAGGTCAGAGAATATAACATCATCATTCCGGTGCATGAAAAAAAAAAAAATTATGCAATAACATAAAAATATATCAAAACATTAAACAATGTGCTGATTAAACAGTTTTAAATTACTGGACACCATTTAGTTTCACATTTCTGGAAACCACTTCTCATTATCATGAAAATTATATGAAAAGTAAATGATTATAATTTCTAAATCTGATAATAGTGACATTATTATGAAATGGCACAGCTAACCTCATTCTGTTACCTCTATCATTACCATGGTAACTGATATTGTAGCAAGCAAGTGTGAATGTCTAATGAAAGTATATTTTAGAACTGATATCCAAGTCCACCACTAATACTTGAAAATTAAATTTATTTGTGATTCCCTTTTTTAACCTATTGTCAGCATACATTTTTACTTTCCCTGATGCAAGCAGAGCTTTTTGTTTTGTTTGACAAAAGGTTGACACGGATTCACAAATATAAGATATCAAGGTTTCTTGTTTAATCATCAAATGTATTCTTTGAATAAATTATATTTGAATGGGTCTAAAATATTATTTTGGAGATATTTTTAAATGAATAATTAGTAATTTTATCTTTTATTTTCTGTATTTTACAGAAACATGTAACATTACATGTAACATTAATCTTGTATTAATTGAAATCAAAATTTGGGCTATTTATTTATTTAGATTGTATTAAATAATTTTAGTTATTAAAGTACATTATTTATTAGATTATTTAGCAAAATATTTTATCTTTAAAGTATTATTGAATCACATTTTTGAGATTGTTTTTATATTTTATCTCAACATCATTTTTATTTTAGAAACTTTTTAATAAAATATTTGAACATTTTCCTATAAACACTGATCTCCTAGTACTTAATTAAAAGGGTCCCTGAACCCCAGCTTAAAACCCTGTGGCTTACGTCATGTCTGGCAGAGGTTTATTTTCGGCTCAAATAAAGTATGATACAAACTTACAGGAATAAAATTATTTGTTTTTTATTTATTTCAGGTTCACAGCAAATAAACTTACACAATTTTGGCATTATATTTGCACAATTACAAAAGCTAAGATCTGCAATGAAGCATATAGCACTAAAAAGCGAATCGGGCCAGTTATGTATTTTTGTTCATTTATCAAAAATGAAGCATGAAAAATTTCTCACTCAGAGTTCATCGCCAGTGTTGAACACAGCAAATTTGTGATATTCTTTTTTTTGCTTTTTATCACATAAATGAATAGATAAGGGATAGGTACATTTTTTATTACTGTTATATAACTGTTCACAAATCCAACTTGTATCTGATTCCTGAAAACTAATTTTAAAATATATGAATGCACTGAACTGGTATCTTAGCTTGTGTTTGCTATCTTTTGCGGTGTTTAGTATAATAGCTGTAGCCACAGTGACCTACAGTATAGGGCACTTATGCATTTCCAAAGAGAATCCCAGTCAGAGAAGGTCAGAGAAGCCCACTAGATATGAGTGGGAGGAATGAGAGGTTATTCAAGGATAGCAGGGTAAAGTGTCTCAGAGGTGGTCTGGGTTCACTGTGTGTATGTGTGTGTGTGTGTGTGTCTGCATTATGACACAGTCAGACAGACAGACTGGAAATGCTGTTCTGAAAATGGCCTGTGTTATCTCAGTTTTTTCAAGAGCAGCTCAGGTAATTGAGCTCATTAAATATCCTCATAAAATAGACACCGTAGATACTACATTCAGATTTATTCTGTACAGCCACAACTGATTGTGTTAGAATCTTCTAGCAGGCCAAAATGAGAGGATCAGCAGATGCCAGATGACATGAGGGACTCCAGTAAATGCCTGTTTGTCGTGAAAAACTGCATGTTTTTGGGTGTACCAAAATGACGAGATGTAGCTACTTCAGCAAACCTATATCTCAGATAATCCTGGCGCTCGTTGTGCATCGGTCAGGCAACTTGGCATGGATAATCACAAGCTTAATAATAAGTTGTTTATATGAGTCATGGTTTAATCAAGCTTATGACTTCCTGTCACATTCTGTTATGTAATAGACTTCTGTGAACAAATGTAGTGAGATCTTTAAGAAACATTGTTGAAATCAAACATCAAATAGATTTATTTTCAAGTAGTTGTTTTAATAATTGGTTTCAATGAGCAGGAACAAAAACAAGAGTAGCCAGCTGTGCTGTTAGCCTGCTGTTGTGGCATATGGTCTGCCATTATAGACCTCTATATTTATCCAATGGTTTTTATCATTCTTCAGAAATATCTTCATAAAAAATCTGTGTTAATTAGTATTTTGATTGCAGAGCAAATCATTTAGGAAATGTCTCCCCATATCCTTAAAACCTCAATAAAAATTAATGTTTTCAATACACATGAAAAGGCTGCGTCTTTTGGTCCTTTTGGATCTGTAATCAGTAAAAGAATGAGCATAAATATTCATTCATTAACTCTCCTTTAGCTTAGTCCCTTATTTATCAGGGGTCGCCACAGCGGAATGAACCACCAGTATAGTAGTGTGTTAATTTAGTGATTGTGTTCATAAAATGTATTTCAAACAAGTGTCCTTTTTTGTGGGAAGTAAAAATGAATATACATATTATTTAAAATATGCAGTGGATTCAGATCAGCATTCTAAATCAAAATTCAGATGTGGATATTTGCATATTATGTAAGAATAGGTCAAACTGCTTGACATATCCTTGGTGTGTGCATTTGTGTTTGTGTATAATGTGTGCGATGCATTTAGAGAGATGATTCTTTGAAAACAGCAGCAGGGACCAAACGGAGGCCGTATAAGCTACTTACCTGAGCTGACCACTTAATCTGTGCTGAAAGGAGAGAGGCAGGGGTCAGCAAGTCACACACTCACTTTTGTTATGGTGGAGACTTTCCATTCACTTCTGTTGTTTTTACACGGTCTTAGTAAAGGATTTTTGTTTCCCTACCTCTAAACCTGGCCATTGCTGAAACCCTTCTGCATTTTTATATTTGAATTAAGGTTGTTTAGTATTTTAAACCTGGTCACCATATAGCAAACAGAAAGTGATAGACACACACAAATTCTCTGTGGAAAGAAAACAATTTTAGACCCTTAATTGCACATATTTTTGTGTTTTGCCATCAAACTTGAAACACAGAAATGTAACACCACATTTAAACTAAATATAAATGTAAGCTCTTGGCCAGATTTGCATAAACAGTTGGTTGGCAGACTAGCTGAATTCTAACAATGAGCTAATGTTTTACCCGACAGACTTCCATCATTTAGACATATATTGCCATGACCACATTTAAACTTGTTTATATTTTATGAGAAATCATTATGAGGATAACTGAGCTGTTACTGGCTCTGCATGAAATGGATCTAAATGCTGCACTTTCTTCTTCACATTGCCCATCAACTGTTTGTCAATGTAAATGCTTCCAGTTTGTTTCCTGGTTATTTCTTTATTTAAATATACAGTACACCATGTTTTAAGTGTCTGGGTTGGTAATATTTATTTATGTTTTTAAAATAATGTCACCTTAGAATTATAAGGTTCTATCTGACATTTTTGTCAAAATTAAGTTATTGACTTTTTCTTATTAAATGACAACTTATTTAAATTTAAATAACTTATTCTAAATTTCAATAATATCGTGCATATTTTTGTGTCAGCCATCGGTGGCAGACTGGGGAAATATGACTGAGGCCAGTGTTGCCAGATGTAGCTGACTGATTCCAGCCCAAAAACTATCCAAAACCCACCGAAATGCACATACATGCATGCAATCAATGTCAAAACGACGCCCAATCTGGCAACACTGACTGAGGCCTAACTCGCGCGCTCTCGGTGTCGCGCGCACTCGCTCTCTCTGTCAGTGATGGTGCTGCGCGCATCAGTTCCCCGCATTCGTCAAAAGTTAACCCCCAAATTGACACAGGTAATAAAACGATTCAGTCATGTTCATGTTGTAAAACACTATCAAAATGTCCACTGTTGATTATATTAGACTTCTGTTTTCAATAGCGATTTAATACTTTTAATATAGGAAGCCCTTGGTTGGCTTCAGTTGTGACATCAAGCACGAGTCTTCAAACCCATGATTATTTACAACACGTTTTTATAGTTTAATTTCTAATAACTACTTTTTTATCTTTCCCATTGATTGTCAAATAAATTAACATGGAAGATTATCTTGAGTTTAAGTTATTTAATTAGCTTGTTTATGAAGACTGCAGAGTGATACATGAAAACAATGACTTTGAATAATTGTTTAAGTATTTTGTGATGTATGTTAAAGTGTGCCCCCTAAAAGCACAAGTTGCCCCTGCCCAGCCTCTGCCCAGCCAAAGATCAGAAAAGAAAACAAAAACATTGTCAAAACCTAACCACTTCAGTGGTTCAACTGAAATCATGCGAACCTCCAAAAACACTTTTGTGAACAATTTTTTTTTTTTAATGATTGTAAAATGACGTTGTTCGTCATTGTCTTCTTTTCTTCATCAAGTCATGAGAGTGAGTGTTTACTACAGACAATAGGCTACAACATTTGCGTGTTGCCCTGCTGACGCTGGGCAAAATATGCTCCTTGATGACCTGATAAGAACAAGCTTTTTAATGATTTAAAGTTTCTTAAAATACTAGAATATATTTTATTGGTTTAGTATTATTATTGTTGAGTTTGTGTGTATTGTATTGTTTTGTGTTGCTATAATTCAGTAATGTGAATGTTTTTTTTGTCAGTACAGCTTTCTCCCAGAACATCTTCTGCTCCTCCTCAGTCTATGAGTGATGACAGAGATGTCCTGAATTCATCTCACCCCTCGTGCACTCTGAGGTACAGAGACTCTTACCTCTCAGCACAGCGGCGCAATGACCGATGTCGACCCGCCAGTCATGTGACTTTTGCCCATTACATCACAGAGGACATTTCAGTACTGCAGTCCATGGCAAAGGTACCTCAAAACACCATAATCCTCAATAAAACATATGTAACATATTAATCATGCAGAGTTTAATAAATACTGCAACTACATCTTCCAAAAGTAACAGATTGTGTCCATGCTTTGTTACATTTTGCATTTATTGCTGTTTCTCAGGGTCACACTGTGCTTAGCTTTGACCTGGAGAAGGGTGAAAGCGCTTTAGGTGTCAGCATTGTTAACCTGGAGATTGAAAGCAGTGGAGGTCACGGTATCTTCATAAAGGAGATTCAGACAGACTCTGTTGCTTACAGGTATAAACTGACATTGATAAAGTACAGCGCAGCAGAACTTCACTGATTAAAGCACATATTTCAAAATGAGCACAGGTTAATTTGAAACTATTTTTTACCCTATCTGTTAGTGACGGGCGTCTCCATGAAGGTGATCAGATTCTAGCAGTGAACGACAAGCTGTTTGATTCCTCTGTAACTCACGATCAGGCTGTCCAGATTCTTCAGGAAGCTGCTTCTGTGGTAACATTAACTATAGCCAGAGAACCAACTCCATCATTCAGCCCTCCAAAGGTGAGCCATGCTCCGGCCTTTATGAACAATTCATTTTAAAGCTCCCTTTTATTTTAATCTCATTATAACCCATCTTTCTAAAATATGCCTAAAATAATGTGTACAAAGGCCTGTTGAGACTGTTAAATGAGCCTCTGAAGTGAGCTGAATTATTTTTTACCTTTACCTTTATACTGTTATGTCTTATGCCTTATAGCTGCGTCACTTTAACATGCAGCTTAAATCTGTTACAGCTCAGCAGTAATTTGATTACATTACCGCAAAAGCAGTACATCTAACATTTGAAGTGTTAGAGCTTTTTATGTGAGGTTGTTAGGTTTGGTATGTGCTTTGAAAGCAGAGTCTCCTGTGTCTCCACTGAAAGACTTCTTCTTAA
Source organism: Danio kyathit (assembly GCA_903798195.1). Classification (NCBI taxonomy): domain Eukaryota; kingdom Metazoa; phylum Chordata; class Actinopteri; order Cypriniformes; family Danionidae; genus Danio; species Danio kyathit. The sequence continues at coordinate 31,323,647 of LR812519.1, forward strand.
TGGTGATATTCTATCCATTAATATAAAATGTAGCTTCTGCATTTAGCAAGACTATTCCAATACGTTAAGTCCGAAAGTTTGGCTTAGATTTTTTGTGTTTTTGAAAGATATTTTTAGGCTCAGTAAGGTGTTTATTTGTTCAAAAAGTTCAAAAATGAAACAACAATTCAATTTTAATACATTTTATAATGTACAGTGCTCAGCATAATTGAGTACACCCCATTTTGAAAATTAATATGTTTCTCTTTTTCTCACAGTGAATATAGGCAATGTATTTTGGTGCATTTAAAGAAAACAGATTTATTAAACAGATATATTTATTAAAATAGTATTTTAGTCACCAAACATATTTAGAAATTGAAAGATAATACAATTAAATTCAAGCAAAATATTGCTAAATAAATTACAACCTACAAAATTTCAACAAAAAATTTCAATTGTTTTACTTCTCTTGATTTTTCTTCTATTTTAAATTTGTATTTAATATTTTTCTATAATATATATTTGGTTGAACTAGTTTTTGGACTGTTATCGTAAGTTATTTTGTTAAATAAGCTCCAGATTTGGCTTCAGTACTGACTAATCTAATGTATATGCACAAATATAGTATCGTATAGCTTCCTATTGAAAATATGAATTTTAACCCTCACAGCAAGAAGGTCGCTGGTGTTTCTGTGTGGAGTTTGCATGTTTCCCCCGTGTTTTCGTGGGTTTCCTCCGGGTGCTCCAGTTTCCCCCATAAATCCAAAGACATGAAAAGAAAATGAATGAATGATTTGTAAAGGGATGTACTTATATGTATGCTGAACACTGTAGTATTTCACGTGTAATGGCAAAGCTGAAATTTGAACAGGCATGACACCAGATGTTGGTGTCAATTGATCTTTCACAAAAGAACATTTGGAATGTGTTCATTTGGAATAGAAATCATTTTCAATAATATGAAAGTCTTCACTGTCTTACTTGTTACTTTGCAACTAAATAGTCTGAAATGAAATATTTGGAAATCTCAGAAAATCTGATTCAAAGCTGAATTTAACTAAAAGAAAGTTTTGAAAATATAGAGGAATACATATATTGTACATTATTTTTTGTTCATTCATTTATTTTCTTTTTATTATACCTTTCATAAGTTACTAATTTATAGCTTTGAGCAGCAGGTTGCGGTTTTTGTGTACTGCGCCTTTAAGGCTTGTCCTTCACGCCCACCGTTTCCACGTGCCTGTCAGCGTGCCTTAATCTCCTCCTTCGGCTGCGTCAGACAACAGACAGACATAAAGGAAGCTGATCTCACGTAACGTTTGTGAGAAATACTAAAGTAAGAACTTTATTTGACTTTATTCAAATCAGTATTTGATGCATTTGTTGTGGAGTTGCAGCAATGAGTCACACACAATGTCGTTACAAAGTTCACGCACACACACAGATACACACACACACACACAGCGCAGACACGCACACACACAGACAGCGCGCGCGTTTAGCTTTGCACTCTTTTTGTGCGCAAATGTGACAGGATACAGGTTTATATTCACTGCTGTATGGTTATCCGTTATGTGACTGTACAAAATAAACCTGATTTAATGTCCACAAACCGGGATTGAAGCGTCTTCTTATATAATTGTTCTGACACGCGGCTGTGGTGATGAAGTAAATCTGAAGTAAATCGCTGTAATTCATTACAAACATGCACTGTTTTAAAACATTTTAAACTTGTAAAACTCACTCTTGATCACATTTGATGATGATTGATGATCCTAGCAAACTGAACAGATCCTTTTATTCCCGGTTGCTTTGCGCACGTCCTGTCTTGTTGATATGATTATAAGCGTTACTACGGAGACATGTTAATATGCAGCTGTCAATCAATTCGGTGGGCGGGGGGACCGCACTCCTACGTCAAGTTGCGGTCGGTCTGGAAACCGCTCCATTTGGTCCATCGTTTTTATGTTGTTAAACTGAAAAAAAAGGACTGGGTGTGTTTATATCACCCCAATATGATGGTATATACAATATACCTACACATATGTCTGTCCAAGCAGCTTAAAAAGTAGATTTTTCACCATAGGTGCCCTTTAATCAAGGGTTGCCACAGCAGAATGAACCACCAACTTAACCAGCAACCTTCTCGCTGTGAGGCGACAATGCTACCTACTGTGCCACCGTGTTAGCCATTATTTCTTTGTCATTAATCTAATAAGGAATATTTTTAGCATGTGAAGTTATATTAGGATAGACAGGCTAGTTTTCATTGTATGAAGGTGTCTCAACTATGAGGTTTTGAGTCAAATCTCCAAACATTTTTATTACACAGTGTGACATACCCCGTTAATGGTGGAAATTCTGGAAATGTTCAGTAATTGAGATTGGGGTTGTATCTAAAAATAAGACATTTCCTCATAGTCATGACCCATATTTTAAATTTGGTTCCCCAGCCTCGACAAATTTATCACATTGAGTTGGAGAATGATGGATCAGGCTTGGGATTTGGCATTATTGGAGGACGGAGTACAGGTACCATGGTCAAAACCATCCTACCTGACGGTGTAGCTGGAAAGGTACAGTATGCGACAATGGATTCATATACAATAGAATTTCATTTATGGATGCAAGCAGATTCAGCTTAGTGCCCAAATACCTTGACGTGTTATTGTGTCTGCTCACACAGGACAGGAGGTTGCGCAGTGGTGATCTTCTCCTCAGTATCGGGGATGTGGATGTGTCTGATATGGGCAGTGAGGAAGTGGCTCATGAGCTCCGTGTCGCAGGTTCCCACGTGAGACTCATCATTGCTAGAGAAATCACTGATAGTGACCCCTTACCTGCCTCTGCACAGCAACAGGATACTCAGAAAAAACAGGTGCGCATGAGGGTATGTGTGTGGGTGGGTAAGGGTGTACGTATCTATGTATAAACTGTGATATGAATTGGTCACTCAAAAAGGTTTTTCACATAGTAACTTTTCATAACCCTTATGACATTCATTTTTTGTGTCACCAGCAAAAGTTTGAAAACTACAGTCTGTTTCTGCCGCATTTATGTTACTTTTATGGTATTTTCATGCTTTTTGAAGCTTACTTGACAGATCACCTAACTGTTATTAGAACAGATACAGTTATATAAGATACAACAAATTATTAGCCCTTCTGTGAATTTCCCAAATGATGTTTAAGAGAGCAAGGAAATTTTCACAGTATTACCGATAATGTTTTTTCTTCTGGATAAAGTGTTATTTGTTTTATTTCGACCAAAATCAAAGCTGTTTGAATTTTTTTTTTATTATTATTAGCCCCTTTACGTAATGTTTTTTTGTTGATTATTTACAAAGCAAATCATTGTTATACAATGACTTGCCTAATTAACCTAGTTAAGCCTTTAAATGTCACTTTAAGCTGAATAATAGTATCTTGAAAATTTTCATTTATTTTCTTTTCGGCTTTGTCCCTTTATTAATCCGGGCTCGCCACAGCGGAATGAACTGCCAACTTATCCAGCACATGTTCCACACATCGGATGCCCTTCCAGCTGCAACCAATCACTGGGAAACATCCATACACTCTCATTCATGCACATACACTACGGACAATTTTAGTCTACCCAATTCACCTGTACTGCATGTCTTTGGACTTGTGGGGGAAACCGGAGCACCCGGAGGAAACCCACGCGAACACGGGGAGAACATGCAAACTCCACACAAACGGCAACTGACCCAGCTGAGGCTCGAACCAGCAACCTTCTTGCTGTGAGGCGAACATGCTACCCACTGCGCAGCCATCTTGAAAAATATCTAGTAAAATATTGGGTAACACTTTACAATAAGGGTACATTAGTTAACGTTAGTTAATGCATTAGTTAACAAACATGACCTAACAATGAACAACACATCTTTTAAGCCTTACTTAACCTTTGTTAATGCTAACTAAACATTTATTCATGTGTTAGCTAATGCATTAGTAAACATGATCTAACAGTAAACAACAACTTTGTTCAGCTTATCTTAATCTTTGTTAATGTACACGTTCTAATGCATCTCTTTACATGAACAGCTTAATTAGTTATTGTGTACTTACTAACGTATTTGTTAATGGATTAGATAACTTGACCTAATAATGAACAACACATTTTTGAGGCAATACTGAATCCTTGTTCTTGAAAACTTACAGTGGTAGTTAATGCGTTAGTTAATATGAACAAAAAAATCAGGTTTAAATACACAAACTTTGTTTATGTTAACTACTCGTATACTAATGCATACTAATTGGTAGAGCTTATGATAAGTTCATACTGTAGTTCCTGATCAATGTCAGGGACAAAGGAGTTCTAAGCGGACCCTCTATTGGACTGCATCTCAGCTTCAACTACTGTTCATGTTTGTTAACTCTTTACTATCATGATTTATCATTAACAAAGTGTTTGTTAATTGGAATTAGGACACTTATTTTAGTGTACACTATTTCAACATTACCTAATGCTTTACTAACATTCGTTAACTCTTTACTGGCATGATTTATCATCAACAAAGTGTTTGTTAATAGAATAAGGACACGTATTGTAAAGTGTACACTATTTCAACATTACCTAATGCTTTACTAACATTTGTTAACTCTTTACTGGCATGATTTATCATCAACAAAGTGTTTGTTAATAGAATTAGGACACGTATTGTAAAGTGTACACTATTTCAACATTATCTAATGCTTTACTAACATTCGTTAACTCTTTACTATCATGATTTATCATCAACAAATTGTTTGTTAATGAAATTAGGACACGTATTGTAAAGTGTACACTATTTCAACATTACCTAATGCTTTACTAACATTCGTTAACTCTTTACTGGCATGATTTATCATCAACAAATTGTTTGTTAATGGAATTAGGACACTTATTGTAAAGTGTACACTATTTCAACATTATCTAATGCTTTACTAACATTTGTTAACTCTTTACTGGCATGATTTATCATCAACAAAGTGTTTGTTAATAGAATTAGGACACGTATTGTAAAGTGTACACTATTTCAACATTATCTAATGCTTTACTAACATTCGTTAACTCTTTGCTATCATGATTTATCATCAACAAATTGTTTGTTAATGAAATTAGGACACGTATTGTAAAGTGTACACTATTTCAACATTACCTAATGCTTTACTAACATTCGTTAACTCTTTACTGGCATGATTTATCATCAACAAATTGTTTGTTAATGGAATTAGGACACTTATTGTAAAGTGTACACTATTTCAACATTACCTAATGCTTTACTAACATTTGTTAACTCTTTACTGGCATGATTTATCATCAACAAATTGTTTGTTAATGGAATTAGGACACGTATTGTAAAGTGTACACTATTTCAACATTACCTAATGCTTTACTAACATTTGTTAACTCTTTACTGGCATGATTTATCATCAACAAATTGTTTGTTAATGGAATTAGGACACTTATTGTAAAGTGTACACTATTTCAACATTACCTAATGCTTTACTAACATTTGTTAACTGTTTACTGGCATGATTTATCATTAACAAAGTGTTTGCGAATTTTTTTTTACAGGGGGCTAATAATTAAGGATGGCTAATAATTATGGCTTCAACTGTATACCAACCATCATTAAGGCATAATCCGTTCAGAAATGTAAAACCTCATGTTGTTCCAGACCTGTGAGGCCTTCTTTGCTTATGGAACACAAAACTAAATATTTTGAAGAATGTTGGAAACGAAATGTTTTATTTTCTCCTCTATTCTGTTAATTAAAATAACTGAGATCAGTAGTATTTGAAAATGTTTTATGATCAGTATTCTTCAAAATGTGTCCTGTTGTGTTTTTTCTGCTGTAAATTCGTCATTTGATCATTTTGGATGAAATGTTCTTTTAAAAATTCTCATTTTGGATTTCATAAAAGAACAGACATAAACATTTGTAATGACGTGAAGGTGAATAAAGGATTAATTTAAATTTAAATAGATTTCAGTAAAACTATATAACACACTAATTTGGTTTTGTGTCCAAAAAATGGGAGGACAATCCAGATAACTGTACAGTATATAATCAAAAAAAGATAAACAGCAACAAAAAAAATTTAAATGTGAACTTGTGTAATTATTTATTTATTGCATATTATAATAATTACATTATTATTTAACTCATTTCACTGTATTATGTTTTAGAAACTCAAAATTGTGTGTAGAATCAGTAATAAATGAAGCATTATCTTTCTAAAGGATAAAGTTGAGCAAAAGGGGAAAAAAGAGAACCCAGTGGATAAGGATGGACAAATACACATTGGAGGTCACATCATTGGTGTAAGTAAAATACAGATATTTGTTTTTTCTTCCATGGCTCTTTTTGCTTTCCTTGTATGGACATGTGAAGTAAACTAGCATACTGCATACTGCATAGTAGTATTGTGTGTGTGTGTGTGTGTGTGTGTGTGTGTGTGTGTGTGTGTGTGTGTGTGTGTGTGCGTGCGTGCGTGCGTGCGTGCGTGCGTGTGGTCTCTGTGTACCAAATACTCCCTCAAATAGCCATTTTTAACTGTAAAACCTTTTTTACTCCATAAGGAAAACAACTCAAAAAATTATAGAGATTGAAGTATGTTTTATCATTTAAAACGGCTGAATATCTTCTATGAGTGTTTATTAGGTGTTAGAGTAGATTTGAGGTAAGGGGACTAAATATATAGTCCGTAATGTAGACTTACATCTATTGAAAGTCCCCATAAAATGTGTGTGTGAGAGAGGGTGATGTGTGGCAGATTATTTTTATTATAGTGTTTGTTTTAGGCTGAATGGTAGGGTCATGTATGACTAATAGCATTGCTGCTTGTTTTGTGTTTGTATTTGTGTAAATATGCCATTACTGTAGTCCAACCCTCATGTTCTGTTTGGGGTCTCAGAGAACCCAAAGCCATTTTGGAATCTTGAAAAAGTACTTAACATCGAATTGTCAGGTTAATACTTCATGACATTTCTAATCAGAGCTTATTATAAAGAGAATTTCATAACACACTTCAAACGTCCTCGATAAAATATTGCATTAGTTATGTTTGGGGTTTTAAAGACCTCAGATATGAAACATTAAATAATCCATAAAACTTTAAAGAGATTTTCTGACTAGTGCTCACACTGCATAATACACTTTTACACTTTTATTAACCTTCATAAACTTTTATTGTGTTTTTTTTTTTTTACCAAAGTCAAGTTGACCACATACAATAATACTGGAATGTATACTAATAGCATTTCTCAAAGCAAGCATAGACAGATTGTTTGTGAAGTTTGTGATGTTTTCAATATTAATGCTGTAGCCAGAGTTATTTAGCATAAAATAAAGTCATAACTTAAGCTTTAATGATTAAAGTGTTAAAAAGAATAAAGAACGGTTAGAAAGTGGTTGTTTAGGATTGCAACAATTTATCTTAACACACAGAAATGCTGAAAGATCTCATTTCACACTAATTGAAGATGAAGCCATATGTAACACTGTAATAAAGTTATATTTTAATGGGTTTTGTGCAGAAAAAAGATACAAGATTAGACATGTTCTTAAATGATTGCTAATGATAAACTAAAACATTAGCAGTTTATACTCATTAGAAGATGGCTGTCAGATGTAATGTTAAATGATTCTAATTGTCAATTTTACCCTCCAAGCTATTTTTCCATTTAATATCTGACATACAGTATTGGGCTTATAGTACTTGATATGAGATCAAACAGAAATAGGCTATTGACCATTTCTAAAGGCTCTAGGATTGTTTTTTCATCATTTTGTGAACATAACTGAACATATTAAAAGACAGCCTTTGAAACGAGAGGTTAATTTTAAAGAGCGTGAGGGACAACAATGACTTGATTCTGTGAACAAATGTGAATAATTTGAGTGCCAAATGACAGATTTCCCACTTTTTTTTTAATATGACTTGATGAATTTACCGTAACAAAGATATATATACAGTTGAAGTCAGAATTATTAGCCCCACTTTGAATTTTTTTTTCTTTTTTAAATATTTTCCAAATTATGTTTAACAGAGCAAGAAAATTTTTACAGGATGTCTGATAATATTTTTTCTTTTGAAGAAAGTCTTATTTGTTTTATTTCGGCTAGAATAAAAGCAGTTTTTAATTTTTTAAAAACCATTTTAGGGACAAAATTATTAGCCCCTTTAAGCTATTTTTTTTTTTTCGATAGTCCACAGAACAAACCATCGTTATACAATAAATTGCCTAATTACCCTATCCTGCCTAGTTAACCTAATTAACCTAGTTAAGCCTTTAAATGTCACTTTAAGCTGTATAGAAGTGTCTTGAAAAATATCTAGTCAAATATTATTTACTGTCATCATGGCAAAGATAAAATAAATCAGAAATGAGTTATTAAAACTATTATGTTTAGAAATGTGTTGAAAAAATCTTCTCTCCGTTAAATAGAAATTAGGAAAAAAATAAACAGAGGGGCTAAGAATTCAGGGGGGCTAATAATTCTGACTTCAACTGTATTTATATATATATATATATATATATATATATATATATATATATATATATATATATATATATATATATATATATATATATATATATATATATATATATATATATATATATATATATATATGTAGTATAGTTTATAATATTGAGTCTGTCATCTGAGTTTACAACACTATGGAACTGCCTCTGCATGACTGCATGAAGCATGTATGAAATCATTACAAAGCTGTGGAGCTGCATGTGTCACAATGTTTGGCTGAACAAAAAAAAAAATAGTTCTACAACCCCAAATCAGAAAAAATTAGGAGAGTATGGAAAATGCAAATAAAAAAAAGAAAGTAGTGATTTCTAAATTTACTTTGACTTGTATTTGTTGCAGACAGTACAACAAACATTATATAATGTGTTCCTTATTATTTTTATTGTTTGTTTTGTTTCTTTTTCAAAATAAACACATATTCCAATTTCGGTTCTTGCAACACATTTCAAAAAAAGTTGGAGCAGTAAAGCATTTACCTCTTCAAAATGTTGCCAATACTTTTCAACACTTAAAAGACATTTAGGGACAGAAGACACCAAATGATGAAGTGTTTCACATGTAATTTTGTCCCATTCTTCCTGCAAAAAAGTCTTAAAGGGCTAACAGAACGAGGTCTTCGTTGTCGCATTTTGCACTTCAAAATGTGCCACACATTCTCTATTGGAGACAGGTCTGGACTGTAGTCAGGCCAGTCAAGTACCTGTATCCTCTTTCTCTGCAGCCAGGACTTTGTAATGTGTGCAGAATGTGGTTTTGCATTGTCTTGTTGAAATATGCATGGTCACCCCTGGAAAAGAGGGCAGCATATTGGGCTCCAAAATCTCTAAGTAATTTTCAGCATTCATGGTCCCATCAAAGAAGTGCAAGCTACCTTTGCCAGGGGCACAGACACAACCCCATACCATGACAAAGCCATAGGACTTGTTGTTGGTAACAGTCTGGATGGTCCTTTTTTCTTTGGAGCACATGGTGTCCATTTCCTCCACAAAATTCCTGAAATACTGATTCATCTGACCACAGTAAACGTTTGCACTGTGTGATGGTCCATCCCAGATGCTAGATTCCAAGCCCAGAGAAGTCAACTGCGCTGTTAACATAGGGTTTACTTTTGGCACAGTACAGTTTTCACTGACATTTGTGCATGTAACTATATTGCGATACATACAGTAGTTAACTTGACAAAGGTTTGCCAAAGCAGTCCTGAGCTCATGTAGTGATATTGCTTATAGATGAATGGCAATTCTTGATGCAGTGCCGCCTGAGCGATCGGAAATCATGATTGTTCAGCTTAGGCTTGCGCCCTTGTCCTTTAGATACTGAAATTCTTTCAGATTTCTTCAGAAATCTTTTAATTATCTTATGCACTTTTGAAGGTGAAATATCCAAATGTCTTCCTATCTTTCTTTGAAGAACATTGTTTTTAAACATTTCAATAATTTTCTCACGTATTTGTTTGCTCCTAAAGGACTATTTCTTTGCTCCTAAAGGACTATACCTTTCTTTGATGCTGCTTTTGTACCAAATCATAATTACAATCACCTGTTGACATCACCTGTTTCAAATTACATCATTATTTAACCAATTTACCTCATCACTAGCCCTAAATAGCTCCTGTGTTGCAGGTCTGAATGACAAGAAAGGTTATATATTTACAAATGAAATGAAGCTGACAAGACAAATCATGAAATATTTTGTGCTCATATTGTCTGCAATGAAATACAAGTCAAAGTAAATATGGAAATCACTACTTTCTTTTTTTATTTGCGTTTTCCATATTGTCCCAACTTTTTCTGATTTGAGGTTGTAAGAGAAATACTTAATAGAGAATTTACTGTCCTTTCATGTGATGTCACACAAATAGGCAAACACACCACTGTCAAGTAGAACAGTACTTTCTCCTTTACCTAACCCCCAAGTTACAGTGATTTCTTTTTTATTTGCCAAAAAGCCAGATAATTGGTGTGCAATCGTGTTACTAACTGATGAAGAGACATGCCTGGGCTGTGCTTCCACAAAATTCCTTTAGCCAGAAAGGATAAATTTTTGGGTTTTCCCTATACCAGCAAATATTATTCTAAGCAAAAAAAAACAAATATAAAAGCAGAAACTTACATGCTATAATGCTGTAACCAGTTACTAAATTGCTGAGTAATATCCACAAGATACATATCTAAACATCGCTGATTTGGAGCTCTGACAGGGACTAGCGATTTAAAATGACTGAAAAATGGCTGCAGGTGAAGTATATGATTTTACCAACCCCGTTCTCTTTCTGAAAACGTAGTCCTGTGGACGTTTCTGGAGACCGAGAAATACGTCCTGGGAGGTACGTATTTTTGCAATTTTTGTTTTCGCAAATCTGCGAGAGGTTTGCTGTATGTGCTTTTTTGTATCTCAAATGTTTCTCGCAAGTGACGTTTGTGCCTGCGCTGTTCTCGCGTAACCCCACTGTCGACCAACCGTCTGTCTGTCTGACTGAATGATTGACTGGGCGACCGGCCAATCGACTGACCCACCCTCCTCCTTCCCTAAACCCAACCAATTTTACCGATTGACCCGCCCACCCACATACTTCCCTAAACCCAACCAACGATTTACAAAAGACGTCCAGAAAAAGAACAGCCCTCGTCTGATTTTTACCACATTTTCAGATTTTACCACATTCTCACCCTGTTGTTCACTCGTTCATTTCATTTTTTGGATTCTGTTTTTGTCTTACCTGATTTCTGGAACCACTCTTCCCCGGAATCAAACCTGATCGTCGTCGTCATCATCAACTCCTCTCTGCATCTCAAGTCCACTGACGTACACAACGAGCTAACTGGACAAACTGGTTGAGGCGGAAAAGCCCTCCATACGGAGGTAATCGGTCAGCTGGTAAGCGCCAAAAGGAACAGCGTCATACCGCCCCGTATCGTTCGCTTAAAAAAATTAAATGCAGCCATACGTACCTCCGGCTACATAATTCGCAGTCTCCAGAAACATCCACGGGACTACGTTTTCAGAATGAGCCTGTGCTGGATTTTACATTTTGTGATCATATATTTGTTTTGTTCTGTTGATAAGTGATCCAACTTATTTGTAACTCGAATAAGAGATCCCAGTGTAGCTGGCATTACCCATTGTTTTTTGATGGCAAGGTCTCTGCACCAGGCATGTGACTGAAAACTTTCTATTGTTTAACCTTTGCTTTGTGTCCATCCTACCCTGGCAGCATATATGGTCAGATTATGCCTGGCACATTCCTGAATATAATTTCCATCTTGCAGGCATACAAAGTTATCTGCTGAGAGAAGACAAAGATAAGTAAGAAATGTAAATAAAGAGACACAAATTTACATGTTCCAGGCCACCAAGATGCTGGACAGAATTATTGGGCAGTCTGTGGAAGCTTTGGTGTCAATTATAAAGTAATTAGGACTAAACTTGTCTAATTTTAAAGAGAAAGAGAGGTCAGATCTTCTGGGTGCCTAACATTCACCTTCTGGTCTCTTTAGCAGTGATGTTACCTAAGTCCTCAATAAGTTTTAGAAGGCAAAAGGACAAATCCGAAGATTCTCCTTCATCAATCCCATGTCATCTCTGCAGCCCTCTGCATCACTGTATTGTTCAGTGGTTCCCAGTGAGTTCATATTTCAGAGACTAACCAAGAACGCAGCAGCATCAGAAGGCTCGCCCTCTCAAAGGAGGGCTCAAGAACAGTCAGTTCAGTTGTTCTTTGTTTGTCCACTTTAGGGCCCTATAAATGCCAGAGACTAGTCTCAAGAGGTTGGTTTCTTTAGCAGATCATCAATCAGCATGGAAACATCTGTTAAGTGTATCTTAGTTTCTGTCCTGCTGACAGTAGAAGTTTTATTCTTCTCTTCTTCAATTGACCCTTTCGCAGGAGTTTGATAGAGAGATGGTCCGGTCAATCATAACAGCAATATTATGTGCCCCCTTTACTGTCCACTATGTTGTCCGACAGGCGTCGTAGTAGAGTAACATTGGCAATTAAATTGAAAGATGGTGACAATGTTCTCGTATGGGACTTGCAATGCACACAGCAGGTACACAGAAAGTCTGGGCAATATAAAATTGAATCTTTCCTGAAACCTAGAGAAGTAGATGGATTACCATCAACTGTCATTCAACGTTGCTGTCATTACTGCTGAACAAATTACTTGAAATGTGAGGACTCGAGACAAATGAACTAATCATTTCTGGTATTGAACTGGGACAGTGCACGTAACTTTAGTTTATGGAAATGTGATTTGTGATGTGGTGAAAAAACTGCAACAGTTAACTACTGGAGAAGTCGGAAGACGACAAGTGAGATGAGCTAACTGAATGGCCTGGAGACCCAGATAAACAATGAATGAATCTTTACTGTCTCTTATAATTTCATAGATGCATTATACAGTAGTTTTGCCTTGTTCGAGACGCCACCATTTGTGTGTGTTTGTGAATTATGTTATGGAATCAACATGGAACATTTTAACTATATTCAAAGAATCCAAACTCCTCATCAGGAGGCTTTAACTTCAATTGTTTTTTTTAAATATTCATTTCGAGTTATTGACACATCCTGAACATACCCCTTGTATGCATATTGCAGTTCTTTATGTCTGCTTCTGTCTGAAATCAGAATGTAATTTTTCCAGACATTACTCACTATTTCCCTTGGGAGTACACGAAAGCTTGTTGGACAAAGAGAAGTGCGGGCAGGGTTTGCGAAGGGTCAATTGAACAGGGTCTTGCCTACAATGGGCAACGTTGAGCTGGCTCTTGAGTATGGAGCAAGAGATGGGCAAGGAGGCCATAAAACATGTTCCTCCTCCTGAGAAAGATTTTCCAGATGGTGCTACATTGTTTTAAAGAAGCATGGGGGAGTTGTGCCTAGATGTCGGCTGCTCAACCTGAGGCCCTGATAAGCCTAGGAAAGCTCCCAGACTTTGGGTTGGGTTCTGATAAATGTGAGTGCTAAGCATGGCAAACTGGATGTACGCTTAAAGTGTACACAACATTGTGCAGTGAACGCGTTCACACAGCTTGTATAAAATAATGTTCTTTCCATTCCAGCCATGAGTGTGTCTTTAGAGAGAGTATCCTTTCTTTGTGGTCAGATTTTGGAGAAAACATTCAGTATTGTAGCCATCATCAGTCAGTGACATATTATTCCTGCATGGATGGTGTAAATAGTTTGTTAAAATGTTTGCATAAAGCCAGCAGTTTTCATTTAATCATATTTTTTTCTTATACTTTTGTGTAACAGATGGTTTAGTGTATTTTTTTTTTATCCAAGGCTTACTTTATCCTGTGCTTTGACATTGAAATATGTTTGAAAATGTCTTTATCTTTAGACAAATGAAATTCTTTTTAGCTATCATTTTGTATTTGTTATCCTCAATCTCTCTATGTGTCTTTTAAGTCTGAGCTCTGAACACATAGTGAATCTTAAGTTGGAGCCGGGGGGGGGGGGGGGGGGGGGTGATCAAGTCTTTTGTTTGTGGAAGCTATGAGATATTACCACTCAACGTTAGCATAAATACAGTTAATTATAAAAAAAAAAGTAATGTCATCTCAATATAGGAATATGAACAGATTAAGTGTGAATTAGTATACGAAAATAAATAGTCCTGCTTCTTCCTATTATTATTATTATTATTAGTAGTAGTAGTAGTAGTAGTAGTAGTAGTAGTAGTAGTAGTAGTAGTAGTATTGTATAATAAAAACTGTATGTAATATTTGATTACTGTACTAATATTATTTAACATGTCTGGGTGTGTGTAGGTGGATGGTAAAATTCAACATGACTGCTGTAAACGAAATCCAGAGGAGATTCTGCTTATAACTGGCCAACAAGTGGAGCTCCATCTTCCGAAAAAGTGCTCACCATGTGTAACCCAAACAACCCCCTCAACGTCCACAAACTCCCAGAGACCCTTGACCCCTTTGGGCCTCCTCCCCCCTCCTCTGCCTCCACGTCTGCCAGAGCAAAAGCCAGTTCTGCCCCCAGGGAAAGTTTTCTACACTGAACGCCGGGACTTCAACTTCAACAAAGAGTGCTGTTAGTGAAACTCGTCACTTAGGTTTATTTACATCCATTCACACTGTGCTTGATTCATGAGTTTTGCTTCACTTTGGCCTGTTCCCTGTGTGAAGTCTCAATATCTCTGTGATTCTAATAACAGCTTCTGTTTCTGTTTGTTCACTCTATGACCTCAGTTAGATCAACGCAAACCTGCTGTTTACTGTCCAAGACGGAGAGTAGAAACCACAAGTCCTCATGTAAGAACACAACACATCATAAAGGGATGTTCTAGGTTATTTACAGTTTAATTTCTATGTAGTCATTTATCACTCATGTCTCAGGTTTGCACTGGTAAAACATCTAATTTATTGATATATTTGAGATGAATGCTTCAAATCATATATTGCAATAATTTTAATACTGAAAGTTTTTACACAGTACCAAGTATGGCATTTGCTATTAGGAGCAAACAGGGCCATGCAAATGAGCTAAACCAGTGGTACTGACCTTTTAGATTCCATGCCCCCCCACCCCCCCAACCCCTCTATTGTCTGCAATAATATACAGAGACCCCAAGACGTAGCAGTTCTTAGTAATTTACTGGATAACGATTTATTTTTGTTACATTTAAAATAATTGTTTACTCATTTTGTACTGATTTGAATAATACTTAAAGGTGCAGTATGTAAGTTTGACACCCAGTGGTTGAACTAGGTATTGCATTCCTGAATCAAAACAAACGGCAGGTTGCCAGATTGAGGACCAAGAGGAGCAAGTCTGACTATCGAGCCTAATGGTTGATTTAAATAGTGTTCTATATAAAAGCAACGGCATGCAATAGAAGGAATATTTTCCATATTAAAAGGAGTTTTTGTTCTAACAAACACCTCGAATTGAGATATTACAAACAGCTTCTATTTCTTGCAGCTGAACAACAGAAAACTGACAGTGATCACCTCATGTACTTTATTTAGTGTTAAATACTAACAATATGAGTTTAAATGCCATTTCACATGACATTTATTGCCATACTACTGAAAGCATCAGTAGATAGTTTACCTCAGATCTTGAAAATAAAATAAACCATTTAAAATTGAACTTTAGAACTGTGACTCAAAACCAACATATCAGTGATTCAGCATGTACAGTTGAAGTCAGAATTACTAGCCCCCCTGAATTAGTAGCCCCCCTGTTAATTTTTTTTCCCTAATTTCTGTTTAACGGAGAGAAGATTTTTTTAACACATTTCTAAACATAATAGTTTTAATAACTCATTTCTAATAAGTGATTTATTTTTTCTTTGCCATGATGACAGTAAATAATATTTTACTAGATATTTTTCAAGACACTTCTATACAACTTAAAATGACATATAAAGGCTTAATTAGGTTAACTAGGCAGGTTAGGGTAATTAGGCAAGTTATTGTATAACGATGGTTTGTTCTGTAGACTATCGGAAAAAAATTTAGCTTAAAGGGGCTAATAATTTTGACCTTAAAATGGATTTTTAAAAATTAAAAACTGCTTTTATTTTAGCTGAAATAAACAAATAAGACTTTCTCCAGAAGAAAAAATATTATCAGACATACTGTAAAAATGTCCTTGCTCTGTTAAACATCATTTGGGAAATATTTAAAAAAGAAAAAAGAAATCAAAGGGGGGCTAATAATTCTGACTTCAACTGTACATTTAATAATGTTAAAGATGTTTAATATGTATTAATTAGATTATAAATCTTAACATTTCGTGAGTGAGTGCATATTCTGTGCGTCTGAATGGCTGTATTTAAATTTCTGTCATGTTTCGTCTGGTGCAAACTGCCAAATTGCTTATCACTACAAATCTCGTCACGTAGCATGTTGTTAGGACACAGGGTTACAATGAAACCTGCTCACCTAATGTTTACGTTCCTAATATTTATATTATTTGCTAATTAATAACCTAATGTGGAAAGCATCTCTGAATCTGCGTCTATTTTTGGAGTCTGCTACTGTCCACCGGAAGTCGTATTTCAGTCACAGTCGCATGCTCTGAGAGCCTTCCTGAATGAATGAATCAATGAAATACGTGGATTTTAATGCTTTAGAAGAGTCAAAAACTTACATACAGCACCTTTAAGAATGTCATCAAATATTTAAAAATGTATTTCTTTCCACTTCAACAGTTCAATGAAAGATACTTGCCACCAAGTAACAAATAATTGCTTTTATGACAAAAAATTGTATAATAATTGAATTTGGTCTCAGGAAATTTTTGAATATTGAAAACCCTATTTATTCTGGGTGCCCTGACCAAAATAAAGACACAACACCATTATATAATTAATGTTTTAATTATTTACATAAAAAAGTTAATGATAATTGACAACAAGTCAAAATTGCTGCCCAAAAACATTAAAAGGTCAGTTCCCTCAAATTGAAAATGCTTTCAATTACTCAGCATCCTGTCTGTTAATATGGATTTTTTCTTAAAATGTATACTGTATATTCAATGTTTTCAGGTTAAAAATATTTAAATTTGTGTTTTGTTTTAAGTGTGGGACAACATGGGGTGAGACATGATTTTTTTCATTTCTGGATGAATTGGCTCTCTAAACTGTAAATAATCCAGAATACTCCTTTAAGATGTCTCTAGCTTGCTTGATAATTTCTGGAATAGATATGAGTAGATATGTAGTTGACTCTATCACAATCTAACTGGCAAGATTACAATAAAATGTAGTCACTGCAGTCTTGTCGTTTAGTTATTAGCTTTGTGATGCTTTTGAAATTTGGTTTCAGGCTGCAAACTGTCTGATGATGAGGAGAAAACACTGAAGGAAAAGTGGCAAAGCAAACTGGGTCCTCAGTATGAAGTCCTGGTGCGTCTCATTTGTATTCTGTCCTGTTTAGCTGACTGTTATTTTCCATGGCTGAGATTTCTAAGCATGTGTCAGCATGTTTATGTTCATTGTGTGTCTCTTCATATGCCTTTTTGTTTCTGATGTATATTAATACGTAGATCCTACAATGCTTATATTTACATTGAGTTTGCATTGCATTTATGTGCAGGTGACCCAAGTAGAGAAATTCATTGAGAGCAGTGGTCTTGGTGTGAGCTTGGAGGCTAAAGAAGGTCATCACTATATCTGCTCAATACTGCCAGAGGGTCCATTAGGACAAACAGGAATCATACGTCCTGGAGACGAACTGATAGAGGTTCCCTCAAGTAGTATTCATATTTCTATTAACACTACTGAATTTATATACCTGAGAAAATAAGCTAATGAAAACATTGTATTTGGTTATACTTGAAAGTCAAACAAGCATTACATACAGATAATACTGTTGTTTATAGATTATGCTGTTGTAATCCCTTATCATAAACCCTGCTAACGCATGCATGCATAATTGCAGAAAGGGCTCATCTTTCTTTCTGCATTCTGCTTTTTTATGCATAGCACTTTATTCAGTGCTGACTCCACATGAATATCAATCATGACAGCTATTTAAAAATAGCCCTTCCTTCCTGTCAGTAGAAAAGCCCAGAGGATCAGTTCAGCAGAATGAGCGACTTGATGTGTTTGTTCTGTCTGTAGGTGAACGGCTTTTCTTTGATTGGTGAGACACACAAGGAGGTGGTGAGCTTACTTAAGGAACTGCCTATGAATGTTTGTGTGGTTTGCAGTCGTCTCATCCCACCCACAGTCCGTGAGGAAGAAGATGATGATGTTCAGCTCACACTTAAGGAGCTACTTGCAGAATTTAATGAAAAGGTTTCCTTTAGATCTTTGAATTATGATGTTTAAAAGAAAATTACATCCATGTAACCACTGAGCTCAGGTATGTCCTGTTTTCACTGATTCTCCTTGAGATGTTTCTACAACTTTACTGGAGTCCACCCATGGTCGAATAGTTAATCGAACATGATTTGGAAAGGCACACACCTCTCTATACAATTAACATTGAATTTTAGTGCACAAACCAAGCTATGAAGTCCAAGGTTGACCTTCAAAACAGAATTGTATCAAAGCACAGAAAAAATTATCAACATTGGAGATACATGCTTAATTTGGCAGGGCTTCATTTGTGCCAGAACAAGCCGTATCTGAATCTGGCACCTCTGAAATCTGATCCAGCACCTCATTTTATCCCCCCTCCCCCCCGTCACACGCACCCCTGCCCCGCCGAGCTCTTCACTGTCTTCCGCGACTCCCCAATCCTATTCACCTCATCCGCACCCCACTTTTCACTTTCGTCCGTGACACTTCTCCCTCCTCTGGTAACATGCCGGATCCGTTACCCCGATCTGTTCTGTTTAGAAGCATCCTTCAGCCCAAGTCTGATGCCGTATGAGTTGAGATACAGATCAAACTTTTTGCTCTGGAAAAAACTGTCCATACGGAGGTAAACATTCAGCAGTAGTGTGGAAAGGAACAGAAGTTCATACAATGCAGCCAAACATAGCCCCGGGCACATATTTCACAGTTTTCAAAAATGTAGCCCAGGGAACATATCCCCAATGAGCCTGTGTGGAAAATATTTTAAAAGAAGCCAATTGACAGTTCACCTTGAGTTTGCCAAATGGCACCTGAAGGACTCTCAGACCATGAGAAACTAAATTCTCTGGTCTGATAAAAAGATTGAAAATTTTGTGCACCACAGCCAGGATGGCAAAAGAGTTGCAACTGGACAACTCTGTGAATGTCTTTGAGTGGCCCACCCAGAGCCCAGACTTAAACCTGATTGAACACCTCTGAAGAGATATGAAAATCACTGTGAACAAATGCTTCCCATCCAACCTGATGGAGATTGAGAGGTCCTGCAAAGAAAAATAGGAGTAACTATCCAAAAATAGGTGTGCCAGGTTGGCAGCATCACACCCAAAAACACTTGGGGCTGGAATTGCTGCTAACACTGCTTAAACAAAAACCTGAGCAAAGTCAATGAATACTTATGTACATGTGATTTATCATTATTTTTTCTTTTTTAAAATTAGCGAAGATTTGCAGATTATCATTGTGGGACATTGTAGGTTTCTGAGGAAAATAATGAATTTAATTTGAACATAATAGTTACAATGAACATAACTAAAATAGTTATTATAATTGTATTTTATAGATTATAATTTTTCTATGTTAATGTGAATTTACAGATGTAATTAAACTCATGACACACGTGTATTAGTGGAAATTACATTTAAGCTTACTTTAAATGCCATAAACCATAAATGCTTGTCAAGACATGTTTCTAAGGATGTACTCACACTATGCTATCCGAACCATGCCCAGGCCCGTTTCCCGGATCGTTTGAGAAGTGTGAGTGCTCTGAACCGGGCTCAAGCACGGTTCACTTGGCCGGCCCTGGCCCGGTTGGAAGAGGTGGGCCTGAGCGCGGTTCACTTGGGCTCAGGCGCGGTACGCTTGCAGTATGAGTGCAAGCGTGCCTAAGCCCGAAACTGAAAGCAAGACGTGACTTGTAAGGGACTGTTACATATGGATTAATTAATCATTCGTGCTGTTCAATGAACGCAAACTGTCGTAGTTTATTAAAGACGCAAACCCCTCACTGCACAACAGCTGCACCTTCAGCAAACCTCCTAATTCCTGCAGCACGAGGACTTTATGAGCGTCAAAAGTGGCTGATCTGTTCGGCAAAATATTTGACAGCGTGTCACCGCATATAACTAAAGAAATCTCCACTGTGCTGAGCGAGAGGGTAAAGTCTAGATCGGATACGCGGCCGGCCGGAAGTGCGATATTTACATTAATATAGCTGCATTTTTTAATGACACTGTATAACAATAATTAATATTTTTACATAACTGTGACGGTTGGGTTTAGGGTTGGGGTGGGGGTAGGGGTTAAAAAATACAATTTATTGGGTAATTTAATAGATAAGATAAATAATACTCGGTACAACTTCTGTTTTTACGCTTCTGTGACGGTTGGGTTTAGGGTTGGGGTGTGGGTAGACGATAATAAAATACAATAAATCGGAAATTTCATAAATAACATAAAATAATTCTCATTAACCTCTAGCCGCAAACGTATCCGATCTAGGAACAACCGAGCGAGAGCGCTTCTCTTCCTAAACTGAACAGCGCGTCATCGATGACGTAAGCGTGCCCAGGCCCGAATGTAATGTTAGTGCGGGCCGTCGGGGGAGATGGGAGGGGGGACAAGCGTGCTTTGGCCCGGTTCAACGCAACTGTACATAGTGTGAGTACGCCCTTCACAATTGTGCCAATTATAAAAAGACATCAAAGTAGGCACTGTTGCATTTAATATCAATTTAAAAAATACAATACCTTTTAGTGTCCACAAACCTAATTATAGTCTTTTAAAGTAGTACAATTTAAAAAAGTCTATTAAAAGTCCAAGTATATTTATTCCCCCGTATGTTGTTCCAAACTCATATGGTTGATTTTCCTCCTTGAAACACATAGGGGGTGAAATTTAAAGGGGCTGGTGAATACAGGAATACATGAGTTCTTGTATTGTATAAAAACACCTTTAAATTGGTACTAACAACAAAATGCCTTGAATGACCAATCATGGGTCATTCAATTGTTTTTGGCAATCATGTGCTTCCAAAGAAACATGTAATAATGTGAAGAATGTAAAATTACATAATAAACATTTGCTTGTCTTTCTAAATGAGCTAAAATATGTTGCAAAATAACACTGATCGCATTTTCTCACAGGCCGAGCAGAACTTATTTGGGAGCTTCTTTTCACTCAGAGAGGAGGATCTGAAGTCAGAGGCTCCTGTTCTGTCCCATCAGGCCATGTGGGAGAACGAGATTGAAGTTTATGAGCTGCAGAAAGGCGATTCTGGCTTGGGATTCAGTATACTAGACTACCAGGTGTGTGAGTGTTTATTTACCAGTACTCCAACAACATAAGAGCAGCAGAGTTTGAGCTCCACACGAGTTGGTTCGGGGAGTCCCAGTTGGTTTGAAATGCCTCTACAAACATGGCAGCAGTGTCTCCTAATTTATTACTATTCTTGCCTTTCTCTCCTGTGCTGTCACTGTCTGTAACTCTCTCAGGACCCTGTGAACCCAGGCCGTACTGTGATAGTGATCCGCTCTCTTGTACCAGGCGGCTTGGCAGAGAGAGATGGGCGCTTGTTGCCAGGCGACCGCTTGATGTTCGTGAACGAGACTGATTTGAGCCACGCGAGTCTGGCTCAGGCCGTTCATGTTCTCAAGAGCACTGCTTTGGGAACTGTACGCATTGGAGTTACCAAACCTTTACCGGTAAATACCTCCATTCATACTGTATGTGTGTAAATGTACATTTATTTCTCAGGTCATCTGAGAATATCAGGTGAAGTTTTATTTGGTAGAACTCAGCTCAGTCTACACAAAGTTAGCATGTATGATTGCAGCAATATACGTAGACATGTTCATCAATTAGCATCATCAATGGCTAATTCTCTGACTGCTAATATTCCAGCAAACAATTTTGTGATAGAAGTCTAATAGACATCTAAACGTAGATAGCTTGGCTAAAACAAGGCTAAACTTGGGCTGTCAGTGAAAATCTAATAGACATCTAAGAATAGCCCAAAACTAGACTAGTCGTCAAATAGACAGATTAGACAGACTTTATATGTGTAGTCATTCATTTCTGTTTATTTAATGACTAGTCTAGTTTTGGTCTATTCTTAGATGTCTATTAGATTTTCACTGACAGCCCAAATTTAGCCTTGTTTTTTTAGCCAAGACGACTATGTTTAGACGTCTATTAGACATCTATTAGACATCTTTAAAAAACAAAAAATGCTTGCTGGGATATTACAATTTCATCTACTAGAACTTAATTTGCATGAGGTTCAATTGTTCTTAGTGATTTGTGACATGTTTTATCATGTTTATTTAACATTATTTCAGATATATTTAAAATAGACATTCATTAAAGTTCATTGATGCTATTTATTATTGTTAAAAAACATGACAATAAAAACAAGAATCTTAAAAGAAACAAAAAAAAAAATATCGTGTTAACGTGCTGCTTTAACGCAAGACTTTTATCGGACGATGAAAAAAATATCGCCGTTAATCTATTCTCAAAGTTGGGTTGGGAGCTGGGTCTATTCTATGCAAGCTATGATGACTTTCACCTTGATATTTTAGCACGGATGTGTACCTGACCGTTGAGCCGTCTGACAAAAAAATGCCCTTCTAAATCAAATAAGCAGGATGCCCTTCTGGATCGTTCACTTACTTCGAAGACACTACTGACTATGTTTACATGGACATCTGTAATCTAGTTATTTGCCTTAATAGACAATAATATAATTAAGGTGTTTAAGTGAAGTGCTTTCACGTGAAGTGTAATTTCATTCATGTCCCCGTGACAAACTGGAGTATTAGACGCAAATAAGGAGTAAGGACTGGTGAGAGTGTTTAATTTAATAACGCATGCCAAATGGAAAGAAAACAGTTTGTCGGTCCTTTACTGACAGCCGCGTGTGGAAAATATGGAGAAAAGTCCTACATGACGGTAAAAGTTTGATTGCGGTGTTTACTTTAATAATGCAACTAATAATGTATATGCATACTCTACACGTCTTAATTCCATTTCTGTTTAGTTCAGTTATGACTTTAGTCGGATTAAGGTAATCAAAAATCGAGCTTCTGTAGACCTGCAGTTCAAAATTCATGTTTAACTGAATAAACAGTTAGTAAGCACAAGTACATCTTATTGAACATAATTTATTTTCATCACCAATTATCATAGTAGAACAGTTTCTCAAGCAGTTTGAAATTCATTTTGGAAACAGGAGCTGAGCTGGTTATATTTAGTTTAGCTGGTTTATTAGTGAGCTGGTTTATTTGGTTACATTTAGTAATTATTTGGATAGCACACATATTCTGAATGCCTTCGGCAGAATTCAAATGAGCCATTTTAATCTAGATTAATCTAGATTAATTCCTTTATTATTCTAGATTTTTTTTAAAATCTATGCCAACCTATAGTAAAAATATATAATTTGACAATACATTAATAATAAAAGTGTATAATCTATAAGTAGTAATGATGTCAAAGTATTTTAATATAACCCCTCCACACCGCATAGATAGGGTTTTGTTAGAATTTCTTTATTAGATTTTCTTTCAGAAGTTATATTAAACATATTTTATTTGTATTGTTTATTTATGAATCAAGCTCTAATTAGTGTTAAAGGTGCAGTAGATGATCTGCCAGAATGCTAGCGTTAGCATAATAGCTTTGAAAATTTACATTCCTCCCCTGCCGTCCAAAGCCACGCCTCCTTAAGTCATGAACGCGTGAATGCGCACAGATGATGACCTGATGACGATAGACAACCTTATATAGCACTAGCTCATGTCATTCACCGGTTAGAAAACTCTATGGAGACACGCACTTTGACCAGCGTAGTTGACAGGCCAGCAGGGTGCAGGAATTATATTTCCCCAAAACTGGCATTGGGGTAAAGTTGCTTTTATATTTAGACATTCTGACTTTCTCCTTAATAACATCATTTCATTAAAGTATTGTTTGCATATAATCAGCCAATGAATATAAAATACAACATTGGTCACAGTCAGTTAAATAGTGCTAATGTTGTTTTGAAGTCCTACCCACACTCTATTGAATATAAATCAAACTTCACCTCAGTAAAGATGGTTAGGCGGAAGAGCGCTATGTACTTATGTTTTGTTATTCAATTAAATAAAAATCAGATCAGAAAAAAGGAGTGCTGAAAACAGAAATACCCTATCATCACTTTACATTACACTTACGTTTATGTTACCAAAACAACGAGTGACTTTTCATTTTCAATTGTGCTCGCTGATCCTCGTACATCACTTGTTTTCATCCCTTTTTACACTTAACACAATGAAATGAATGCTTAGGTCAATTTAACCAACTATAGTATCGATACTGTAGAAGATGAACTTGAAAATAGTCAGTCTTTTGCCGGACGTTTTCAGTAGCTGAACAACACTTCTGTGCATATAAACCCATTCATAAACAAGAACACAATCTACATAAGTTTTAAAACATAAAAGTAATAGATCAGCCATCGTGTCACCGCTCAGATTGTGGTTTTGAACTGCATAACGTCATGTCTCTCCAGCGTACAAAAGTAATTCCGATATTGATTCGAGATTTAGAAAAGTTTTGATTATGCATTTTTGCCCACGTTGGTCTTTCAGAAAGAAGTCTTTCAGATTGATAAGGGTTTGCCTGATGTCTCTCTCTGTCAGCTGTTGATACACATTTAATACACATTTAAATTTGTTGACAGGCAGTTTGAGTTACCTTTGAGTTATTTGTCGGCCTGACAATTTTTAATTGGACGAACATTTCTTAAGGGGGTCACACACCAGAAGCGCTGCTCGGCAAACGCACCACTGCCAGCCATGACTCAGGACACTGTTCATATTTCTGCAGCACCACAGAGCGCCATCTGAATAGTTTTAACTTAAGTGAAGTTTAATTTTAAACTAATTTCGAGAGGAGCATGTGCTCATGATTGACCCAGCTGGCCCACATTAGCTAATCATGATCTTCCAATCAAAGGATCCCAAGTCACTATACAGTATATATCCTCATTTCCTTTCTACAACTATCTTCATCTGGAAGAAACCCCCCTCCTCCCCTTCTTCCACCTTTGTCCAGAATGGGCGGCACGGTGGCCCAGTGACTAGCACTGTTGCCTCACAGCAAGAATACCAATGGCGTCAGGTCCTTGCTGGGCCATCTGGTATTTCTGTGCAGAGTTTGCATATTCTCCCCGTGTCTGCGGGGGTGTTCCCCCAGGGTCCCCCGGTTTCCTCCCACCATCCAAATATGTTATATATTATAGATAAAATAAGCCTAAATCTTTTTTCTAATGTCTTACTGTCAAGAAGTTCGCCTTGGCCTCAGCAGCGGGGGAGTTTGAGATCGACCTGAGCTCAATTTTCCCTCGCCATGTGAAAGGGGGGAGCCCTGGGCCCGAGGATCCCTTGAACTCAGGGCTCTTTCCCGGGACAGCATGCCAAACAAGCTATGTGATAAATCATGAGCTAAGTGTGAACTCTTGAAATACCATGTTAATGTGCGCGTTTAGTGTGCGATACTTTCAACTGTCATGTGCGCGCCGTGTTGCGGCGCATCCGGTGTATGAAGCCCTTTAGTCTTGTGCCTCAGCAAGAATAAAAAAATACTTCTGCTTAGTTCCTTTATTAATCAGGGGTCACCACAGCAGAATGAACCGCCAACTTATCCAGCATATTTTTTACCTAACGGATGCTCTTCCAGCCGCAACCTTGCATTCACACACACATACACTATGGCCAATTTAGCTTATTCAATTCACCTATACCGCATGTCTTTAGACCGTGGGGGAAACCGGAACACCTAGAGAAAACCCACGCAAACACGTGGAGAACATGCAAACTCCACACAGAAATGCCAGCTGACCCAGCTGGAGCTTGAACTAGCGACTTTCTTGCTGTGAGGCGATCGTGCTACCCACTGCGCCACCATGACGTCCTACATTTAAATCCTTTACTTTAATCATTACTATTAGAATGTGAAGAGACTTTTAACCAGCACAACAAAAAAATGTTTCTGAAGACAATCACCTACTGCACCTTTAATTGTTTATTATTTGTGTATAACATGCAAAATGCTAGCTTTGAAATTCACCTAGCAATTCTGCCATTTCATTCCAAAAAAAATAATAATTAAAATCCTATATTATAAAATCCTCATTATAATCACCTTTTTGCAGCTTGAAAAGTAATTTGAGGTTTGGTTAAAATTTCTTTTGTTCTAGAAAGGATGAAAGAATTTGTATTCTGTTCATATGTATGCACTATTAAACATGGTTAGAGAATTAAAACTTCAGATCCAAAAGAGCCGCATCCAAAAGCAGCATTTGCTTAATTGTTCAAATTCGTGTAACCTGTGTCACATTGTATATTTTGCAAGTCCACTTGGTCTGGTGGTGGTCTTTGGTTTTAGACTGTATGTTGTGAACAGGTCTCAGTAACTGTGGCTCGTGGGTTTCTGGTTACTGGAATCTTTAAATAATTAATGTCTCTTGAATTCTAACACCAGGCTGCTAAAACAAGTGGTGCGTTTGTGTTTATGTGTCCCACAGCTCTGAAATCGAGTTTAGCTAGTCCTGTAGACACATTTTTACTTTTTCTTAGTGAAGTTAAGAGTCGTGGACTGCATATGTGATTGTGTCCAGACAGAGGCTGGAGTTGGACAAGAGTTTTGAGTGGGAGACTTAATACAGCTTTTGTCATTGGTAGGAAAATGACATCCAGGACACAGGAGCTGAAATAACGGGCAACTGCCACTCAGAACATAACCACCAACACAGCACTTTCCAGGTAGGCTACAGCAGTGTTTTCAATATTCTAATACTAATGTGATTTCTTTTTTTCTTTTTTTTTTGTAAAAGTGTGGTGTAGTACACTGCTTTTCAAACTCTTGACATGTGTGGGGGGGTTCAAGCATAAACTTGGATTTTTTGGTTGTTTTAGGCACCGTCTAAAATATAGATGTAGAAAGGGAATGACTATTGTGGTGTCCTGCAGCAGTTGATTATGTAAACAGTGTATGTTTTCAACTAGTTCCACTCAAGCAGTGAGTAGGCCAAAGAGAAAGTGTTGTTTTTTTTCCACTGACCTAATTTAGTGTGGTCATTCTAGCTGCCAGGGTTTAACTGGGGAGGATATTTGTTGACGGGATTTGTGTGACATCATCTCTTATTCACATGAGGGTTTTGGTTTTCTCAAGACCACAAGTATGTACAGCGCTAACCATCTGATTGGCTTGTTGAGAACACATTCCTTTTTTTTAGTTAATAATTCACTTTTTTGTGTGCGACATGGTGGCTCAGTGGTTAGCAATGTCACCTCACAGAAAGAAGGTCACTGGTTCGAGTCCCGGCTGGACCAGTTGGCATTTCTGTGTGGAGTTTGCATGTTCTCCCAGTGTTCGCATGTGTTTCCTCTGGGTGCTTCGGTTTCCCCCTCAGTTCAATGACATGCGGTATAGGTATAGAAGTGTATGAGTGTGTGTGAGTGTGTGGGTGTGGGTGTTTCCCAGTACTGGGTTGCAGCTGGAAGGGCATCCGCTGTGTAAAACATATGCTGGATAAGTTGGTGGTTCATTCCGCTGTGGCGATCCCTGATAAATAAAGAGACTAAGCCAAAGGAAAATGAAATGAAATTAAATTAAATTAACTATTTGCATCTTCTGCTAATGGTGAACAAAACATTTCATAAAATATCATGCATTTTTTTTATTCCTTTTTAATTAATTCATATTTTTTGTCAGTTTGATTGATATAAGTTGAGATGACTAGAAAAGTTTGTTTGATTCAAGAATTCAGGATTTTTTGTTTTTACAGTGTGCATAGGCTTGATTTTGGTGGAGAGATCTGCTACACTGCTGATGCTGTAAAACTTGGATACATTAATGAATTCAGCCTAGTCAAGATAATGAAAAGTAGTGGCTTTCAAAGAAGTAAACCCTCTATCACATTTCTACAGGTGACGCTGGCAAGGAGCTGGGGAATAATAAGTGTTCATAATCGCACTGTATTGACCTTATTCTTCTCATATGAGCAGGCATTTGAACCTTATTGGCTCAATACTTATTTGCTTCCATTCATTTTTAACCATAAAAACATCTCATTATGATGTTGCAAACTGATATTTTGTTATAATATCATTTTTGTACAGTATAGTCATAAACAGTTGTTTGTTGAGCAAGAAGTTTGACTGTTTTCTGCCATTTACTATTCTAAGTCATTTCTTCCATTGGCACAATCAGAAGTTCTAAAGCAATCGCAGAAACGAGCGCACTTCTGCATTGCAGAAGAAAGTTATATAAGATACAATATACATATAATATATATAATAATATATATATATATATATATATATATATATATATATATATATATATATATATATATATATATATATTATTATATATATTATATGTATATTGTATCTTATATAACTTTCTTCTGCAATGCAGAAGTGCGCTCGTTTCTGCGAGTATAATACTAGAAGAAAAGCCCAATGTACAATATAAGTAAAAAAGCCCTATATAACACTTTCACATTAATACAAAAGCTCATATGAAAATGATTTTGTGGGACGCATTATTCTAGGTTTTTTCTACATTTCAAAAATTTGAGGTCAGTAGGGTTTTTAAATGTTTTAAAGTAAGCTTCTTCTGCTCACCAATGCTGCTTTTAAATACAGTACAAATTGTAAAATTGTGAAATGTTATTGCACTATAAAATAACTGTTCAAAAGTAGTTTATCATTTATTTTAATCATTTATTCCAGTGATTTTAATGATGAATTTTCAGCTTCATTACTCTAGTCTTCAGAGTCACACGATGCTTCAGAAATCACTCTAATATTAATGATGATGATGATGATGATGATTATTATTATTATTATTATTATTATTATTATTATTATTATTATTACTATTATTATTATGGTCACGCACACTTCATTTTGATGGTCCGTTTGTTGAATTTAAGTTACATTGCATCTACATGCCGACTAATTCTCATTAGATTATAAGTAGACTGTTAGGGTGGGGTTAGGGTTAGTGTAAGGTGACATGTACTTGCAAAGTTTCTTATAGTCAGTTAAATGTCTGTTGAAGGAGCAGTATCAACAGATATTAAGCAGACAGTCTACTAATACTCAAATGGACCATCAAAATAAAGTGTAACCAATATTATTATTATTATTATTATTATTATTATTATTATTATTATTATTATTATTATTATTATTATTAATGGTAATAGTAATAAAAGCAATAATGATTGGAGTAATAATTTCATTTGAAACTACATATAATAAGCAGTTATTTAAAAGTTTTAATAAATATTTAACAATATTACAATTTTTTCACTTTAAATAAATGCAGCCTTGATGAACAGAATCATTTTCTTAAAAAAAAAAAAAAAACTGACCCAAACTTTTGACAGGTAGTGTATATTACTGCAGCATTAAATGAATTTCAAGCTCCGCACTCAGGCCATACAAGATGAAGGTGCCTTTTGTCTTTAGTGAAAAAGCTCATAGCTCAAAAAATGGTCTTTGGTGATTCATAAAATGCAAGTTAACGACAGGCAGCACTTTGAGATTGTTTGATGTATACTTTTAATGCACAGCCTTAGTAAACAATCCTGAGCATGTTCATTACAGTCTGGAGCACAAGCTTCCCATGGTATAATCACATGTGTTCAAATTTTAACTCACAAGTCACCTAACACTGTTTGTTTACAAAGTTTCAGCATCCAGCATAAGCACAAAAATAAAACCATTATGGTGAACAATACAACACATCTTCCCTCTCTATTATATATAAACAGCAGCAGCTCACGTGTGAGTTTGATGCCTGTGCGTATATAATTATCATGTGTTAGGAAGCTCACACTCCAGAAAAACAGTTAAAAAAGAGCTTTTTAATGGCGGTGTATAAACGTAGCCTATGCATTTTTACCCGAATTTGGCCTTTGACAAAAGGTCACTTTGAACCCTGTCTGTCTGATAAATTGGGTCAGGATTTGGAAGACACTTGCGAACATTAGAAAATTGCATTTTCTTGTCTTGACAACCAGCACTGTATTTGACATCATCCGCTGACAACTTTAAAAAAAGCTCAAGAAATTGCTCATCGGAGGATTGTTCTTGTTGCTGTGAATGTCATTCAGTCACACATTCGCTGGCACCGACTCGCCTGGGATGTCTCTCGAGATCTGGATGCCTGTGCACTAAATAAACACTTTGAACACTGGAAATGAAGCATTGCTGCAGGACAGATGTTTAAAATGGTTCTTAGCAGCTCCAGAGATCTTTTCACTTTTCGTTTACCGCATACGCAACGAAAATAGGCCATTTCACTGATTAAAGATGCCTGATGCTTTTCTCTGTTTGTGTTCCAGACAAATTCCCACTCACTGAAGAGCAAGATGGAGGCTGAACCCGTCTCCATTCCCTCTAGTGGCTATGAGAGAACCATAACTGTAGTCAGGGGAAACTCCAGTCTGGGTATGTTAACACTGTTTGTTACATTCTTCCTGTCTGTCTTCTTATACATCCTCAGTATATTTCACAGAGATATGAACTCTGTGAGAGAGCTGTAAAATGTGTGTTTGTACATGTGTAGACGTTGTATGTGTGTTTGTGTGCTAAAGTTCTGGGTGTTGACACCCTTTCAGATGAAACTACACGTGTGTTATGTTATGTAGGGATGTGAAATTTTGTATTAGTATATGATAAAATGTTTCACATATCTTTTTTGCTAATTATCATGTATTTGTATGTGTTGTTAATATTAGTGTTTTCTTAAAACAAAACAAATGTATGAATGGGACAATTTTTATTTCTTTCTTGCTGGCCACGTCAGGCTAATAAGTTACTTGTGCACTCTTTGTTTTTTACTGCCCCTACTGCTAAATTTATTTATTTTCTTATTATAATAAAAAATATATTGAAAAAAATGCTTTAAATTCATCTTTAAAAAATCTTACCAACACCAAACTATTAACAACAACGCATAAGTTCATTATAAGTAAAATAATGAATCATTATCAAAGTATTAAAACACTGACACCTGTAAATCCTTAAATGCGCTTAAAGGCTTATTTCAGAAATCTTTCTTATTAGCAACACTGCTGGCCATTTCTGGAACTGCAGCCTGCAACATTTTGCTCATTTTCACCTGTACACACATACAAGAATCTGAACGTGATTCAGTACCTTGATTTGTTTTCCACAAAGCTTTTTCATTTTTAGATTAGAGATAAAATAATTTGGAAACACCTAATAATGAACATCTAGATGTACACTGCATTCGGAAAGTAATCATAGCGTTTCAATTTTTCCACATTTTTTATGTTACAGCCTTATTCCAAAATGGATTCAATTCATTTATATCCTGAAAATTCTACACACAATACCCCATAATGACAATGTGAAAAAAGATTTTTTTTAATTGTTGCAAATTTATTAAAAATAAAAAACCTGACAAACCACATGTGCAAAAGTATTCACAGCCTTTGCCGTGAAGCTGTAAATTGAGCTCAGGTACATTCTGTTTCCACTGATCATTCTTAAGATGTTTCGGCAGCTTAATTGGAGTTCACCTGTGGTAAATTCAGTTAATTGGACATGATTTGAAAAAAAAAAAAAAATATATATATATATATATATGGTCCCAGGGTTGATAGTGCATGTCAAAGCACAAACCAAGCATTAAGACAAAGGAATTGTCTGTAGACCTGATTTGAAAAGGCATACACCTGTCTATATAAGGTCCCAGGGTTGACAGTGCATGTCAAAGCACAAACCAAGCATGAAAAGCAGAACAAATTCTGCTGCTCTGAAAGTTCCAATGAGCACAGTGGCCTCCATCATCTGTAAGTGGAAGATGTTTAGAACCACCAGGACTCTTCCTAGAGCTGGCCGGCCATCTAAGCTGAGTGATCGGGGGAGAAGGGCCTTAGTCACGGAGGTGATCAATAACCCGATGGTCACTCTCTCTGAACTCCAGCGTTCCTCTGTGGAGAGAGGAGAACCTTACAGAAGAACAACCATCTGTGCAGCAATCAACCAATCAGGTCTGTATGGTAGAGTGGTTAGACGGAAGCCACTCCTTAGTAAAGGGCACATAGCAGCCCACCTGGAAGAACAAAAATCTCTGGTCTGATGAGACTAAAATTGAACTCTGTGAATGCCAGTCGTTACGTTTGGAGAAAACCAAGCACCGCTCATATTAGGTTAATACCATCCCTACAGTGAGGCGGGGTGGTGGCAGCATCATGCTGTGGGGATGTTTTTCAACAGCAGGAACTGGAAGACTAGTCAGGATAGAGGGAAAGATAATTGCAGCAATGTACAGAGACATTCTGAATGAAAACCTGCTTCAGAGTGCTCATGACCACAGACTGGGATGACGGTTCATCTTCCAGCAGGACAATGACCCAAACCACACCGCCAAAATATCTATGGAGTGGCTTCACAACAACTCGGTGAATGTCCTTAAGTGGCGCAGCCAGAGCCCAGACCTAAATCCTATTGAACATCTCTGGAGAGATCTGAAAATGGCTGTACACCATTGCTTCCCATCCAACCTTATAAAGCTTGAGAGGTACTGCAAAGAGAATTGGGCAAAAATTCCCAAAGACAGGTGTGCCAAGCTTGTGTCATCATATTCAAAAAGACTTGAGGCTGTAATTGCTGCCAAAGGTGCATCAACAAAGTATTGAGCAAAGGCTGTGAATACTTTATGTACATGTGATTTTACAGGCTTTTTATTTTTAATAAACTATTTCAAAAAATATTTTTTTCACATTGTCATTATGGTGTATTGTGTGTAGAATTTTGAGGAATTAAATAAATATAATCCATTTTGCAATAAGGCTGTAACATAAAAAAAATGTGGAAAAAGTGAAGCGCTATGAACACTTTCCGGATGCACTATAAATATGTCCTGTGCACCACCTTCCCGATTACAAAGTTGACAAAAAAGAAAAATGACAGCAGTACGAAAGCAGCAGTGAAGAAATTTTTACACAAACTCTGCAATTCACCAGCATCATGATAGCAGAAAAGTTACTTAAAAATTCACTCTTATGATCATAAAGTATATGTGATACTATCTCTGCATGTACGATCTTCACAAATCACTGTCAAGTTTAGCAAAACTTTATCTACGCAAGCTACAGTAACTTCACACTGGTGATTTTGTTGAATGCATCAGAGAGCCAATAGAGTAAGTGACAGTGCTGTCAACTGGCCTGAAGCTCTTCCAGTGGCCTCAGCTCATCCTGCGCTGTGTGTTTATGCAACTACAGCATCTCACTCGCTCACAAAATCTTAAAAACACAGAGCCATGGCTTCCCATTAAAACTTGAGCTTGCTCTTTGATCAAGTATTTATTCAGATGAATATTCATCCATTTCGACACAAAGCTCTGCATGAGTGCTATTTAATTCATCAATTCCAGCATTTTCTCTTTTCTTTATTTTGAACTGTTAGTTATTTACAAGACTGTTAGTTTTTTCTGTTGGACGATGGGCTAGAGATTATAAATCGTGATGTGCTGTGTGTCTTTTCTTCTCTTGTGTCATTTCTGTCTTGTGCTGTGCTTTACATGGTCAGATGTGCACTGCTGTAACTAGCGCACTATGATTGTACTGTAATTTGACTGTTCCAATAAGAAACGTGATAAATGGTTGATCGAATTGAAAATAAAAACTGCACTGAATCTCAAATTCTTTACGACCATAGTGTTGTTTCTGTGTTTGCTGTGTGTTTCCTTGCATGTTAACTCTCGTGTGTATTTACGTCGCATGCCTTATCTCTTTGCACGAACTCCTAATTATTCATATCAGCTGCGTATTATATTTAAAATAGGCTCGCAGGGTGTTTTATTCAAACGGAGAGCAATTTAGACAGATTTATAACAGCTCGAAACGCTACAAAGCCAGCCAGTCACTTTACACCCACAATGATGTCAACGGCACGGTTTGAAGTTCATTATGTAGAGAATAAGCTAAGCGTAATTCTCGTAAAATGAACTGTTGAAGGCACACGCTGTGATTTTAATACAACTCGGAGTCAAAGCCACCACTTAATATACCATGAAGGTGAGTGAGGGGTTTAAAGACCCTCTCAAACACACTGACTCTACGTGGTGCGTTGACAATTTTATTGCTGCTTAGGAACAGTCACACGTTTGCTTTGAAAAGGAGGCCAAGGGCTTCATGGAGTGTATAAATGACAATTAATGGAAGATGATATTCCAATTGGTCCTTTTGAAGATGAGGAATATCTGATATGGTTAAACTTCTACCCTTTAAGACACACTTTAGCTGGGAATGGTGATCTGATAAGCTTTATGAGACCCTGGACCACGACATCACTATTAAGCCTCAAATCACTGCAATAAGTATGCTTAGATTTAAGATTAGAAAAAAATATTGCCTTCAATCATAAAAGTTGATCAAACTGGGTTTATTCATGGATGCTACTCTAGTGATAATATGCGAAGGTTGCTTAATATTATTCAATTATCACAACATCAAAACCTCAATAGTATGATAATCTCCCTGGATGCTGAAAAGGCATTTGACATGGTTGAATGGGAGTTTTTGTTTTATACAATGAATTGTTTAGAGGTGGGTGAATCCTTTTCACAATGGGTTAAGATAATGTATGATAGTCCAGTAGCATCAGTTATCACAAATGGTAGGCGCTTAGAGAGTTTTCACAAATTGTGACCAGTGGTGGATTTAGGGCTGCATCTTGCAAGGCAAGTCGGTGCAAAAAAACATAAAAGAACCCCAGTAAAAAATCATCTGTGCCCCAATAAGATTTGAGATAGGATTTAGTTTATGCAAGTGTCTTAACTTAGGGTGGTAATCCCAGAATAAAGATGTTAGGGGCCATTCACATTTGTCATCTTTCGCACGAACAAGTTTGTTATTCTCTATGTGCAAGCGAAACAACGCTGGTTAAAGCAAACTGACGCATGCACGCAGAAAACCTTTCCAGTGAGCCTTACGCATAGAGCGTGAATTATGTGAATCCCTGTTGTTTACATGCACGTTGATAAAATATGCGCCACTCGTGCGCTGTAAAACGAGAGCAACAGCATTTTATGTTACTTCTATGACACGAGGTGTCGACACACAGCGAGTTTTTTTCAAGTTGACAACTGAATTTTATATTATATGATGATGATCTTGGAGCAGAAAGGAGGGAAAATGAGTCAGGGAGGTAAGACTTAATAACAATAATTCTCAGCCTTGAGTCGGGTTTAAGATGAACAGATAATTATATACAACATTTTTTTTTGTATTTTATAGAAATAATTAATATTCATGCAAAATAATCTTAGCATATCGCTCCAGTTTTGTTTTTACATTGTTTTGCAGTTAGATTTAGGATTTATTTCTGTTATTTATTTAGAATAATAATTGTATAATAATAATTAAATATATATATATATATATTTTAATGATCCCAATTCTGGTTTTGTCCATATTTTACTCAAAAGTTTGGCATATATGGGGTGGTTTGTCCAGGGTGCCGTTTAAGCTAGAACCGCTACTGATTGTGACCCTCTTCTGCATCGTGTACGTGAAGATTTGGATAGATGGACTTTTCTACCACTGTCTATTTTACGAAGGATAGCCTTGATCAGAATGGTAGTCTTGCCCCGATTTTCATATTTATCCCAAATGATTCCAATTCTTCTAAGTTGCACTAGAATTAGGGATGTTAACAGTTGGTTCAGTTCTTTTATTTGGAACAGAACGGAACCAAGAATAAAACTGACTAAGATGCAACTTCCTGGAAATAAAGGAGGTCTTGCAGTTCCGGATATTAGGTTGTATCAGTTGTCCACCCAACTTCGATATGTTTTTGAATGGGAAAGAAATGATCCATATTCTGTCTGGTTAGACATTAAATCAGTCAACTTAAGTGACGGCTCACCAATTTCATTGGCCAGTCTACCATTTGTTTTAGATGTTAAAAGAATACCAGGTCTAGGGCAGAACAGGATCATAAGTAATACATTAAGAGTGCAGAAAAAAATA
Source organism: Danio kyathit (assembly GCA_903798195.1). Lineage (NCBI taxonomy): Eukaryota > Metazoa > Chordata > Actinopteri > Cypriniformes > Danionidae > Danio > Danio kyathit. The sequence goes on from LR812519.1 coordinate 31,359,810, forward strand.
AGGAATTGGGAAGGAAAAAGCCAATTTTTTGTCCCCTATAACGCCAATACAAGAAAATTTTGATTTTCAACCTGGAATTATGGACGATGGTGCAAAGATGAAGATGGTGATTTTATGCATTGCATTTGGAATTGTAAATATATATATAATAAGTATGCTTTCCATTATTGTATATGTTGTTAGAATGGGACAATATTTTTCAGAGATACAGTTATTTAGAAACCTGTAATTTGAGGGTGCAAAAAATAATATTTGTAATGCATATAACTAATCAAAAATATGTTTGATATATTTAAAGTCTTTATGAAACATGACATTTTTGACAGAAAATATCATTTTGAAATACTTTTAACGCTTGTCAGAAATATGCTAATGTAACATACGACTGGTTTTGTGGATAAGACTAATTCTGTACAAGCAAGTAATGTAAAGCTGTGGCTATGAAAAAGCATTTGAACATTTCCACTGTTTTTGTTTGTTTACTGAACTCAAAATGAGCTTTTTTACACTATGAGTGCTTATGACAAGACAAACAACAGTTAAACTATTTACAATTATTTACTGTAAAACAGTTAATAATCAGCCAGGAGTTTAAAGATTAGGGATATTACAAATTATAAAATACACTGATATCTTGTGACAGAACAATTACATGCCCTGAGGCAATTGTGTGCATGACAGGAGTGTGTCTGTGTGTGTGTAGGAATGACAGTGAGTGCTTTAAGGGATGGTTCAGGCATAATAATCCGCTCTGTGGTTCATGGCGGGTCGATTAGTAAAGATGGGAGACTGGCAGTGGGGGACGGAATTGTTGCCCTCAATGGAGAATCCACCACCAACCTGACCAACGCACAAGCCAGAGCCATGCTGCGCAGACATTCACTGATCGGACCCGATCTCAGGTGCTCACAAACACACTGGGCTTTCATGTTTTATGGAGACACTCCATAGCAATAATAGTTTTATAATCTACCAACAAAGAGAGAAATAATAAAGAGATAAATACACAGAATATTTAGTATTAACAGATATTTTTATTATTATTACAAATGTTTGGGGTCAGGAGCATTTTTATGCTTTTGAAAGAAGGCCTGGGCTAACTGAAATATTACAGTTTAAACTGAGCTGTTTTCAGATTTAATATAATTTCAATGATATCTGTCAATAACCATTTGGTTTGTTGTGTATTAAAGAAAAACATTTATATAAAACCTTTTTATAACTTTATGAATGTCTTCTACTAGCCACATTTGATCAAATGATTTTTTTTCTGATTACAAACATTAGACCACATGATGTACTTCAGTCTTTATAAATATTTTCATGTAAAGTTATTAAATAATATAAAATAAATGAAAATTAAACAATTTGAAAGAAAAAAAGATTATATTCACATTTCACTGGTGGCCTTAATTGGACCTTTTAAAAGACTTAAAAGACCTTTTTTTTTTTTTACATGCCATCAAATCCATGATGTTGTTGTTTTGTGCTTTTGGTGTGTCAGTGTGATGTATGTACCTGCTGCCTTCCTGGACTTGCACAGAGCCAGTTATTCCCAATCAACGGAGGAAATGGAAATACACACACCTGCTGCTGTCCAACACAGACACTCACAGAACCTGCCTTTTAAACCGCTGTAAGGAATCTGAGCATTTTTGATTTGTTCCTGACACCCCCTTTAAAAAATCATTACAGAAGCTGTCATAGTTCAAATGGTACAAATACGATTTTAGTTAATAATTGATTATAGTGCATTTCAGGTGCTAAAATGTACCTAGGTACTAAGCTTTGTTTACACCTGGTATTAAGGTTTCAGTTCCTTCACAAGTGCACAGCCATGGAAGCTCACCTCCTCTCTGACTACTTAATCTTCAAGTAGACTTGTCATTGAAGTGCACTAGCCACATTCATTCCCCCATAAATGATAACAGTAGGCTATACTACGCTACATGGCTAATCTGCTAATAGTGCTAGTAACACAACATTATATTATATGGACACATACAGTAGACACTAAATACTGGTAATTAAACACTGTGCATTTTTTGCAAATAAAATAATTGAACAAAAGATATGGATTAAAACACCAGGAGTCTCATTTATAAATGTGTTGTACGCACAAAACAGGAGGAGGAAAGTGTGTACGCCACTTCCACATACAGTTGAAGTCAGAATTATTAGCTCCCCTTTGATTTTTTTTCTCCCAAATGATGTTTAACAGATTCAGGAAATTTTCCCAGTATGTCTGATAATATTTTTTCTTCTGGAGAAAGTCTTATTTGTTTTATTTCGGCTAGCATAAAAGCAGTTTTTCATTTTTTAAACACCATTTTAAGGACAAAATTATTAGCCCCTTTAGGCAATTTTTTTTTCACTAGTCTACAGAACAAACCATCTTTATACAATACCTTGCCTAATTACCCTAACCTGCCTAGTTAACCTAATTAACCTAGTTAAGCCTTTAAATGTCACTTTAAGCTGTGTAGAAGTGTCTTGAAAAATATCTAGTCAAATATTATTTGCTGTCATCATGGCAAAGATAAAATAAATCATAAGTTATTAGAAATGAGTTATTAAAAGTATTATGATTAGAAATGTGTTGAAAAAATCTTCTCTCGGTGAAACAGACATTGGGGCAAAAATAAACAGGGGGGCTAATAATCTGGTTTCAACTGTATATAAAAACAAATTGAAAAACTTGGGAGAATTTGCACAGCTGTACATAAACTCTAAATAAACCTATTTAACTTGAAAATTGACTTAATGGAACCACTCTAAATCCTCATATGAGCCACAATAGATAACTAAAAACTTATTCTGGTGTAGGTTCACTTTTAGGAAGGTTTCTACACATTTTTTTTATAAATCAGACCTCAGTGATTTAAGATGATACGACTCCTTTGTCTACTTGTGATCTAATTGACCAAAATGCATACCAGGTGTAAACTGGGCTTAAACCCATAATTTAGGGATAAATTATAATATAGTCTTTGATATACCTTTTTTGGGAAAAAAAAGTACTACACCAGTGACTGCATTTGTGCCTTAATATGTCACCCTGAACCAAAAAAAAAACAGTTATAAGTGTAACCTTTTTTTTCAAATGAGATTTATATTATACATCACATTAGGGCTGCATGATATTGGAAAAAAACGTACATTGCGATATTTTAATTTCCTGCGATTTATATTGCAATTTTTCTCAAGATGATTTAATTAATAATTTTAGATTGATTGGGATGGTTTTGTAGAGGAGCGCATAAAATATAATCAACAAATTTCAAGTCGAGCAAATATACAAATGATACAGAAATAAAATAATCAAACAAAATACAATGAAGCTGTATATTCTTCATTGTGTAAATAATTAAATACAATTAATAAGGCGACAAGGTTGGGCAGTGGGTAGCACGTTCGCCTCACAGCAAGAAGGTCGCTGGTTCGAGCCTCGGCTGGGTCAGTTGGCATTTCTGTGTGGAGTTTGCATGTTCTCCCCTTGTTGTCGTGGGTTTCCTCCGGGTGCTCCGGTTTCCCCCACATTCCAAAGACATGTGGTATAGGTGAATTGAATAAGCTAAATTGGCTGTGGTGGATATTTCTGAATGCAAGAGTGTATGGGTGCTTCCCAGTGTTGGGTTGTGGCTCGAAGGGCATCCGCTGTGTAAAACATATGCCAGATAAGTTGATGGTTTATTCCTCTGTGGTGACACCTGATTAATAAAGGAACTAACCTGAAAAAAAAATGAATGAATGAATGACAATTAATCAATTAATTTTAAAGCTACAAGCTTAATATTTCCTTGTTGCCAAATGCTTTAAACTTACTTAAAATGTTTACACAGGCCTTAAAAACACAAGCAATTGATCAACTTTTACTTTATTATGGATAAACTGCAAAGTTATCATGTGTTCTGAACTGTTGTACCATGCTCATCTATAATCCTGACTCCACATTGCACGTCCTGCGATGTGACTATCGCGTATTCACACATCGATGCTAAAACTATATATTGTGCAGCCCCACGTCACATAGAATCTGAATAGCTTTCCATTGTTGTATAATATCTTAAGATATGAAAATATTTGGCTGAGATATAACTATTTGAAAATCTGGAATCTGAGGGTTCAGAAAAACATTGCTAATCAAAAATTGATTGGAGTTTGCAACAAATTATTATGGAACATGATCATTACGCAATTTTATCATTACGCTTAATAAAAAAAATCTACAATTTTCACCCTTTCATTGTATTTTGGCTTATTAATAAATGTATACCTGTGCAACATAAGCCTGCTTCTGTGGTCCAGGGTGACATATGTGGCGTGCTAATACATTTTTGCTTTGTGCTAGAGAATGTATTTCAGAACAGCAGAGTGTGGTGGATGGTAAAGGAGTGAATAGAAAGACTCAAGCTGAAGAAGAGAACGAAAGAATTGATGAGCACAGCCCAATAAAACAAAGGGAGAATAGTAAAAGACTGGACAGAGACCAAAAGGTGAAGAATGAAAAACCGGCCTTACAGAGTGAGAACAGACACGAACAAGAGAGAGAAAAAGACAGACAAAGAGATGAAAAAGAGACACATGGGAAGGATCATACATCATGGACTCAGCCGAGAAGGTGAGCAGCACTGTAAAAAAGATAGGGTGTTACACAAATGATCTCTGTTGGGACAGCATGGATAAATTAAGTTAACTTATTATGTTGTAGATTTAAGAGGATTGAGCAATTATGTTTATGTAAAACAGCATTTTTGAGTGCAGCATTCTCATGGAGTATCGTTCTTGTGAAATGCTCATGGTGTTTGTTTCCTAGAGTGAAATTATCCCGGGCCGGAGGAACATGTCTTGGCTTCAGTGTTTTTGGAGGTCGTGGTATGGGCAGTCGACTGAGCAATGGAGAAATGAGACGAGGCATTTTCATAAAACACATCGCAGACGACAGTCCCGCCGCACGCAACAGCACTCTGAAAGAAGGAGACAGAATTCTTCAGGTGTGCATTTCTTTATTAAATTGTAGATCTGAACTATCTGTTCTACTTCAGTGCTTAGTCTAGCCAGAAATTTGCCTCTTTGAGTGTGTTCACACTTGGCACCTGTTGTGCTTTCACACAGGCAGTGTTTGTCACACCCAGCTGAACCACAGCTTGTGTGCTGTACACACGAGTATCATCCATTGTGTCACCTTTTCAGGTGTTCTCGCCCAAGAGCTGTCTGTCTGTTACATGCTCTGATTTATGTTGGGCAGAATTGTGTTCCCTTTTCACTGTCCCACATATACTATATACAGTTTGGGCCAAAATTATTAGCCTACTTTTTATATATTTTTTATTATTTATATTTTCCAAATGAAATTTAAAGGAGCAAGGAATTTTTCACAGTATTTCCTATAATATTTTTTTCTTCTAGAGAAAGTCCTATTTTTTTTTTTATTTTAGCAAAAATAAAAGTAGTTTTTAATTTTTTAAAACTATTTTAAGGTCAATATTATTAGCCCCCTTAAGCAATTTTTTTTTCGATCGGCTTCAGAACAAACCATCGTTATACAATGATTTGCCTAATTAACTTAACTTGCATGGTTAACCTAATTAACCTAGTTAAGCCTTATAATTGCACTTTAAGTCAAATACTATCTTGAAAAATATTTAGTAAAATATTTTGTTCTGTCATCATGGCAAAGATAAATGAAATAAGTTATTAGTTATTATGTGCTGAAAAAATCTCTCAGTTAAACAGAAATTGGGAAAAAAATATAAAAGAATTGAAATTAAACTGGAGGGCTAATAAATCTGACTTCAACTGTACATACATAGTAAGCTGTATAAAGTAAATGTGGATTACACAATAAAAGTTTATTTAAACAGGCCTTTGAAATGGTCAAATAATCGCAATGATGATTTTGTGATTTTTTTTATCATAGAGTAACTGTAAAACATAGGTCACTTTATTTATTTGATTTTATATAGACACATTTTTGAAGTTAATTCAGGTGTGTTTTGAGCAGAAACAGTTCTGTGGCTATAATGCAGTGTGAGCGGCTGCCTCTGTGTGAATTCTCCAACCTCCCAGAGAAAAATAACATGCACTGTTTATGCTCCGCTTATGTGTGAGTTGTAAAACCAGGCTTTCTTAGGAAATACTGTCTGAAATGACACAAAGCAGAATAATAACAAAGTCTACAAATATTTGTTCAAAAATGTGCAGGAAATAATTATGAGCAGAAAAAAACCCAAAGTATCAACTCTTTGTCAGACATAGGTAAATCAAAGTTGCACTTTATTTGGTAACACTTTATTTTACAGTTTTCTTTTTTGTAACTTACAGTACATGTACAGTTGAAATCAGAATTATTAAACCCCCTTTGAAAATGTGTTTTCTTTTTTAAATATTTCCCAAATGATGTTTAACAGAGCAAGGAAATTTTCACAGTATGTCTGATAATATTTTTTCTTCTGGAGAAAGTCTTATTTGTTTTATTTTGGCTTGAAAAAAAGCAGTTTAGAATTTTTTAAAAGCCATTTTAAGGTCAAAATTATTAGCCGCTTTAAGCTATATTTTTTTCCGATAGTCTACAGAACAAACCATTATTATACAATAAATTGCCTAATTATCCTAACCTGCCTAGTTAACCTAATTAACCTAGTTAATCCTTTAAATGTCACTTTAAGCTGTGTAGAAGTGTCTTGAAAAATATCTAGTAAAATATTATTTACTGTCATTATGGCAAAGATAAAATAAATCAGTTATTAGAAATTAGTTATTCATTCATTCATTCATTTTCTTGTCGGCTTTGTCCCTTGCGGGGTCGCCACAGTGGAATGAACCACCAACTTATCCAGCACGATTTTACGCAGCGAATGCCCTTCCAGCCGCAACCCATCTCTGGGAATTTACACACACACATTCACACTCATACACTACGGACAATTTAGCTTACCCAATTGACCTGTACTGCATGTCTTTGGACTGTGGGGGAAACCGGAGCACCCGGAGGAAACCCACGCGAACGCAGGGAGAACATGCAAACTCCACACAGAAACGCCAACTGACCCAGCCCAGCCGAGGTTCGAACCTGCGACCCAGCGACGTTCTTGCTGTGAGGCAACAGCACTACCTACTGCGCCACTGCGTTGCCAGAAATGAGTTATTAAAACTATTATGTTTAGAAATGTGTTGGAAAAAATCTCTCCGTTAAATCAAAAATTGGGGGAAAAATAAGCAGGGGGGCTAATAATTCAGGGCGTTTAATAATTCTGACTTCAACTGTACTTACTATAGTAATAAAAAGTCATTCATGCATAATTATGTTAATTAAGTATAATGTAATTAATAATGCTCAGTTCATCAAAGGGATATTTACACTGTAACATGAAAACAAATCATTTGTAATAGCACACATATGATCAGGTTAGGTAATATTGTGTTTAAGTACCTCATCATATTATGGTTGTTTGTAAATATAAATAATATAATAAGTACACGTAAAACTTGGCATATGGGCAGTGTATGGGCACTGTAAAGTGTTATCAAAAACAGGAGAGTTAAATTAATATATTTGACAGATTAGAGTAGAATTAACCGTCAGTTAAGTGATTCAGATCTGATTCACTGCCATCAAAGCATGATTGAGTTGGTGTTTTTATCTACTTTTTACTTTAATAATTGGTTTGTCCACACATTTCTCAGGCAGAGTGTGAATATATTTCCTGAGAACTTCATCACTAATGTTATCCCAAGTCTTCTGTTACTGAAGCTATAAGGGCTTTCCTCTCAATTCTGTGAATGAACACGATTGTGTGTCATTGACAGTGAAATAGGCCTAGGTTTTTTTTTATGACCTAAATCTCCTTATTACGGCTCTATTTTAAGGTTTAGAGAGCATAATTATGATTTTGTAGACATTTCACTCTTTTTATGGCTATTATAATGGCTAATTTCTAATTTAACAAATCTGAAATATTCATTCATTCATTTTCTTTTCGGCTTAGTCTCTTTATTAATCTGGGGCCGCCACAGCGGAATGAACCGCCAACTTATCCAGCATATGTTTTACGCAGTGGATGCCCTTCCAGCTGCAACCCATCTCTGGGAAACATTTATACACACTCATACACACACATACACTACAGACAATTTTGCCTACCCAATTGACCTGTACCGCATGTCTTTGGACATTTAACATGCAGTTAAGTGTTTGAAAGCATTACATTCAGCTTTCACTTACAAGTATGTTATTTTAATGTATTTATTTCCCAAATAAGTACTATTTTAAAAGGCATGCTTATGTGTACTTCTTTTGCACAGTGGTTATGATTTCTTTTCTTTTTTCTTTTTCTTTTGCATTTGTCATGATGGATCCATCCTCAAAACATTCTCAATCCCTTTCATTAAATGAAAAGGTCAGGCAGAAGATTCTTCAAAAATTCTGCTTTGGTGTTTTGCAAAAGTCATACAAGTTTGATATGTATATATTGATTTACATGCTGATTTTTCTTGGCTCTTGCTATTTATGTGTGGAATATACATCAGATGGCCTGAGGCTGAGACTAGTTAGTGTTGATTCACAGTAATGAGATTTAGATGATGTATGATGATCTCCATCTGCTGGTCATAATAAGCTAATGCATCACTCTGACCTAAATAAACTAGATTAAAGAAAAATCTGTTGACTGGTTGACTTGAAAGTAGAAGTAGACTGAAAGGAATGAGAAACTCTGGAAAAATAACGAAACGCATTGCATTTTTAATGTGTGTCTGCAGGTTCAAGGCGTAGATGTGATGGATTTTACTCATGAAGAAGCCGTTGAAGCGATTCGTCGAGCAGGAGACAGAGTAGAACTACTAGTGCAGAGTCCTCAGGTAACACACAGACACATGCACACATATACATGGCTTATTGATACTTATTTTCAGTGCCAAACCATCGCAGTCTTGCAGTTTTACTGCGTTAGATTTTGGAGAATTGCGGGCTGATTAAATGTATTTTTTCATATGATCTGATCATGCCTGGTGATGGTTGTGGTTAGAGATGGACATTCATGCTCTTTTTGTACAAAACAAAAAGTGTTACATTTTTCTAAAAACAAATTTAGTTACACTTTATTTATTTTAAGTCACAATTCATGCCGTTAACTAAGGGGTGGTCCACAACGATATCATATTTTAAACTTCAGTTGATGTGTAATGTAGCTGTGTGAACATAAACAGCATCTCTGAATGTAAGACTCTTAAAATTCAATGCAAAGGGAGACATTGGCAGTGTTACAGGGTTAGCTTAGCAAAGCCTACAGCGAACAAAGTTTGGGGACTACAAAAGAATACATCCGGGTTAATGAGATCATAAACCTATTAGGTTACACACATTTAACATGCACATATACCCTGCACAGCGAAGAGTCACGGACAGAGGCGATGTAATGTTATAGTGGATAAAGTTAAAATGCCATCCAAATGCTGCTATTTCCACAGAGCTTCTACTGGTTCTGTATTTGGGCTTCCAAAGGACACAACACAATAATTCCAGTTCTGTTCCAGAGAATTATAAAAAATATATAGCTAACATTTGACAAAGGACAGCTTCCAGAATCTCTCTCAGGTCAGTGCTGGATTAGGCTGAAAACTCCTCAAAGGAGCAGCTCCTACAAGCAGAAGCTGTGGATTGTGAGCCACAACCTGTAAGTATTTTTAATGCTAATGGTATGTTGTAGCCAGGATGTACACAATGGGAAATGCTATTTGGCACCGCTAACAATTTAGCCACAAATTCATATTTATCCGCCAAGCGGCTGTAAACACTCACAATCTTCAGCAGTGCATGCAGTGTCTTTCTATGCAGCCGCTTTCCCTGCGTTCTACATCTCAGATAACGAGCTAACAAAAGATATAAGATTGTTTTTATATTACTTACACATGCTAATTCCCAATATATGGGAAAGACATGTAGCGCGTTGAGATAGGCAACAAAAAAAAATACAAAATAGCTCGCCTAACTCGTGTTGCAGCAGAAAAATCAATCAAATCTCACATGGGTCACATTCCACATCTTGCTCTTTATTCTCCTTTCAACTGTATATTACTGAAAAATAACTTAGTTTGAGCATCAGAGAAAAAATATATATACATTGGTCCAGCACACATGCGGTTCTCGTGTTACATGCGTCTACTGACTGTTCACACACAAACATACATAAAATGGCGATTCTCTCTTAAAGGAGCCACACCCTATTTTCACTCGTCAGATTTTATTTTAGAGAGCAGGCATGAGGTTCATCCTTTTCATTTTCTGTCTGATTAAGGCTCAAACAGATATTGCTAACAACTACTCTGACTGACAGTATTTACACAGCAGAGGAAAAGCGCTTGCTTGTGGAACCGATCCGCGAATCACAGCACATTATGTTAGCTGACCAATCAGAGCCTCATGAGGGCGAGCTTTCAGAGGAACTAGGAAATATGACAGTGGTTTTTATGTTAGCAGAGTAGCTGTATATAATCAAAGTAAGACATATGAAAAATAACCTGATTTTTTACAAATAAAGCATGAGCACACATTGCTTTACATCTTATAAACACAACCAAGCTTTAAAATTACACTGTGGACCACCCCTTTAACTAAGGCTATTAGCTCAATAAGCTGCTAATTAGCTGCTTAATAATAGTTACTATGGTTGGGTTTAGGTTTTGAGTAGGATTAGGGATGTGGAATAAAATCATACTTCATAACTTCTAAAAAGCAGTTAATATTGTAATAATAGGCAGGTAATAAACCAATGTTTTGAATTGTGTATTTGAATAGAATTGTGACTTAAACTAAAATACCACAAATTTATTACAAATTTAGACCAATTATCCTTAAAACAGCTGTGCAAATAATCTAATTTTGAATTTCCATTTTGGCCTCCAATGACAAGTATGAAAAAAATCTAGTTAAAATCTATTATTATGTCATATATAGCCCATCCCCTTATAGCAGTCCGCATTCATTCCTCCACAAAGCTCAGTTTCTTGTGGAAATTAGTGAAGTCATGCAGCATAAGACATATTTAATTTATTAAAGCTTAATTGATTCATTCATGTTTTTAAAACCACAAAAGAAAACGCAGGCTGTTTGTGCAAGCACTTTGCTTTGGAGTCGAGCAGAACACACATACATGTGAATTCATATTTTAGCTTATGGTGAGCATCTGAATGATCAAATAAATGATCAAATGGTGAGAACTTTTTGTTTTTTTACTTTGTCCCTTGCTTCAGTATTCAGAATTGTGACATTTCATGATCTTTAAAATGTATAGCTATAATAGAAACTTGCAGGGAAATATATATCATCCATATATATCCATATATATAATATATCCATATATATTAATATATATCCAAGTGTTTGGTCATTAATAATTATTTTAATTATTCGTGATTACAATTATGACCAAAATGATTATGATTTGTCCCATACTCAAGAAGCAGCTCTAGGACTTTATAATAAAACAATAAATCATTTTTTTTTTCAGTTTTATACCCATTTTTCAGAACCAGACAACTACCTAGAAGATGACAGGATTTCAAAAGCAAATTCTCAAAATCATCAGGTGTGTTTTTGCATATGCTGTTTTGTGTATCATAAGTGTCTGTTAGGTGTATACACTAATATAAATGTATATCTCCCCTTTAGGAATCTGAAATGCCTAATAATCTCTCCCCAAACTTCCCCTTCAGCCCCATCCCTTTCAAGGTTTGTAGTGTGTGTGTGTGTGTGTGTGCGTGCGTGCGTGCGTGCGTGCGTGCGTGCATGCGTGTGTGTGTTCGCCTAGTGATAATCTAAATAACAGACACCGCCTGGCCAAAAAAGCATTGTTTGGGTTTAAGCAGCAAATATTAGTAGCTTATGACAAGATATGTATTACAGTGATAAATGTTTCTGGCATGTTATTTGTTTAGCAGCAATCCTTGTAACACAAACTGATGCAGTGTCTAGCGTTTTATTTCTGAAATAACCAAGTTGGATGAGATATCTTATTGTCATATTGCAGTATGACAATGAGAAAATAAAGAAGGCTTCATTTTCACACACAAACTGATAACCATTTGACCTGAATTCAATTTCGCGTATTGTGCTAAAGTCGACTTTACAGAGTGGATCTCTTCAGGGTCAGATAGTGGTCATGTTTATTATTATTTTACAGTGGGCATCTGTTGTGACATTGTTTCTGCATCCATAAGCAATGTCACAACGTATATGTCCATCAAGAGCTGAATTCATTTTTAACTGAGATGTAACAGATAGACAATTAGATCACCTCCAGAATCTGACCTTGAGGAGAACCAGTCCAAAATGTTCAATGTTCAGGTCAACTGATGGTGAATTCATGTGTGAAAATGAAGCAAAATTACACAATTTGTGCCTGAGGAATTTTATCCTGCAACAAAAAACAAAAAATGATCTTAACTTAGTATTTGCTTACTTAAATCCAAACAGCAAGCTTTTTTATTCACGAGCATTCATGAGGTCTGAAACACAACTACGGTAGCTAATACTTGAACGTTTTATACACGATTCTTGTATAATAACTTTAATTTAAAAAAAAAATCTTTCTTATAAGTTCCAGTAAGAGTGTGTAGTTTCATAAAAGAATAAAAGTATAGTCATTTTATATTTCGCCACAAAACATATTTTACTCAGAAATTTAAAGTTCTGTACTGTAAATGCACTGATAAGCATTTATGGCAAACCTAAAATATTATCATTCATATAAATATATATATATATATATATTAATATATTTGCGATTATACATTTGTGATTTGGAAGTTGAAGTAGAAATTTAGGGCAGTAATTTAATTGATAATCACTTTCATTCATTCATTCATTTGCTTTTCGGCTTAGTCCCTTTATTAATCTGGGGTCGCCAAAGCGGAATGAACCGCCAACTTATCCAGCTTGTTTTTACACAGCGGATACCCTTCCAGCTGCAACCCATCACTGGGAAACATCCATACACACTCATTCACACTCATACACTACGGACAATTTAGCTTACCCAATTCACCTGTACCGCATGTCTTTGGACTTGTGGGGTAAACCGGAGCACCCGGAGGAAACCCACGCGAACGCGGGGAGAACATGCAAACTCCACACAGAAATGCCAACTGACCCAGCCGAGGCTCGAACCAGCGACCTTGTTGCTGTGAGGCGACAGCACTACCTACTGCACCACCGCGTCGCCCATAATGACTTAATAATGGAATTAAATTATTACATTATATTACATACACTCGCCGACCATTAGGTACACCTTTATTAGGTACACCTTACTAGTGTCAGGTTGACTCCCTTTTGCCTTCCGAACTGCCTTAATCCTCCATGGCATAGATTCAACAAGGTACTGGAAATATTCCTCAGAGATTTTGCTCCACATTGCCATTATAGCATCACGCAGTTGCTGCAGATTTGTTGGCTGCACATCCATGATGTGAATCTCCTGTTCCACCACATCCCAAAGGTGCTCTATTGGATTGAGATCTGGTGACTGTGGAGGCAATTTGAGTACAGTGAACTCATCGTCATGTTCAAGAAACCAGTCTGAGATGATTCGTGCTTTTTGACATGGTGCGTTATCCTGCTGGAAGTAGCCAGAAGATGGGTCATAAAGGGACGGACATGGTCAGCAACAATACTCAGGTAGGCTGTGGCGTTGACACAATGCTCAATTGGTTCTAATAGGCCCGAAGTGTGCCAAGAAAATATCCCCCACATCATTACACCACCACCACCAGCCTTAACCGTTAATACAAGGCAGGATGGATCCATGCTTTCATGTTGTTGATGCCAAATTCTGACCCTACCATCCAAATGTCGCAACAGAAATCGGGACTCATCAGACCAGGCAATGTTTCTCCAATCTTCTATTGTCCAATTTTGGTGAGCCTGTGCGAATTGTAGCCTCACTTTCCTGTTTGTGCCTTTCTGTCAGCTTGAACCAGTCTGGCCGTTCTCGGATATTTTCTCTTTTTCGGACCAACTTCTGTAAACCCTAGAGATGGTTGTGCATGAAAATCCCAGTAGATCAGCAGTTTCTGAAATACTCAGACCAGCCCGTCTGGCACCAACAACCATGCCACGTTGAAAGTCACTTAAATCACCTTTCGTCCCTATTCTGATGCTCAGTTTTAACTGCAGCAGATCGTCTTGACCATGTCTACATGCCTAAATGCATTGAGTTGCTGCCATGTGATAGAAATTTGCGCTAACGACCAGTTGGACAGGTGTACCTAATAAAATGGCCGGTGAGTGTATATGCATGTATATATTACATATATTGCTATTATTGTTATTTTTTATTGTTATTATTTTAATCAAGTACTCTACATTTAAAAAAAAATGCGTATAAGTGCAACATATAATTATTAACCGTGATTTTAAAATGTACTTTAAAGCACATTTTTATTTATTATTATCATCACACTTTTTGCACATTAAGTAAAATTCTGCTCTTTTAATATGATTATAGTTTTTTCAGCTTTTCTTTCAGTTTTTTCAAAGCTAAACAGAAATAAGTGCACATTTTTGATCTATTAGGAAACGAAAGAAAGAAAGAAAGAAAGAAAGAAAGAAAGAAAGAAAGAAAGAAAGAAAGAAAGTTAGTTCCCCAATCAGTATTTAATAAAAATTAATACTTTGGCATTTTTAGCCATGTGGTACTATGATGGCAAAGGATGTGGCAAATGCTGTTTTCAGGTTTCAGTTTTTATGGTTTTATGTCTTTTTGTGTAGCGTACAGAAGACTGGAAGCTGGGGAAGCCTCCACATTCAGCTCCTTCCCTCCTGAAACTGCCCTGTAGGCCAGACGACACACAAACAGATGGAGTGCAGAGGCTTCCAGAGAGACCGCCACTGCCAGAAGAGACTTCACATGATCACAGCGGGCAGGAGCAGACCTCATATTGGAGTACGTTTGTCTCTGTTGGAGGTTTTCCCTGCATTAAGTGAACTAAATAAATGTTCCCTTAAGACAGACCAAGCTGAAATCCCATATATTACCTTGCACCATCCCCAGAAGTAAAACTGCTTAATAAACATACCAAACGATGTTACATGTTTGCGTGTGTGTGTGTGTGTGTGTGTAGGCCGCATGCAGCAGAGGTATGGCAGTCTGCCTGGAGAGCTGCTCATGTTTGATCTGGACTGCAGCTCTCACGGCTCTCGACTGGGCTTGTGTTTGTCAGGAAACAGAGATGGAGCGCGTGGCAGAATGAGTGTGTTCGTGTCAGAGATCACAGCAGACGGGGCAGCTGCCGCAGATGGTCGGGTCAGAGTGGGAGATGAACTGCTGGAGGTGAGAACGACCTCCGCAACTCTGACTAAACAACATCAACATTTCATTTGACCATTAAAGTGAAAGACTCAATGCTGAACATGTTGGTTATTAATTTCTCATGATCCACGAGAGACGTTGAGGCGATGTAGTGCTGTAAATTGGGGTGTCAATGTTTTTTTTTTTTTTGCTCTTCAAACTTTTATGCCTTTGAACTGACTTTTGTATTCCTTTTTTTCCCAGTATGTTATTGTATAAGAGTCGATAAAAAATACAGATATTATGCTGGTAGCCACCGTAGGTTTGCACAAAAACAGTAAATGATTACAATTTATTGAATTAGTTATAATAAAAAAAGAAAACATTAGTTTTGTGCTTATCAGCTAGATTATTTATTAGTGAATATGATCATAAAAAAGAGGTGAACTATAAATTATGACCATAATTTATAGTTTTAAGTACACTGTTGACAACTATATGAATTAGTTCCACATAAAACGTGTCAGCTACTCATTATTGTTAACAGGAAATAACACAATTGTTGTTTTACACTTTAATTTAACTCATTTATTCATTTATGCTTTTTATGATTAATAATATTTTTTCAAGTTCGTGGAATAGATACAGATTTTTTTGTAATACATTTGATACTGCAGCATGATTGCTGTAGTATCAAATGTTGTAGCATGATGATGTATTCTCTTCATCTTTTAACAAAAGAACAAAATGTGACATACAGATGAAGTCAGAATTATTAGCTCCCCTGAATTATTAGCCCTTGCTCTGTTAAACATCATTTGCGAAATATTTAATATAAGAAAAAAAATTTAATAGTGCTAATAATTCTGACCTTAACTGTATGTTATTTATCAAATGTTCATCTTCATCTTATTTATGCAAATATTTTGCAGATAAACGGGCAAGTGCTTTATGGACGCAGTCATCAGAATGCAACAGCGATCATCAACAATGCTCCAGCTAAAGTCCGAATTTTGCTCACAAGGTGAAACATTTTTATGCATGCAGACAAACATAGGCTGTCTTCAGTTCAATTCAGTTCAAGTTTATTTGTATAGCGCTTTTCACAATAATTATTATTCCAAAGCAGCTTTCCATAAGGTCCACATTATTACTTTACAAATTGCTTATATGTGTTACCATTATTTGTTTTAATTTAATCAGAAACAAAGATACCCTCTGCATGGTAAAATATTTGAAACAAAGAGATTTCGCACCAGTTTGGATGCATTAACTTATACTTTATGACAATAATTATTTATATTTAAAAAGCTATATTGATTATGAAATTTGATATCAAACTAGAAGCATTTTGTAAAGGTCTCCAATATTTTGCATTCTCCTGTTTATATTTCTATTCATAGTGTTTGTGTAGTCTGTGTGTGTGTGTGTGTGTGTGTGTGTGTGTGTGTGTGTGTGTGTGTGTGTGTGTGTGTGTGTGTGTGTGTGTGTGTGTGTGTGTGTGTGTGTGTGTGTGTGTGTGTGTGTGTGCAACATATTTTGATGGTCAAATGTTATTTATCTCATCAGGAATAAAGCTGGACAGAAACAAATGACTTCGGAGCCAGAAAAGGAGGCAATGGAGCTACACCAACACACATACACACATACACACAAATGTTGGGATTCCATGTTTTATGGGGACTTTCCATACTTATATATAATGTAAATAATGTACTGTATATTCCATCCCTTAACCCTAAACCAAATCCTCATGAAAAGCATTATACAGTATTTTTTGGAAATAACAGGTTTAAAAAAACAGTATGTGGCATTTCATGTGGGCATTTTGACCCCTCATTAAAGGAAATTCCTCCACCATGCACACAAATTATTCTAAAACACTAAATTATAATGTAGAGCTATTCTCCATTAAATCAAATCATGGTCAAGAAATGTTCATTATGAACGAAAGAAGTTCATTACAATATACCATGCCTGTCCAAAATACTATGATTGATGATGGTATTTCATGAAACTGCTTTTAGTTTTAATTATGGGACGCATTTATACACACAATATTTATACACATTAAGACATCCCACAGATTCTCAATAGGGTTAAGGTCTGGACTCTATGCTCTTACTTTTACTATTAAACATAGGTGCGAGTTCTACTGTTGTGGGTTTTTTTTTGACAATTTGATTGGACCAAACATTAAGCCAATCTCGATCATACATGATTTATTTCCAACCACATTTCTCTCTAAGACATTATCTTTCCAGTTATTAATAATGCGTTGGGTAGTTTTTAACCCAGTTTTAGTAGTTTCAGCAAGACATTTTCTTAGTTTGGTGCATGCTAATAGTTTGACCCTTCTGAAATAGATTAATATATTTTCCACAACCACAGAATGTCTCTTCTGACATGTTTTTTTAAGAAATGAGAAGTTACTCTCTGCGTCAGCTAGGGTTAAGTGAACAGTTAATCATCCATGCAGTAATTATCCAATGGGAGGCTCTTACTTATTTGCTTAATTAAATCCAGGTGGTGATTTTTTTAATTTTGTTTTGGACAGGCAGTGCATTTGCATTGTAAGCTAGATGTTTCTGATAAATTTCTTTATTTTATACTTTATTTGTTATTTTCCTGATGAAATACTTTTAAACGAACCTTCTGCATTACTTAAAGTCTTCTATCTCTTATTACATCTCATATCAGTTTTATCTGTTTAGATGGACAGTTGTCCTGGAATATATCCCAGTGTGCATATTGATATGATCGGAGAAGATCAACATTCAGTTTTATCACAGGTAAAACAGCGAGATCAAATGTTCGACAGCAAACATCTGCCTGCCTCATTGCCATTCTCCTCACGTTTCTGTTTGTCGATAGGATGGAAGGATCACCAGAGAAGATAAACTGAAGTCTCGCTCCTCAGAGAGCCTCAACGTTGGTCTTCCTGCTCCAATCAATGCCACATCCAATCATCAGGCAACCTGTCATCCTGCCAGTCAGATGCCCATCAGCCGCTGCATTCCTCCTCCGTCATCAGGCATTTCATCAGCAGATGAGAGGACAGCCAATCAGAGCTCTCGCTTCGGGCCTCACAGCGCTTCTCATCGGGCACAGTGTTCTGTGAGCTCTGACCCGCTGACATGTCCCATCATACCTGGCTGTATTAACACTGTCGATATCTGCAAGGGCACCACGGGGCTTGGCCTCAGCATAGTAGGAGGCTGCAACACACTCCTGGTGAGAAACTGTAAAGAAAACTTTAATGCAAACCAGACTGTTAAATACACACAATGTTAACAACAGCAGTGAGTTCACCCATAAATGACCACTTGCTGTCAACAGGGCTTACAATTATCATTAAACAAGCAGTATATTTGCTTGAATAGAAATCTAAGCCTTAGCGAGTTTATGAAACTGAATTACCTTCAATTTGGCCCCTAACTTTTTATTAATTTTGACAATGCCTGAGACTGTGATTTGGTTTAACCTGATTATTGGTTCACAGCAAAGACTGTGTTGTAATCATATTGTATAAATATGTAATCTGATTTGTAACACCATAATCTTTTCTTTTCATGTGAGCAGCTCATGATAACTGTTTTTAGTGTTTTGGAGCAGCTCGGTTTGCAGTAAATATTGCTTTAAAACAAAATACATCTGCAAGTGCTGTGAGTTTAAGTAGCTTAAAATTGAAAAATGCATTGCGCATCAAATATCTTCTCAACTTTGTAATGAGAAAGTTTGTAATGGTTTATACATCTAAAAAAGCAAAAAAGAAAACAAAAGAAAACCATGTCTAAAAAAAAAGACCTTCCCCAGCAATTTTAGTAGTGCATCTGGAAAGTATTGATTGTTACAGCCTTATTCCAAAATGGATTAAATTCATTTATTTCCTCAAAATTCTACACACAATACCCCCATAATGACAATGTGAAAAAAGATTTTTTGAAATTGTTGCAAATTTATTAAAAATAAAAAACCTGAAAAATCACATGTGCATAAGTATTTACAGCCTTTGCCGTGAAGCTCTAAACTGAGCTCAGGTACATTCTGTTTCCACTGATCAATCTTGAGATGTTTCAGCAGCTTAATTGGAGTTCACCTGTGGTAAATTCAGTTGATTGGACATGATTTGAAAAGGCATACACCTGTCTATATAAGGTCCCAGGGTTGACAGTGCATGTCAAAGCACAAACCAAGCATGAAAAGCAGAACAAATTCTGCTGCTCTGAAAGTTCCAATGAGCACAGCGGCCTCCATAATCTGTAAGTGAAAGATGTTTGGAACCACCAGGACTTTTCCTAGACCTGGCCGGCCATCTTAGCTGAGTGATCGGGGGAAAAGGGCCTTAGTCAGGGAGGTGATCAATAACCTGATGGTCACTCTGTCTGAGCTCCAGCGTTCTTCTGTGGAGAGAGGAGAACCTTAAAGAAGAACAACCATCTGTGCAGAAATCCACCAATTAGGCCTGCATGGCAGAGTGGCCAGACGGAAGCCACTCCCCGCCTGGAATTTGCCAAAAGGCATCTGAAGGACTCTCAGACCATAAGAAACAAAATTCTCTGGTCTGATGAGACTAAAATTGAACTCTTTGGAGTGAATGCCAGGCGTTACGTTTGGATAAAACCAGGCACCGCTCATCATTAGGTTAATACCATCCCTACAGTGAAGCATGGTAATGGCAACATCATGCTGTGGGGATGTTTTTCAGCAGCAGGAACTGGAAGACTAGCCAGGATAGAGGGAAAGATGAATGCAGCAATGTACAGAGACATCCTGAATGAAAACCTGCTTCAGAGTGCTCATGACCTCAGACTGGGGCAACGGCAGGACAATGGCCCAAAGCACACCGCCAAAATATCAATGGAGTGGCTTCACAACAACTCGGTGAATGTCCTTGAGTGGCCCAATTAGAGCCCAGACCTAAATCTTATTGAACATCTCTGGAGAGATCTGAAAATGGCTGTATGCCGTTGCTTCCCATCCAATCTGATAGAGCTTGAGAGCTACTGCAAAGAGGAATGAGCAAAAATTTCTAAAGACAGGTGTGCCAAGCTTGTGACATCGAATTCAAATAGACTTGAGGCTGTAATTGCTGCCAAAGGTGCATCAACAAAGTATTGAACAAAGGCTGTGAATTCTTATGCACATGTGATTTTTCAGGTTTTTTTTATTTTTAATTTCAAAAAATCTTTTTTCACATTGTCATTATGGGGTATTGTGTGTAGAATTTTGAGGAAATAAATTTATTTAATCCATTTTGGAATAAGGCTGTAACATAGAAAAATGTAGATAAAGTGAAGCGCTATGAATACTTTCCAGATGCACTGTAGCTACAGGGTCCTAAATGGTGCAAATCTTAAATGAATTGTTCACTTAAACTGTTGTCTTGTGGTTTTTAAGATGTTCTAAATAATGTTGGAAATGGCTATATGCACAGCTCGTGTTTTTCAGCCAATTAAGTTCTGGTGAGGGCTTTATGTGACTATTTTCAATTTCATAAGGTTTGAAATTGAATTGATTTTACAGCATCAATGTTGTAATGTAATTAAAATACAATCAGTAAGATAGAAACAGAAACAGAACAGAACAGAAACTCCTTTGAAAATACCGGGGTAAAAGAAATTTCCATATTTTAAAGTCATGGAGCGAAAAAATGGAATTTAATGCAGTGCTGCTTGTCCGATCTGAGATCCACTTTGTATTGAATATCAATCAGGCAGTGAAGAATTTTAAAGAAATCAGATCTTAACGTGGTGTTTTTGTAATGTCATGGCAGGGCTTGGGCTGGCTGATTGAAAATTAAAAGTGTGCATATATTCTGTAGCATTTGACTTTATTGTGTTCCCTAATATGGAGACCAATCGCTCCATATTAGAACCAATAACATTCTAGAAAATATGTATGATCTTGAACCAGTCTTATGTTGCACGAGTATTTTTAAATATACTTTCAATTTACATTTACTATGCATATATTTCCCTTCAAGGACAAATATTATACACATAGACATCACCTTTTTTTAAAAGGACACTAGACATTGTATAACTGCAGGTTAACTATGTTTATATACGGTCCACCATACACACAACTCCTTATCTTTTCTAATGTAAAAAAGCTGCTTTTGAAAGATAATTATTGTGAAAAGCACTTTACAAATCAATTGAAATTGAATCTAATCGAATCGAATACATTCAAAATATTGTATGGGTCAAAATTATAGATTGTTCTTTTAGGCCAAAAATCATCAGATTATTAAGAAAAGATCATGTTCCATGAAGATATTTAGTAGATTTAATGACCACAGAGGGTCAGGACCTCATTTTAACCTCTTATCCAAAGATCTGCACTTCCTACAGTACAGTGCCCCACTGCTACTCTCACTAGCACCACTTCCATCAGCAACCTACTTTTCCCATGTGGTCTCCCATCCAGGTTCTGATCAGGTTCGGCCCTGTTTAGCTTCAGTTGACAACTAGACTTAAGCTTCAAACCAATACAAACTTATCAACTCATCTGCAATTGGCATGTGTAATATAATGTGCTATTATTAGGCTATGCCTGCCCAGCTCAAAAAAAAAAAAGAAATAAATCATTAAACAGTTATTAAGAATACATTTTGGCCAGCAAACCCCAGACTTTGCTATCGCTAATGTCATGTTTTAGTGTTTGAACAGTTTAGGATAACAGTATCCCATTCAGAAGAAAATGCAAGTCATAATAAGTCATAAAAATATCTTAAGATAAGTATTATTGATTGCCATCCTTTCTGATACTGCTGTAAATGATAATTTTTTTTTATTTTAATTATTTAATAAAATACAATTAAAACTTAAACTGTGAGTTATGTACAGGAAGATTTCATCTCTTTCTCAGTTTCAAACAAAGAAACTACTTACTGCTTACAGCTAATGCATTTGTTGACAGAAATGTTAACAAAAGGATTTGAAACCTCAAAACAATACACTTGAGGTCATTTGTATTATTTACAAGGTGCCTATTATTTAATCTGTAAATTGATCTAAACATTTGCTCTATTCTGTAGTATGTTTGCTCATTAAATCTAATTAATTGCAGATTTTTTTACGTGGAATTTGACAGAAGACCAGAGCTGCTCTTTATAAGTCTCATCAGGTTATAATTCAAATAAAAAAATTTCATTCATTTTCTTTTCAATTTAGTTTCCCTTTTTTAATCTGGGGTCACCACAGCGGAATGAACCGCCAACTTATCTAGCATATGATTTACGCAGCGGATGCCTTCCAGCTGCAACCCATCACTGGGAAACATCCATACACACTCATTCACACGCATACACTATGGACAATTTAGCTTACCTAATTCACCTGTACCACATGTCTTTGGACTGTGGGGGACACCAGAGCACCCGAAGTAAACCCACGCAAACGCGGGGAGAACATCCAAACTCCACACAGAAATGCCAACTGACCCAGCCCGAGGCTTGAACCAGCGGCCTTCTTGCTGTCAGGTGATTGTGCTATCCGCTGCGCCACCTAGACACTCCAAAAATGAATTTTCCTAGAATCAAAATAAATTAGAATGGGAAAACATTTTTTATCATGTAGAAATGAACAAAGCTTTTGATTTTGAATGAACAAAGAAAACGTTTTTTCACTAGGTGTATGACAGCTTGAGTGTTTTATTTTGTTAAAAAATGTCAAAATTTCAATTCAACTTTTCACTCTAATATTTTTCTTTCTTTTTATTTCAGGGTGTAATAGTGATTCATGAAGTGAATAAAGATGGTGCAGCACATAGAGATGGTCGTTTGTGGGCAGGAGATCATATTCTAGAGGTAAAAAAACTTCAGCATTGACCATTAAAGTACTAAATATAGTTTCTTAATCTCTTGAAATAGAACTTCTACTGGCCCAAAGTGTGTACATCACACTGTTGTGTGTAAAACACACATTATGCCCCGATTAAATTAAACAAAAGATTCCAATATTAAAATTTAAATTATAAATGATCAAGTCAAAGTCAAGTCGTGCTTTATTGTCATTCCGCTACATGTGTGGACATACAGAGGAACTAAATGTCATGTCTCGCAGGACAACATACATAAAATAATCATAAATACAAACACTGGACATAAGAGCTATTTGAAAAAAAAACCTAACACATAAGACAGGCTATACAAGTACTTTTACATGAGACTGAACAATGTTGTGCAGGATATTGTGCAAGTTCATTTCAATGTGGTGATGTTATTGCCCATGAACATTTCCTGCTTGATGTTAAACTATTTCCTAACTGTAAGAAGAGGCAATTCAATCAGAACTTAATGTTAAAACAGCTATCATAACATTATTTATCATTATGTTGAACTTTTTAGATTCTCGGAAGCTATAAAAATTAAAAATGTAAAACAGGAAATACGTTAGGACCATTGTTATTGTTTACATCCTTCAATATGGTCTATTAAAGGTGAATATTGTCCACAAGAGGTATTTAAGGTTGAAGCAAGCAGTGCAACATGATTGGAGTACATTTATAGTAAACATCGTTTTCATTATTGAGTCCTCGTGCCATGAAGTTTAGATAAAGTGTCTATAAACTTTTTACTTTTCATGTTTCTTTGAGTAGCTCTCATGTATTTCCATCTCTTCTCTCCACCAGGTGAACGGCATTGATCTGAGAATGGCCACTCACGAGGAGGCCTTAAGTGTCCTGCGCTTGAGTCCGCAGCGGGTGCGATTGAGTATCTACAGAGACCCTGTGACAGAAAAGCACTCCAAACACACGAGCCAGAAGCACACGCCTGAGGACATGTGGGACCTCTTCAATGTGGAGCTAAACCTCCAACCAAGACAGGGACTGGGACTTTGCATTGTGGGTAAAATGTGAGTCAGTCTGCTATATACAGAAGCGCACGCTATAGGCCATGAATAATGCATAGAATGAGCTGCTTTATGATTCATCCGAATTCATATTTTTCTGCATGTCTTGCAGGAATGACACTGGAATCTTTGTTTCTGAGATAACGAGGGGAGGGGCTGCAGATGTGGATGGGAGACTGTTGCTAGGTGACCAGATTTTGTCAGTGAATGGAGAGGACATCCGAGCCGCATCACAGGACCACGCCAGCGCACTGCTGCAGGTGCACACAAACACACTCCATCATTACTGCATTTCCTTCATCATCATAATAATAACACAGCTAATTATGGCCTGTGTGTGTGTGTGTGTGTGTTTGTGTGTGTGGTAGAGGTGTAGTGGGTCTGTGCTGTTGGAGGTGGCGCGCTTCAAAGCTTCATCCCACTACTCATATGGAGATCAGGTAAACACATTATACTCTGTAACTAGATCACTCCTGTTACGCTGTCCTTTTGAACTACAATAATACATATGCATGCGCTATAATTAAAGAGAAATGTTCTATAAAGGGTTCAAAGTATGCTCTGCTATAAGTTTAGTATACTGGCCCACTAAAGAGGCCACCCAATCAACTGGGATAGACGGTTTTATTTTGTTTTGTTTTGTTTTGTTTTGTTTTGTTTTGTTTTGTTTTATTTTATTTTATTTTATTTTATTTTAATTTATTTTATTTTATTTTATTTTATTTTAATATTTAATTGAATTTAATTAATTGTGTTTTATTTTATTTTATTTTTAACTTATTTTTAAATAAATTTTGTTTTGTTTTGTTTTATTTTATTTAGTTTAGTTTTAATTTAATTTAATTTAATATTATTTTGTTTTGTTTTATTTTATTTTATTTTAATATTTAATTGAATTTAATTAATTTTGTTTTATTTTTAGCTTATTTTTAATTTTGTTTTGTTTTGTTTTGTTTTATTTTATTTTATTTTTTTGGCTTTGTTTTGTTTTGTTTTATTTTATTTATTTTTTTTTTTTTGGCTTTGTTTTGTTTTGTTTGTTTTGTTTTGTTTTGTTTTGTTTTGTTTTGTTTTGTTTTGTTTTGTTTTGTTTTATTTTATTTTATTTTTTTGGCTTTGTTTTGTTTTGTTTTGTTTTATTTTATTTTATTTTTTTGGCTTTGTTTTGTTTTGTTTTGTTTTGTTTTGTTTTGTTTTGTTTTGTTTTGTTTTGTTTTGTTTTGTTTTGTTTTGCTTGGTTTTGTTTTGTTTTGTTTTATTTTTTTTGTTTTGTGTTTTATTTTGTTTTATTTTATTTAGTTTAGTTTAGTTTAGTTTAGTTTAGTTTAGTTTAGTTTAGTTTAGTTTAGTTTAATTTAATTTAATATTATTATGTTTTGTTTTATTTTATTTTAATTTAATATTTAATTGAATTTTATAAATTTTGTTTTATTTTTAACTTATTTTTAATTTTGTTTAGTTTTGTTTTGTTTTGTTTTGTTTTGTTTTGTTTTGTTTTGTTTTAATTTAATTTAATTTAATTTAATTTAATTTAATTTAATTTAATTTAATTTAATTTAATTTAATTTAATTTAATTTAATTTATAGAATAAATACTTGCTGTTGTATAAATAATAACATTATCCTGGTCGATGAGCGCTCATGTGAGCTTATTTTCTACAGCTTGAAACTTGACAATAACATGGTGGCTCGGTGGTTAGCACTGTTGCCTCACAGCAAGAAGGTCACTGGTTCCAGTCCCGGCTGGGTCAGTTGGCATTTCTGTTTGCATGTTCTCGTGGGTTTCCTCCGGGTGCTCCGATTTCCCCCCCACTAAAAGGGCATCTGCTGTGTAAAACATATTTTATATAACATACAAGTTGGCGACCCCTGATGAATAAAGGGACTTAGCCGAAGGAAAATGAATGAAACTCTGTCAGTCTGAGTGATCTGTCCAATCCAGTCATGCTCCCGCTGTAAAACCCTGATTAGTCTTACTCATTGTGTCCACCCACTTATCCCACCCACCATTCCTGAGATCCACTTTTTATTGGTTGAACTTCAACATATTTAAATGACATTGGAAAACAGCTCATCATCATCGCGACACAGATCCAAGAAGTGCTATTTAGCATATAAAGCAGCATATAATGCCACACCATGTGGATCATCCCAATATTTGTGTGTTGGAGTAAGATTATTACAACAAATAAATAATTAATAACAAGGACATACTGTGGCTTTTGATGGTTCAAGTGGTTATCCCTCTATTGTCTTTCAGCAGTGACATTTACATTATACTCAGCTGATCTTCAACTGTGACAAATGAACTGAAGCAGATTCTGTAGTATGACTAGAATTTCAATGTGTTACACTCTGTTATCAGTATCACATGTACTGTACATGCATCTGCTCCGTCGCCTCCTTTACATTCTCAAATGCTCTCCTGTGGCCTAATGGAATAGTAAAGAGTCCATCAGACACACTCTTCAGAATCTTGCCAGAAATAGCAGGTCATCCAGGGACTTCTCACGTACTGTTTTCCGAATACAGTAGACCAATACTATGCTGGCATACAACATAGGGAACCCTCAAATGCACTGTTAGTCTTGACATGCTATGCACACATATTATACACACATGTATGCACACCACACAAGCACAACTTTTATCTCATATGTCTGAACACAGTCAGCTTGTATCTGTGTTTGTGGCAGGTGGGTGAAGTGGACGTTCCTCTATTCTCCTGTCTCAACACACACGATTGTAAGAACCTTCACATCACACACTTATTCTCTGTTCAGTTGTGTTCATCCATGCAGTCAGTGAGTCAGTGTTTTCATCTTTCTGCACAGCTGTGGACGGCAACGTAGATATCAGAACTGTCACTGTTCAGAAGGTAGGTTTGATTTGGTATGCACTTTTAGAGCAGCAATGTGAGGCATGCCGCTGCAGTAAATGTATAATCCAGCAGTGACTGTATTCTCTCTCAGCATGAGTGTGACTCTGTGGAGCTGAGAGTGAGAGACACACTGGGACATGCAGCAATGTACATCTCTAACCTGGACACAAGCACACTGGCCGCACGCTCAGGACTTTTGCAGGTACAGAGAGAATGATGGGAAGACTTTTTTTTTTTCATGTGCAGAAAATTGATGTCAGATGCAGAAGAGTAGACTCACTCACTCCTAACCTTAATCTTTTCTCCACTTCAGTTAAAACAACTCATTTGATAAGGCATTTTAATAAATGAAGTATGATTATTTTGTATCTGTATATGTAAGACTACATCACATTGTGTGTGTATGTGTGTGAGAGAGAGAGACAGCAGAAACTGACACAAGCTGCTGAGTGTCAGAGCAGAGTCATTACAGTGTTGTATAGGACACATTTCTCAATACTTAGGTCACTTTTGCAAAACTCTTCACACAATTCTCCTAACCGACTTTCAGTTTGGCGAAGCAGTTCATTTCATATTCAAAATGCACTACAACTATCAAAACACTTTACAGTCATTCTCAGTGGCTTTGGTGCATTTCTCACAACACTATTTACATTTGCACAACAGTTAATGCATTTCTCAAAACAATTAGTCATTTGTGCACATCATAGTAGCAGTTTGTCATTCCTTCCAACAAATTGTGAATGCTTTTCGACATTCATCAATTGCTTTCAAACAACTCATTCAGTCAAAATGAACTAAACTTGTAAATGCTGAATAGTCATTCCATATAAAACTAATAATCTTCATTTCATTACTTGAGTCATCACATGCAAAAAAGTTGAACTAGTTGTCAAAAACTGTCAAGCAAATTTTATAAAACTTTTTACATTTTGTTTCCTGAAAATGTCTTCTAAGTTGAACAACTTCATGATTTAGACTTGTGTATGTTGTAGGTTCAGTTCCAATATGTACTGCAATATTGTTTACAGTTGAGCACAGCTCGACCCAAAGGAAGTTTATGTTTGTTGTAAATAAGGGTGAATTTATTCTTTTGCACAATGCTGTGAATAAATTAGAATTGCAAAGAGCAAATGCAGTAAAAATGTGAAACATACATAATCAGTGTCTTGTACTCAGATACCTCACTAAATACAGTGATGTCTAACTTTACTGTAGTTTTCAAATGGCTGTGCAAATAGTATATAGTGCTGCCTTGAACATTTTCAGTACGTGTCACCAAAATCTGACTTTATTGCATTGGAAAAAATGTAGAGAGTAAACTGTCATAATGAAAACATGACAAAGCCGTATGACTATCATGTTCATAATCAAGGGTGGCAGGACTTTTCATCTTGATGACACTGACTCTTTCATTGACATGAATACTTGCTTTTGAGGGATGAGCTCTCCATTATGAGCAAGTGACTCGCTTTTGCAGGTTATCCACTAGGTTTTCCAGTTTGTACTAATTGTTTTGAGAAATGCATTAAATGTTGTGCAAATGTAAATCGTGTTGTGAGAAATGCACCAAAGCCACTGAGAAAAACTGTATTCGGGTCTTAAATAAACTCATTCTTCCAGAACACTAGCAAAGGTTGACAGCCGACAAACACACTTTGTCACCCACAAAACAATGAGCTAAAAAACACTAACAACTTTTAGCATTACACGGTGTTTTCTTGTGTAAAACAAGGACAGATCTCTGTTTAAAACTGAAATATATGTTACTGGAATGAGTCAGACATGATGCAGAATTCCTCAATGTTTTATGTCGTTTATTTATTTAAAAAGTAAGTAATTCCAAAATACAAAAATTTATATAGACACCATCGACTGATACAGATACTATAGTAATGCTAATCTGACTGGTTACAGTTTTTTACTATTTTACATTTTTTTACGAATTTTGAAATTAAGGCTAATTTTGTCAAAACACTTCACACAATTTCCACATCCACACACACAAACAGCAGAACACATCAGTTCTTTTGCAAAATGAAACACTTCATTCAAAACTTCACAACAAAACACAATTTTGACACCGTACAGAACACACACGCTTCATTCAATATAAATCTGTTTGCTTCATTTACACACTGCTGTAATCAATCTTAAACACTCATATAATTTCTAACTGACTAATGCTGATATAATCTGGGTTTGATTTGTATCAGAGATATTGCTATAAAGTACATGAACATACTCAATTCCCCAAACAGTGATACACATAGCTAAATATTGCCCTATCCTAACAAACCAGACAACAATGTGAAGCTTATTTATTCAGCGTTGTGGTGATGTATACATTTCGATAGCAAAAAAAATCTCCCCTGTCTCCTAAATACCAATCTTCCTCCCTTTCATGCTTCCTCTTCCTCTTACTGCATCATTGCCTTCCATATTTATTGAAAACTAATATTTATAGCTATACTACTGTAAACATATTGATCGAAGACTAATATTTATAGCTATACTACTGTAAACATATTTATTGAAGACTAATATTTATAGCTATACTACTGTAAACATATTTATTAAAGACTAATATTTATAGCTATACTACTGTGAACATATTTATCGAAGACTAAAATTTATAGCTATGCTACAGTAAACATTTATTAAAGACTAATATTTATAGCTTTACTACTGTAAACATATTGATTGAAGAATAATATTTATAGCTATGCTACTGTTAACATATTTATTGAAGACTAATATTTATAGCTATACTACTGTAAACGTATTGATCGAAGACTAATATTTATAGCTATGCTACTGTTAACATATTTATTGAAGACTAATATTTATAGCTATACTACTGTAAACGTATTGATCGAAGACTAATATTTATAGCCACACTACTGTAAACATATTTATCGAAGACTAATATTTATAGCTATACTACTGTGAACATATTTATTGAAGACTAATATTTATAGCTATACTACTGTAAACATATTTATTGAAGACTAATATTTATAGCTATACTACTGTAAACATATTGATCGAAGACTAATATTTATAGCTATACTACTGTAAACATATTTATCGAAGACTAATATTTATAGCTATACTACTGTGAACATATTTATTGAAGACTAATATTTATAGCTATACTACTGTAAACATATTGATCGAAGAACAATATTTATAGCTATACTACTGTAAACATATTGATCGAAGACTAATATTTATAGCTATACTACTGTAAATATATTTATTGAAGACTAATATTTATAGCCACACTACTGTAAACATATTTATTGAAGACTAATATTTATAGCTATACTACTGTGAACATATTTATTGAAGACTAATATTTATAGCTATGCTACTGTAAACATATTTATTGAAGACTAATATTTATAGCCACACTACTGTAAACATATTTATTGAAGACTAATATTTATAGCTTTACTACTGTAAACATATTTATTGAAGACTAATATTTATAGCTATGCTACAGTAAACATATTGATCGAAGACTAATATTTATAGCTATACTACTGTAAACATATTTATTGAAGACTAATATTTATAGCCACACTACTGTAAACATATTTATTGAAGACTAATATTTATAGCTATACTACTGTGAACATATTTATTGAAGACTAATATTTATAGCTATACTACTGTAAACATATTTATTGAAGACTAATATTTATAGCTATACTACTGTAAACATATTTATTGAAGACTAATATTTATAGCTATACTACTGTGAACATATTTATTGAAGACTAATATTTATAGCTATACTACTGTAAACATATTTATTGAAGACTAATATTTATAGCTATACTACTGTAAACATATTTATTGAAGACTAATATTTATAGCCACACTACTGTAAACATATTTATTGAAGACTAATATTTATAGCTTTACTACTGTGAACATATTTATTGAAGACTAATATTTATAGCTATACTACTGTAAACATATTTATTGAAGACTAATATTTATAGCCACACTACTGTAAACATATTTATCGAAGACTAATATTTATAGCTATACTACTGTGAACATATTTATTGAAGACTAATATTTATAGCTATACTACTGTAAACATATTGATCGAAGACTAATATTTATAGCTATGCTACTGTAAACATATTTATCGAAGACTAATATTTATAGCCACACTACTGTAAACATATTTATCGAAGACTAATATTTATAGCTATACTACTGTAAACATATTTATTGAAGACTAAAGTTTATAGCTATACTACTGTAAACATATTGATCGAAGACTAATATTTATAGCTATACTACTGTAAACATATTTATTGAAGACTAAAGTTTATAGCTATACTACTGTAAACATATTTATTGAAGACTAAAGTTTATAGCTATACTACTGTAAACATATTTATCGAAGACTAATATTTATAGCTATACTACTGTAAACATATTGATCGAAGACTAATATTTATAGCCACACTACTGTAAACATATTTATCGAAGACTAATATTTATAGCTATACTACTGTAAACGTATTGATCGAAGACTAATATTTATAGCTATACTACTGTAAACATATTGATCGAAGACTAATATTTATAGCTATACTACTGTAAACATATTGATCGAAGACTAATATTTATAGCCACACTACTGTAAACATATTTATCGAAGACTAATATTTATAGCTATACTACTGTAAACGTATTGATCGAAGACTAATATTTATAGCTATACTACTGTAAACGTATTGATCGAAGACTAATATTTATAGCTATACTACTGTAA
Source organism: Danio kyathit (assembly GCA_903798195.1). Classification (NCBI taxonomy): domain Eukaryota; kingdom Metazoa; phylum Chordata; class Actinopteri; order Cypriniformes; family Danionidae; genus Danio; species Danio kyathit. The sequence continues at coordinate 31,391,637 of LR812519.1, forward strand.
ACATATTTATTGAAGACTAATATTTATAGCCACACTACTGTAAACATATTTATCGAAGACTAATATTTATAGCTATACTACTGTAAACGTATTGATCGAAGACTAATATTTATAGCTATACTACTGTAAACATATTTATTGAAGACTAATATTTATAGCTATACTACTGTAAATGTATTGATAGAAGACTAATATTTATAGCTATGCTACTGTAAACATATTTAATGAAGACTAATATTTATAGCCACACTACTGTAAACATATTTATCGAAGACTAATATTTATAGCTATACTACTGTAAACATATTTATTGAAGACTAAAGTTTATAGCTATACTACTGTAAACATATTGATCGAAGACTAATATTTATAGCTATACTACTGTAAACATATTTATTGAAGACTAAAGTTTATAGCTATACTACTGTAAACATATTTATTGAAGACTAAAGTTTATAGCTATACTACTGTAAACATATTGATCGAAGACTAATATTTATAGCCACACTACTGTAAACATATTTATCGAAGACTAATATTTATAGCTATACTACTGTAAACGTATTGATCGAAGACTAATATTTATAGCTATACTACTGTAAACGTATTGATCGAAGACTAATATTTATAGCTATACTACTGTAAACATATTTATCGAAGACTAATATTTATAGCTATACTACTGTAAATGTATTGATAGAAGACTAATATTTATAGCTATGCTACTGTAAACATATTTATTGAAGACTAATATTTATAGCTATACTACTGTAAACGTATTGATCGAAGACTAATATTTATAGCCACACTACTGTAAACATATTTATCGAAGACTAATATTTAAAGCTATACTACTGTAAACGTATTGATTGAAGACTAATATTTATAGCTATACTACTGTAAACATATTGATCGAAGACTAATATTTATAGCTATACTACTGTAAACATATTTATCGAAGACTAATATTTATAGCTATACTACTATAAATGTATTGATAGAAGACTAATATTTATAGCTATACTACTGTAAACATATTTATTGAAGACTAATATTTATAGCTATACTACTGTAAACATATTGATCGAAGACTAATATTTATAGCTATACTACTGTAAACGTATTGATTGAAGACTAATATTTATAGCTATACTACTGTAAACATATTTATTGAAGACTAATATTTATAGCTATACTACTGTAAACATATTTATTGAAGACTAATATTTATAGCTATACTACTGTGAACATATTTATTGAAGACTAATATTTATAGCTTTACTACTGTAAACATATTTATTGAAGACTAATATTTATAGCTATACTACTGTAAACATATTTATTGAAGACTAATATTTATAGCTATACTACTGTAAACGTATTGATCGAAGACTAATATTTATAGCTATACTACTGTAAACATATTGATCGAAGACTAATATTTATAGCTATGCTACTGTAAACATATTGATCGAAGACTAATATTTATAGCTATACTACTATAAATGTATTTATAGAAGACTAATATTTATAGCTATACTACTGTAAACATATTGATCGAAGACTAATATTTATAGCTATGCTACTGTAAACATATTGATCGAAGACTAATATTTATAGCTATACTACTGTAAACATATTGATCGAAGACTAATATTTATAGCTATACTACTGTAAACATATTGATCGAAGACTAATATTTATAGCTATACTACTGTGAACATATTTATTGAAGACTAATATTTATAGCTATACTACTGTGAACATATTTATTGAAGACTAATATTTATAGCTTTACTACTGTAAACATATTTATTGAAGACTAATATTTATAGCTATACTACTGTAAACATATTTATTGAAGACTAATATTTATAGCTTTACTACTGTAAACATATTTATTGAAGACTAATATTTATAGCTTTACTACTGTAAACATATTTATTGAAGACTAATATTTATAGCTATACTACTGTAAACATATTTATTGAAGACTAATATTTATAGCTATGCTACTGTAAACGTATTGATCGAAGACTAATATTTATAGCTATACTACTATAAATGTATTTATAGAAGACTAATGTTTATAGCTATACTACTGTAAACATATTTATCGAAGACTAAAGTTTATAGCTATACTACTGTAAACATATTTATCGAAGACTAGTTAAGTTTAAACTGATTGCTTTTTATTGTGGTTCCAGCTGATTTGTGTTTACAGTTTTGCACCGGTGTGCTTGCACACCTGATGGCTGTGTTTAACCAATTGGCTTGTGTTTGTTCATTTAGAAGCCTTTGCTTTGAAATTGCAAGGAAATTCCATCATGAAAATTTTCTGTCAAAAGCATCCAAGTGTTAGTGATTTGCAAATCACTGTGTGTAATGTTTTGCAAAAAGTGTGAAGCTGACTATGTGCTTAAAGTTGTGCAGATCTAGCCTTGTGTTTTGCTCCTTGAGTGTAAGGTTTTGCTAGTTGTGGGAAAAGTTTCATTTTAGTGTGTAAGCAATCGTGAAAAACTGTAAACTGCATTTTTAGATTTGAAATGTGTTTCAATAAAATATTGCTGTTGAATTTTGCTGTCTTATTCAGTTTTGCATTATGTTAATGTTTTGAGCATAAGTTTAACAGTTTTGAAAACAGTAAGCACGTGCAAAATGTCCTGTACGTACAAAGATTTTTGGCAGATGTTGTGTCTAAATGAGAAAAGAATTCATGAAATTTGAGAGATGTAGTCATTAAATGCATTTTGTGCCAAAACAATGGTAATTGATCCTCAGTTTAGCCCACATAGACTTCTGTTGTGCTCACTGTGTGAAGAGTTTTGCAAAAGTGACCTAAGTATTGAGAAATGTGTCCTAGCGTCTGTAAAAAAAACTAATATTCATGATCACTCCAAATATGGTCAAAACCGTGCTTTTCATTCAAGGGGTAATTCCTGTGGTTATAAATATACATGAATGCTTGAACTTAACTAAGCCACAAACCTACTATGTACACATCAGAGTACTATTTAACATATTAAATCAATGAAGGAATTCTCAAACTTTTCAGCTTGCGATCCACAAAATAAGAATGCCAGTGACGCGCGACCCCCAAATTCCTCAGAGGTGGTTATAAACATAAAAACATTGTGCACACAACAACAATAGGCCTTCATTAACACAAGCATACAACACAAAAAAAATCTAACAACCATATTGTTTTTATAGTCATTTATTAATTTGCTTAATTTAATATTAACCTCACCTAAAGAGACTGGTGGGCACAATGATTTCAGCAAAAGTCTAGTCTTGGTTTAATTTTGCAGACCACCACTCAGAGATCATCCTCAATATTCAGTTGTGGCCCATATTTATTTTTACTGTATTTGATTGACATAAAGGTGTCAGAAAGTTTAACCTATAAAATCAAACTGCTGCAGCTGACGCTACTGCTGTGTTGTGAATCTAACGTAAACACACCGATGCTATGAAAAAAATAAATAAAAGGTTGATGGCTTTTCATTTGCATGTTGTTGTTTTTAATGTAACTATTAACTACTATTTTTATCTTCTGTGGATTATGGATAAAATATGGTCATTCTAATAGTTTTTAAAAATTTATTTGACTTTTGGAAATCACCAAGCGACCCCGTCAGCCCGCGACCCCCCAAGGGGTCCTGAGCGCCACTTTGGGAACCACTGTTCTATGGCACCTTTAAATCATATTTAGTATTTATTTTAAACAAATGTATTTTTTTTCCTTTTTAATTTAATAAGGAATAAAATATTCGTTAATTTCTATTTCTTTTAATGTACTTTTTTGCTTTTTAATAGTTGTAACAAAAACAGCAATAGTAATAATAAACATGCATCAAACTGAATACCTTATTCATGGAAAAGTGATGACTACCCACCACCTTCAAAATGAATTTGTGAATTGAATTTTCAGCTGGGTTCCAGAGTCATCAGCATTAATGGGACACTAACAGAAAGGCTCTCAGTCGCTGAAGCAAGTTTCCTTCTGAAAAACAGCAGCGGAGCAGTCACACTGCAGGTGTGTGTCTTCAGACTTGCATCAAGACATCTTAGACACAAAACAGAAGCAAATGTTCAATCATTCTCCATCACACTCTGCGTTTCATTAAAGGTGATGCCGAGCGGATGTGCAGATGGAGCCGGTTTCAGTACAGATCGGTCATCTTTAATTCACTCCTCATCTGGACTCTCTGAACATTACACTACTCACAACCACCAGAGGTATTTATAGTTTGCTTTACATAAAGCTTTATGGATATTTGAATATATTGCTTTTACCTTTTTTTGTGGCCATACCATTCACAGATTTTATATAGTTTTGACCAATATGCAGTCAGTGAACACATTTCCACAATGCTTACATTTTCTTAACAAGCAAGCTATACCTGCCAACAAAAAGATGAGATTGTTTTTGTAGTATTTATGAATGTTAACGCACAACATCCCACAACAGCAAAAACAATATTCCAAACCTTAGGTACAGTATAAAAACCCCTGTTTCTGCAATGATATCAGTTCAAAAACAATATTAATATCAAAAATATATCTCAGCTAATAATAAACGAACAATTGAATAATTGACACACAGCTGATTTATGTTGGGTAAATTGGGCCAACCACAGCTGATTTCAGTCTGGCTTAGACTCAGTGGCAGGGTTTTATTTTTTCTATTACATTTAAGCTGCAGTCACACTAGAGTTTGAGCTTGCGAAATTCTGTCGTACGGCGCTGCGAAAAGGGGCGGGATTAAACAAGATGATTAGACATTAAAAAAGCGAGCGATTGCTCCATGTTTTAAATTTCTGTTCAGAGAGGTCATGTTTTGATCCTGGATTGGTCTTACGCAGTCAAGTGATGCGATTTCGCAGGTCAGAGTTCACCAAGCTTGAACTTTGCACTGCAGCAACCTGCGAAACTCGACGCATGACCCTGCGTTTCCGGTCTGACGCATTCGCGTGCGTATGAATGGAAGTCTATGGAGGAAAAAGTCCAGTGTGACCGCGGCTTTACACTTAAGCTGCGGTCACACTAGATTTTGTATGTGCGAAATTCTGTCGCACGGTGCTATGAAAAGGGGCGGGATTAAACAAAATGATTAGACATTAAAAAAGCGAGCGATTGATCTTGTTTATTATGGATGTTTTGTTCACTGTAAGCAATACTGTAAATCTTTTTCTGTTTTATCATACTGTGTTTCTACGGTACCTCCTGTAGTAAACAGTAAAGGGGAAAAAACGTATTTGCTTGTTGCTGGAATGCTTTTGAATATGAACATTACTGTACATGTGGACATAGTTCCCAACCAAGAAATTTTGTGTCAAAATGGTGGATTGCGTGTTTTGCAGGCACATACCAGTAAAACTGAAACATAAAAGTCTCTGCAGTTGTTGTAATGTCAACAATAGCCAGTATTTTGAAACCTGGTGTACTCTGATTGACTGCATGTACCTTGTGAAGTGAAAACAAGTGTTATTCTTTGACAGAATCATTTCATCTTGAGTCAGATTTCCAGTGTTTTGGTAAAGTTAGTGTGTGCAGAGAAAGATGTGTTCTATTTTGAAATGAAGAGTTAGTATCTATTTAACAAAATGTATTTTTGTGTAGAAAATTATCCAGTTGAACAATTGTGTTTTGTAGGTGTGAGTCTGTGTTAAGAGTTTGGATAAAGTATCTGAAATATGGGTAAGCACTTGTTAGCGATTGAAAAAACTGTAATTAATCAGGTCAATATTTATATAATTGTATAAAGCAGCTTCAGAGATCAACAGGAAAATATTATTTAGCTTAAGTCAGAATTTCAGATTAATAACAGCATGAGCATCCATTTAATACAAGATTATTTGAGTTGCAAAAATCACCAATTCCACTACTCAGCTTAAACCAGCAAGCTCTTAATACATCTCCTAAAGAAGCATGAATAAGGTGAAAAACAATGGTCCCAATACTGAGCCTTGCGGTACTTCATACTGAAATTGTGATGGATATGATATCTCTTCATTTACTGCTACAAATTGATAATGGTCAGAAACAAAGTATCAACAAATCCTAATGCAGTTCCTCTAATGCTGAAATAATTTTCAAGCCAGTCCAGAGCATGTTGTGGTCAGGAGCATCAGAGGCAACACTGAGGTCTAGCAAGATGCAACCATGATTGATAAGCAGTGGTGGAGGGAGTACTGAAAAATCATACTTAAGTTAAAGTACTATTACTACATAAAAAATGTAGTGCAAGTAGAGTAAAAGTATCTGTTTTAAATATTACTCAAAGTATGAGTATAACGTAGACCTTTCAAAAGTACTCGTGAGTAGTGAGCTGTTAAAAGCTGTTGCATTTACATGTAACTTGAGGATGTGTGTAAACGTAACATTCTGTAGTGCATTTAGTTATTGCCCAGCAGGCACACTATGTCATAAGACGTTAATATTAGGTTAGATTTAGGTTGTGATGACAGGTGACCAAAATTCCAAGTCTAGCCAGCATCTAAGGACAATCTTATCTTGATATCCAATAACAACGTCAAATGACGTTGATATTTGGTTGATTTTAGGTTGTGTTGGAAAGTGACCAGAATTCAAGCCTTCGTCTTAAACCAACGTCATATTGACATCAAATACTGACTTTATTCGTCAAGTATGGAAACCAAAATCCAACATCTGATAGATGTCATAGTGGTAACGTCCACACAATGTTAAGCTTTAACATCATTAGACGTTGATATTTGGTTGATTTTATGTTGTGTTAGAAAGTGACCAAAATTCGAGCCTTCATCTTAAACCAACGTCATATTGACATCAAATACTGACTTTATTCGTCCAGTATGGAAACCAAAATCCAACATCTGATAGACATCATAGTGGTAACGTCCACACAAAGTCAAGCTTTAACATCATTAGACGTTGATATTTGGTTGATTTTAGGTTGGACATTGACGTCAACCTGATTTTCATTTGCAAACAAAATGCAATGTCCCCTTGATGTTGAGGTACAATCTGACGTCATGTTGACGTCTTGTGCCTGCTGGACGTTTAAGGCCATTTCTTGGGGTCAATGCATCTAAAGATTTTGGACATCTTCTTGGACACTTTTGATGCTTCCAAACAGTTTTCTGCAATTATAAATCGCCCATGTCTTGAGGTAGTTCATTATAATGCGATTTACCTTCTCTGTGCGATTGATTGGACAGGAATCACTGGACTGATTTTTCTAATCCCCATAGACAAGAAAAAATAATAGTGACTGCAGGTTGAAGGAAAGTAGTGGAGTAAAAGTACTGATACTGCACTAAAAAAGTACTCAAGGGAAAGTAAAAGTATTTATAAAACTACTTAGTAAATTACAATTTCTCAGAAAAACTACTCAATTAGTTATTTAAGTATTTGTAATTTGTTACTTTACGCCACTGTTGATAAGAGATTGATATCCTCACTATTTCTCTTAAAGAACAATTAATGAATATATGACCTTGTCTAGTATTTTTATAAAGCAAGATAACCAATTCTGTAGTTTACTAATTAAAAAAATACAATTTGATTTAGAAAGTCATTTTATGTAGCTGCCCCTCAGGCTAATTTACATTTATTCACTATTGCACATCTGAAAAGTTTAAACTTACAACCAAAGAGTAGGTTAACCTTAGCGAACTATGTTCAGTATGCTAACAATGGTCTTAATTTATGCTTGCATTTAAGATTTATTACTGGTTTCATCCCAACACTGCGTCTAATGACTTCATTAAGTAGCAAAATTTTCAAATAGCACTTTTTTTTCCTGAAACGTCTGCTTATAGATATTTCAGAGCAAGTCTGTATGTGCAGTTCTGTAAAGCCAATGTAGAGTCAGCAGAAATCCACACACTAGAGCTCTGATAAAGGACTTCCCCTCCAGGGCAGCCAGACTATTCACACACCCTGTTCAATAGAAGTGTTAGCCTTGCCTTTTTTCACTTTTCTTACTTTACTAGGAGATTAATCTTTGCCCCGTTTGCCAATAGGGTGTCTCTGGAATAAAGAAAAATGGGTTAATTCTATTTGTCTTTCTGTGTTTAAGTTCTCCTCAGTACCAGACTATCACTCTTGGACGCGACTCCGCCGGGCTTGGCTTCAGCATCGTAGGAGGATTTGGCAGTTCCCATGGTGACTTGCCCATCTATGTCAAGAACATATTTCCCAAGGTACACGAGAAAAAGGCTGAAAGGGGAAAAAATGTTAGTTGTGTAAATCTCTCAACTGCTCTGTGGACTATATGCCCAAACAGACATTGGCATGAATCATAGCATGTGCACACACAGACACCACCCGTGTCATACGGTCGTGTGACAGAGAAAGGATTTCTAGATGTGTGTTTGTGTTACAGTTCTGTTTCTCCACAGGGAGCTGCGGTGGAGGATGGGCGTCTGCGGCGTGGAGATCAGCTGCTGACAGTCAATGGACAGAGTCTGGAGGGTGTCACTCATTCTGAGGCTGTCGAGATCCTTAGACAAACCAGCGGGACAGTTATTCTACAAGTACTCTCAAAAAGACTACCATCATGCTGATAATGTCACACAATGACACAGTCCCATCGTGAAGATTCTCACAGAGCAGATGATGGACTGTTAAATGTGTTATGGAGACTGCTTCTACAAAAATGTCTCCTGGAATGTGTAGTTTTTTAAAATATATATATTTAATTGCAAGGATATCTAGGATAAAATGTGGAAGTAAGCTGTGCAAAGTGGAAGAAGCCAATAGACTAGTGCTAAACCAGTGGTTCTCATCCAGGAGGCCGCAGGATGATTTAAGTATTTTAATGAAATGTTAATGTGTTAAATATATGTTGATTTATAAAAAAATTAAAGGTAAACTGAAATAATTATCCTCTTATTAGTCTCAATAAATATAGTTTTTGAAGAACAATCAAAAAACATATAATTAAGATGGCCTCGAAGACATACTGTACGCATAATTATACCACTTGTGTAACCATTATATAGGCACCAGAGCCAGTTGCAAATTCATGAACAATTGGTCATGGTGAATCAGAGCTAGAAATTAGTCAAACACACATATACATTTTTTTTTAAGTAACTTCTACATTGTCACCTAAAAAAAAACACGGTGAAAAATGCTGTGAGGAGATTGTTACAAACTGTCAAACAGTTATTGTAGTGATACTACTACAATATTAGATGGCTGGAATGATCTCTAAAGCAGGGGTGTTCATCATGTTCCTGGAGATCTACCTTCCTGCAGATTTCAGTTGCAACCCATATCAAACACACCTGTCTGTAATTAGCAAGTGCTGTTCAGGTACTAATTAATTGGTTCAGGTGTGCTTGATCAGAGTTGGAGCTGAACTCTGTAGGAAGGTAGATCTCCAGGGACCGGGTTGAGCACCTCTGCTCTAAAGCAATCAGATTCAGATTGGGTGCAGTTTTACAGTAGTCAACATTTAAAGTGGATCAAAAAAAGTTTCAAAATTGTCTTAAAACAAGTATGAGTGTTGTTCAACAGTTTTCACATTGATGAAATGTTTCGAACCACTTCAAATGTTGACTACTGTAGGTACATGTGTGTATATATCACAGGAGGGCCACAGCTCTGCAGTTTAGTTCCAACCCTAATTAAACACACCTGAGTGTAGGGCTGGGCGGTTTGGCCAAAAATCTAAATCTCGATTATTGAACATTTTAACTCGATTACGATTAATGAATGATTATTTTATTTTATTTGTTTGACCACTGACAAGTTTTATATGCCGTCTAAAGGCATCTCTGGCGCAGCTTCCAATCATCGTCAATGTAGTGCAAATTAAGGCTCAAGAATGGGTCCATCGTCCTACTTGACCAGAGATTAGATGTGGCTGCGAAGTGGCCGCAGAAGTAGAAATCAGCCACGGCCTTTAAAGGGTCACGAAACCCCCTGTCTCAGCAGGGTGTTTTCACAACTCTGTTTTGAAAAAAGTCAGGAAAGTTGGGCGTGTCCAGCTCTGGGAGTGTGGGAGTGTCGGGGGAGGGAAAGAGGATAAGATTTTGCATAGAAGGGACGCGCTAAGTTTGACAGGAAAAACAAACACACAGAGGCTGATTTGATACGGCGAATAAGAGAAAAAAATCCTCTGCATTTCTCTGTAACTTATGTACTCGGTAGGTAGCGTCAGAAAGCCGTGTGTGTATAGACTATCCTGTCACAAAATGCGGCGAAAATCCTGCACGACGGAAATAGTTTGTGTTTACATGTTTACACTCGGAGAGCAGCATTTAAACAAAGGGCAGTCCACTGCAAACACTTACCAAATCTGTAGACAATCAAACTGGAGCTGTGTCTTTTTATTAAAAGAAGACGAGCGGAAATCCGGATTTCACCATTTCCAGATGAGAAAAAGCTCTCGTGTAAAAATGTTCCTTACAAACGCGTTTCTGTCGCGTGTCGCGTGCACTGTAATCCACACGTGAGACCAGCTGCTCTCTCATAAAGGGAAAACGAAAACAAAACCTTCGTTGCAACACACTAATAACACCTACGACTCTTGTCTTGAAATTCTTGTACTTTCACTTGTTTTGGCAACACAACGTGGCGTCTCTCTGCCGTCTGAACGCTGTAAACTGGTAAACAGTCTCCGGAGCTATCATGCATATTAATGAAGTTTCGCGTCATACACAATAGAGCGCGCTGATTGGTTTGAAGCACGTCTTCTCATGAATTAATACTGCGCACTCAGATACGTCAGAACGCCCTAGAAAAGACAGACAGCCACTGTACTGCTGGATTTACACCCAAGTATCTCATGGCCGTGACGTAGCTTCAAAAATTCGTTTCAAACCGGAAGAACGAATTTGCTCAAATAACGCAAAAACAACCAATTTTCACTTTTTAGTGCAATATATGTGTCCTAATAGTGTTTATAGCAGCGTGGGACACATATATGACTGTCAACAGCTCAAAAAATGTGTTTTGGTGTTTCGTGACCCTTTAAAAGCCACTATTATACATTAAAAAGAGTCATATTCTGCTTTTAAGGGTCTCCAACAACAGGCTGATATGCATGCACTGTCAAAAAAACACTTTCATTGTCTTATAATATGCATTTATTTTTACCTAATTATCCCAGCGACTCCCATTTGATTCGTTCAGCGATTAATTTGTTCCCATAACCCTCCTTAGTGCAAAGCTAATCTGCGCCGATTGGACCGATGACAGCCTGTTGCGACTAGTCGACAGCGTTCAGCGCGAGACAGAGTGAAATGCCCACCACGGCTTATCAACAAGATTGAAGTAGTCAGAGTGCAGAGTGTATGTGTGAGCATACCTGCCAACACTCCTGTTTTTCCCGGGAGTCTCCCGTATTTCAGACCCATCTCCCGCCACCCTCCTGTTTTGTTATTTATCCCGGAAAACTCATGTTATTTCAACCCCCCCACCCCGCAATTAGGTACGGTCTGTGAAACCCCCGGGTCGCCAACATTGGTATAGGATCCGATCGCAGCAGCCGTCCGAAACACGCTTCATAGTAGTTACTAACACCACAGTACAGAGTACCTGGTTCTCAACAGTGTTATTCAGACACCTCACCCCCGAACCTAACCCCCCCGGTCTCCCAAATGTTGGCAGGTATGTGTGCGAGCCCAATGCAGAAATGCATTAAAGCAGTGCAGTTAAACACCAGCATATTGCTCTGTCCTTAACCACGACACGCATTCAGTATTAATCCACACAGTGACAAAAGCTGAGCTATTTTGAACCTTGACTGCTGCACGTGTGTAGGAACAGCTGATGGTGGCCATAGCAACGACAAATGGCAGTGAAACGAGAGCTCGCAAACCCATTTAAGTCCGTAAAAAAAGCGTCACATTTTCAACGTGGCTTTAGACGCAATATATGAATATAAAGAGTTAACCAGATACAGTACAAGCAGTTACAAGTAACAAAACACAATTAAATATATAATATGCAAGCTAGAGAAAACGACGCAGCAACCATTTTAATCGCACTTACTTACACTTGTGAAATGGAGGAAGAAACTGGTCCATGAACTGTGTACTGTAAAGTTCCTGTCGAGCTCTGACAAAGTCCCATACATCAATAGTCTTTTCTGATCCTTCCTTTAACAAACGGCCGACGAATGCCGCATTGTAAGCGTATAGATTCGATAATTCTGAGATATTTTTGCAAAAATAAACCTCAACCACTGACTCTTCAGTTGCATCTTTGGGTAGAGAAAATAACCCTAACTTTCCCCTCACACTTCCAATAATATCCAGCTGAGCACAGCGTCTTCATGACTTAATTTAACCAGGATCTGCTACAGTGTTTGTGGGCGGGGCTGCACTTTTCAATTTTCCCAGGTTTGCGCAATTGGGCGGGGCTTAAGTTTCGTATCGATGTCAAGACTCGTTATCAAGATGATTCATTTGAAGCACTATGAGTCGACTCTTTTAGAAATGAATCAATAGTTTTAAACACTGTGCGCTTTCAGATTTAAGCCTGGATATTTCACTTCACTTAGAGCTGTGTTACACACTACATGGAAAGTCATTTTAAAAAACCCATAATAGGGGCTCTTAAACAGAGCGGGGTCACGTGACACGTAGGGAAAGTAATTGAAAAAATCGTCCTAGAAAAATTTGATCGATTATAGCTTCTGAATGTCAATTTCGATTACATTCCGATTAATAGCCCAGCCCTACCGGAGTGCTTTAGGCTTGTTTGATACCTTGAAACTCTGCAGGGCTGCGGCCCTCCAGGAATCGAGTTTGACACCTCTGGTATATATGGACAATAAGGACAATAAAAGCATATTTTTCCAATAACTACAAATCGTATATGTTCCAAATCTTCTGAAATGAATATATATTGGAGCCTTAAAGTCCTAAAGTTGAGGATCATGACGTGATTCTTTTCATATCAGCTGTTTTTGTAGTGTTGCTTCACTACAAATTTGTAGCATTTTAATTTGAGCCTCTAATATGAATGTGTTGAATATGAAGCTATAACTGACAGAGCTAATGGCATCACTAACAGAGCGCTTCCATTATGCATACACTTGTTGTGTGGTTCAGTTGCATATTTAGGTTGTCAAAGCATACAAAACAAAAAAATAATGACTATTTAAAGAGATACTGTCATATAGGAAACACTTTTTGACTAACATAATCATCGTGTTTGCATATGTTGTCAGATGTATTACTGTTAAGTCACTGTGATCTAAAGCATTTATCAACTCGTAGTCTTTTTCTACTGTAAATTTACCTGTATACAAAATACATTTCATTGCTGTAAATCATTTGTCTGCTGAAGTCTTTATTTAGACCACAAACTAAGCGGTGAAATTAAACAGCAATTTTAACAGCTGTAAAATACTCCCAGCAATGTACTCAGTTGTTTACTCAAATATATAACGATAATCACTGTACAATATATCTGTTTAATTTGAGTCTGTGTCGTATGATCAATACCTCTGATCCGCATCAACAAACAGAACAAGCCACGAAGATCATTATAACAAGCAAACACAGTGCTTCACTACGACATAATTCTCCTTTTAATTATTGAATCACACACATTAAGTCATGTACAGAATAATCTTGAGGCTAATATCACACACTATCAGACTGTATCCAAAAGTGCTGTCATAGAAAACACTAAGAAAGCGATCATTTATATATATCTATGAATCTGCAAGTATTAGAAGTAACAACCAAAAAAATCGAATACGGCAGACAGATATTTACATTGTATGTGTGGTCACCAAGTTCAGTGGATGGGCATGTTTAGTGAGTGAAAAGGGTGCGAGAAACAGATGCTAATACATTAAAATGCCCATGTATTTTGTCATAAGGGTTACATGAGTGAGATGACATTAAGTGCCCTTAAAATATGGTTTACCTTTAAGACGAATATAGCTTTAGAGCTAAGTGTGAACAGTATGATGCATGTGTTCAGTCTGATATGCTTGATGAATTGTGAACAATATAAGAAGTGGAGAGGGAGAATGTGTGGTCCAGTGTCTGCTTAAGCTGAGTGATGGCTTTCAGGAAGTGCACAAGTATGACTCACACACACAAAAGTTCTGTTTATAGAGCTGATGTCATTCAGCCACTCACATCTTTATGAAAACAGGGGGAAACGAGGCCTTTCTGTCTCTCAGTCCCTCCTGTTTATCTCAGTTCTTGGCCTTTCCTTTACCCCTGCCTTTCCCCTTCCCAGAAGGCCCTGGTTTCTCTTTTTTAACATCTTTTGCTGGTTTGGTTTCTTTCGCTGGTTTGGACTTTTTCTGCTGCAAGAATGGGAAAAAAAAAGAAATCAGGAGAAAATTGATGCATCTTTAATGATTTTATGCAAACAGGTAATGAGAACATTATGTGGTTCAGGGTCATGTTCAGCAAGCTATATATATATTTATATATATATACAGTTGAAGTCAGAATTATTAGCCTCCCTGAATTATTAGCCCCGTTGTTTATTTTTTTCCCCAATTTCCATTTAACAGAGAGAAAAAAAAATTCAACATTTCTAAACATAATAGTTTTAATAACTCATTTCTAATATCTGATTTATTTTATCTTTGCCATGATGACAGTAAATAATATTTTACTAGATATTTTTCAAGACACTTTTATACAGCTTAAAGTGACATTTAAAGGCTTAACTAGGTTAATTAGGTTAACTAGGCAGGTTAGGGTAATTAGGCAAGTTATTGTATAATGATGGTTTGTTCTGCAGACTATCAAAAAATATATAGCTTAAAGGGGCTAATGGTTTTGACCTTAAAATGTTTTTTAAAAAATTTAAAACTGTTTTTATTCTAGCCGAAATAAAACAAATAAGACTTTCTCCAGAAGAAAAAAATATTATAAGACATACTGTGAAAATTTCCCTGCTCTGTTAAACATCATTTGGGAAATATAAAAAAAAAAAAAATTCAAAGAGGGGCTAATAATTCTGACTTCAACTGTATACAGTTGTAACCAGAAGTTTACAAACACTATGAAAAAAAAGTCAGATGTTAATGTGACTACACTTTTTCTCTTTTAGGTAAGTTAGGATTATCAAATTTGTTTCTGTTATGCTTAATAGCAGAATAATGAGAGATATTTTTTGAGAAATTGTTATAACTTTTCTTGAAAGTCAAGTTTACATACAATAAGATTATTATGCCTCTGGAAAAGCTCAGATGATGGTGTCAATGTTTTGGAAGTTTCTGATTGGCCAATTAACAACATTTGAGTTAATTGGAGGCACAACTGTAAAATAGTATTTAAGGAAAACCTCAAACACACTGCTTCCTTGTGTGACAACATGGGAAAATCAACAAGCCAGAATAAAAAAAAACATATTACAATTTGCTAAATTACACTGGGAAAAAGAATACTTTTTTGAGACTTGTCCTGTGGTCTGATGGAACTAAGATTGAACTGTTTGGCCATAATGACCAGCATTTGGAGGACAAAGGGGAAAGCTTACAAGCTTAGGAACACCATCCCAACTGTGAAGTATGGGGGCGGCAGCATCATGTTGTGGGGCTGTTTTGCTGCAGGAGGGACTGGTCCACTTTACAGCATAGATGGCATCATGAAGAAAGAACATTACGTAGAAATACTGTAGGAACATCTCAAGACATCATCCAGGAAATTAAAGCTTGGCCACAAATGGGTCTTCCAAACAGACCATGACCCTAAGCATACTCTCAGATTAGTTAAAATGTGCTTTAAGGACAACAGAGTGATTGTTATGGAGTGGCCATCACAAAGCCCTGAACTCAATCTCATAGAAAATTTGTAGGCAGAGTTGACAAAGCTTTTGCGAGCAAGACAACAAACAAATCTGACAAAGTTACACCAATTCTGTCAGGAGGAATGGGCCAAAATTCCTTCCACAAGCTTCTCACAATAGTTTGAAGTATACCCAAAACATTAGACCAAAGTTATACAGTTTAAAAAAATACCAAGGAAATGTATGTAAACTTTTGACTGTCAAGAAATTAATAAAAAAAATTCCCAAAAAAAAAAAACCTCTCTTTATTCTGGCATTTAGCAAATGTAAATCATTTAGATAATCCTAACGGATCTAAAATAGTAAACGTTTAGTATGATTTACCATCATTTTTTTTTTTAAATGGTTATGTTCCTTTTTTTAGAGTGCATGTATGATGCACTGTAAAAAGCACATGATGCTGCCGCCCCATACTTCACAGTTGGGATGGTGTTCCTTAGCTTGTAAGCATCATCTGAGCTTTTTCAGAGGCATAATAATCTTATTGTATGTAAACTTGACTTTTTTTTTAAATGGTTATGTGCCATTGGAAAGAAAGTCAAATATGTTCAAAACAAGTGGATGTTGGATGATTACATTTTTGGGTGAACTGTCCCTTTAAATTAGCCTTTATACTTTAAAACTCATACGTTATGAAACAGATCAGCTTCTTGAGTTCCTTATCTCAAATCATACAGTGGTTTCAGAAGGTAATCATATGAACAACTTTTATGATACACATCAAATAGAACCATGTCTTTTCAGACAACTTCAAAATCACTTAATTCATATGGAATATTCTGTATGTCTTAATGACAATTTAATCATCAAAACTTTTAGAAGTACAGGGTTTCTGCAGGTGTCACCAAGTTAAATTTAAGACTTTTAAAGACATTTTTCAGACCATTATGAATGAAATTTTAGACTTAAACAAGTCTAAATGTTAAGGATTTTTTCGAATATCCCAGTTAGAAAAGATTTTCGCTTGCCCTAC
This sequence comes from Danio kyathit, assembly GCA_903798195.1. Lineage (NCBI taxonomy): Eukaryota > Metazoa > Chordata > Actinopteri > Cypriniformes > Danionidae > Danio > Danio kyathit. The sequence goes on from LR812519.1 coordinate 31,408,381, forward strand.
CAAAAAATTATTAAAATTTAATACATTTAATAATCATTTTTGTATGAATATTTTTATAATTCATTTTGAAATATATCCACTCACAAATCCTTTAACCCTTACCCAGAACAGAAAAAAACATAGCTGTCAATTACTTCAGTCTACAATAATAATTTAATAATAAAAAATATAGGTCAGGTCAGTAACCTCAGCAGGAAATAAATGGAGAACTTTTAAGCAAATGTTGCCATAAGAAAAGTAATTAAATGCTATTTTTAAATAAAACGTTAAAAGTATTATAGAGATTGGGATTGTTGGTTAATGTGAGTGTTAATGACCAGATTGGGTAGCTATACGTGAACAAAGGAAAATTAAAAAATATTTTAAAAAGACCTACAACACAATATTTCAATACATTTAAGACTTTTAAGGCCTAAAATTTAGCTTTTGAGATTTAAGACTTTAAGACTCCGCGGATACCCTGGAAATACTGATTTTCAACAAATGGATATCTGTTAGGTTTCAAAGGAATGTTTTTTTGAAATGGACAATAGTTGAATGGGTTTGACATTACATTTACATGTTTTGTCTAAACTACGTTTTTTGTCCTCGAGTTGATATGTGACTGAAAACTCAACGAGAGCTCCATGATTGCCATTTTGAGATCTACCTTTATCATTGCATCTGTTCCAAGCCCCTCATCATCTTCTTCTTCCTGCACCTGAGATTCATTGTCAAGCTCTCCTAGAAGCTCAGGGTCAACAGCACCTTTACGACTTTTCTTCACCACTTGTAAGGAGTATGGTGTGAGATGGGATTCTTTGTTGTAGGCTCTTGTAAACGCAGCTTTCACCTGCGAAAAGGGGAAAAGAAAAAAAAAATGGAGCTGATGGGGATAAAGTGTGGCACAGAGCACCTCCAGATGTTTTACAGTTAAAACACAATTAACTCAGACGAAGCAGGCATCTGTCAAAGCAATGAACTGTCAACTGGACCACCAGTTTTTTTGTCCTGGAGGATTTCTCTACAATATGCTCAGCAAATCACACACACACACACACACACACACACACACACACACACACACACACACACACACCTTGGAGTCTAGTTTAGAGTAAGCATCCGGCTGTCCATCCCATGTGCTGATCTCCATCATGTTATCAACATCCTCTTTAATGATGTCATAATCATCCATGAGCTTCACGCTCTGATTGGCTCCCTCTGAGCCTAGGGACTGAAGAGGTTTTAATACTGCTGAGCGCAAATAGGGCAGGTAATCCAGATTTACTGCTTCCTTACTACTTAAGGTCCTGCAGGGGTGAAATAGGGAAGATTTTAGAGTTTATCGAGACATCATAGTTAGAGTAGAGTGGGACAGGAAGTGCTTGTGTATGCTCACTTGAGGCTCATGTGTGAAGCCAGCTCCTGTATGATGCGGCTGTGTTTGCCGGAAGAGGAGAACTTGCCCAACCAGCTTGGAAAGTTAGGGAACTGACTCATGTAACCACGCATCAGTTCCCCCGGCAACACGCTTGCATAGATCGCCTGGGAATAAACGCACACAGATACATAAAAAAGCCTGATTTGTTTTTACTGATCTATACAGAAACGACTGAACTATGGGAACGAGCTTTGTGTTGTGCTGCAATAGTATTTTATTGATCTTTACTGCCTTCATTTTAAAATGGCCACTTCAAGGCCTGATTATATCAATATCACTACGGCAGTTAAGGCTGTATGTTTGTTTGTGGACACGGATTAGAAGACTATTAAAAGTATGCTACCTGTGTGGGTAGCAGAGACCAGGTCTGTTTAGAGCGAATCTGTCTGTCCACTAAATCTCCATCGCAAATGCTGTCCGCCGTTTTACTCAGCAACACCAAATGACTCTTCAGATTTCCCCTGATGAACAGAGATTGTCACATTGAAACCATTACACTTTACAACTGACTTTCAAAAGAACTCCAAACAAAACTTTATGCACAAGTTAATGTTTCCTAAGTGTACAACTGTAACTTGAGGCCCTTACTTACAATAACGTGTTTTCAATTTGTTCTTGTTTTATGGGTAGAAGTTCAAAATACCTAAGAAGCACAGTGCTCAACAGAAACAGCTCATAGCTCATACTGCTGCATTTAGGAGGATGTGTAAATAAGCATGTTTTCCTCACAAAAACACAACTAAAATTACAGTGGTGAGAAATTTAGTTTAGAGAGCATCTTATAAAAACAATGTAGATGTTTGCATGAGGTCTACAATTCAAAACTACAGTCAAATCATGTGGCATTTATTAATACAGTAGATTGATACCTGATTTTGACAAATGCGGCATGGTTCTTTGGTTTTGTTTACAGTGAACTGTGGCCTTTAGTATGCGCTAGTTAGTTAAATGAATAGTTCACCCAAAAATAGAAATCTCATTCAAACGAAATACTCCCCCTCAAGTGGTTACAAACCTTTGAGTTTCTTTCTTCTGTTGAACACAAGGATATTTTGAAGAAAGCCGAAAACTTGTAACCAACCACTTCCATAGCAGGAAAAACAAATACTATGCAAGTCAATGGTTACAGGTTTCAAGCTTTCTTCAAAACATCTTCTTCTGCATTTAACACAAGAAACTCAAACATGTTTAGAAAAAGTAAAGGGTGTAAATGATGATAATTTAATTTTTTGAGTGAACTATTAATTTAATGTATCAAACTTTAGAGATAATATTTTAATACTGATGAGGTCAAAGGTAGGGAACATTAACCGCATAGCTCTTCACATATTTTTTTATAAAGTATTACTTGAAGTAAAAAATGATTTTTAAATGTTTTGTTGATTTGGTAAAAACTGTAAAGTGTCTCTAATTGCTTAATCCATCCATATTCTGGGTGTGAAACCTGTGTTATTATAGCACATCTTGTAGTACATTTACTTCTACAGTGCATCTGGAAAGTATTCATAGCGCTTCACTTTTTCCAAATTGTTTTGTTACAGCCTTATTCCAAAATGGATTCAATTCATTTATTTACTCAAAATTCTACACACAATACCCCATAATGACAATGTGAAAAAATATTTTTGGAAATTGTTTATTAAAAATAAAAAGCCTGTAAAATCACATGTACATAAGTATTCACAGCCTTTGCTCAATACTTTGTTGATGCACCTTTGGCAGCAATTACAGCCTCAAGTCTTTTTGAATATGATGCCACAAGCTTGGCACACCTGTCTTAGGGAATATTTGCCCATTTCTCTTTACAGTATCTCTCAAGCTCTATCAGGTTGGATGGAAAGTTTCAGATCTCTCCAGAGATGTTCAATAGGATTTGGATCTGGGCTCTGGCTGGGCCACTCAAGGACATTCACCGAGTTGTTGTCAAGCCACTCCACAAATATTTTGCTGGTGTGCTTTGGGTCATTTTCCTGCTGGAAGATGAACCGTCGCCCCAGTCTAGGGTCAAGAGCACTCTGAAGCAGGTTTTCATACAGTATGTCTCTGTACATTGCTGCATTCATCTTTCCCTCTATCCTGACTAGTCTTCCAGTTCCTGCTGCTGAAAAACATCCCCACTGCATGATGCTGCCACCACCATGCTTCACTGTAGGGATGGTATTAGCCTGGTGATGAGCGGCGCCTGGTTTTCTCCAAACATAACGTCTGGCATTCACTCCAAAGAGTTCAATTTTAGTCTCATCAGACCAGAGAATTTTGTGTCTTATGGTCTCGGAGTCCTTCAGATGCCTTTTGGCAAATTCCAGTGGCTTCGGTCTGCCCACTCTATCATACAGGCCTGATTGGTGGACTGCTGCACACATGGTTGTCCTTCTGTAAGGTTCTCCTCTCTCCACAGAAGAACGCTGGAGCCCAGACAGAGTGACCATCGGGTTATTAATCCCCTCCCTGACTAAGGCCCTTCTCCCCCGTTCACTCAGTTTAGACGGCCAGCCAGCTCTAGGAAGAGTCCTGGTGGTTCCAAACATCTTCCACTTACAGATGATGGAGGCCACTGTGCTCATTGGAACTTTCAGAGCAGCAGAAATTTTTCTGTAACCTTCCCAAGCCTTGTGCCTCAAGACAATCCTGTCTCAGAGGTCTACACACAATTCCTTTGTCTTCAAGCTTGGTTTGTGCTGTGACATGCACTATCAATCCTGGGACCTTATATAGACAGGCTGAAACATCTCAAGAATGATCAGTGGAAACCCAATGTACCTGAGCTCAATTTAGAGCTTCACAGCAAAGGATCTGAATACTTATGCACATGTGATTTTTGAGGTTTTTTATTTTTAATAAATTTGCAACAATTTTCAAAAATCTTTTTTCACATTATCATTATGGGGTATTGTGTGTAGAATTTTGAGGAAATACACTAATTTAATCCATTTTGGAATAAGGCTGTAACATAAAAATGTGGAAAAAGTGAAGCGCTATCAATACTTTCTGGTTGCACTGTATATAATGAACTGTTTGATGTTCCACTCATTTGTTTTGATAAAAGTGTCTACTCAATCAAGCAATGTAAATATAGATAAAATCTTTAAGTGTTTGATTCTGCTGTTATGTCTGTTTCATGGGGAGCAAATAAAGTCACCATTCTGAATGATCCCATAGCAAATTCAACAAAAATTGAAATATAATGAAAATAATTTTTTAAAAATTGAATAAAATACAATATATGAATATTTAACTTTACTGGCCAACTCTAGAATGAATATCTAAAACTCACCCTGCAGCGGCTGGTCGGACATGCAGGTAGTTTTCTTGGACAAAGAGTGGTGCTAAAGAGTAGTCATGAAAGAAAAGGTCCGATTTGTCGATCAAAGACATGTGAGCGGTTTCCTCTCCTAAAGCAAACACCTTTCGACAAACATCAAATGGACCCTGCAAACACACAATTACTGTCATTCTATGCAGTCTTTTGACACTATCAAGCTACCTTTGCTTGTACAGTGTGAATAACATATTTAAGAGTGTGCACATACTAGTTTCATGTCCTTCTTAGCATTGTTAGCATCAGCTTTGGCCTGGTCATAGGTCATAACTTTGTCTTTAGCAGACCACATGCTCAGATTATGCAGCACCTAGAAGTAGATGTAGAATAACAGTTGTGATGTATAATAATATTTTTGCAGTGTAAAACACCTGGAGTACCATACACAGGCTGATAAATGTGCTGGATGATCAATACAAGAAAGCATGCTTATTTGTTAAAATCTTACCTGCCGAATATCCTGATTGGATGCTAGGATGACTTCATTAAGTGCTGGGGGTGGGATCTTCAAGCCCTCCTTAAAAGCTATAGACATCATAGCTCCCTAATTGGACAGAGAGGAATCTTACACATTTTTGAAAATAATATTGTTACATTAGTTCACCCAAAAATGTTTAACTTCCCTGTATGTACTAACCCGTAAACCTTGACTTCCATAGCAGGAAAAACAAATACCATGGAAGCATAATATTTGTTTCTCCTTCTATGGAAGTTTTCAACAGAAAGAAACTCATAAAGCGTTATAGCCAAATAAGGGAGAGTAAATAGTTTTAGTTTTTGGGTGAACTACCCCCTTCAAATGTGTTTGTTACAGTACAATTGATAATGTTAACTAATAACATGCACTTACTATAGATTTAAGTAGGTTTAATGTAATTATGCTGTATTAACTATATTTTAAAGTATCGAAATCGAATCACAATCGCAATTTGAAACATTGCGATTAGCTAAAGAGGCTGCGATATGAAATATAAAATATTTATCTTCCTCCACCCAGAGCAAATTCGTGACTGCCGTCTGTGTGTAACAGTCTTACTAGCCAATTGAGTGAGCACACTTTCGTTCTGCCCAATCGGAATTGCGCAACCGAACTATGCAGAACATCCACAATAAAAAACAAACAAACAGAAATGCGTGAACGAGTGGGATGATGGCGTCTGGCGCTTTAGAAGCATTAATAGACAAATTAATATCAAAGAAAAACAGCATGTCAGTAATATGGGAATTTCTTGGTTTCAAAGCCACAGACACCGAACAAAACCAGGTAATTTGTAAGAGCTGTCGCAGAATTGTTGCCACAGCACAAGGAAATACAACAACCAGCACCTAAAAAAGCACCACAGGCGGCTATATGAGGAGCATCTTGCTGAAAGTCAACTAAAAGTATCGCCAGTGACGCTCAATCAAGTATCAAGCAAAGTACAATTTCAGAGATGTTTGCTAATATAAATTGATATCTTTTCAGTTCCGCTCACTGCATTTTTTGTAGTAAGAACCTACAATACAGATTATTGAGCTGAAGCTTGACTAAAAAATGTAATCGCAAATAAAATAGAAATTGCAATATCTGTCAAAAATAAATTAATTAAAATAAATAATAAAAAAATAATAATAAAATAAAATAAATAAAAATAAATAAATAAAAAATTCGCAATTAGAAATGTTCCCCAAATTGCACAGCCCTAGTACTTACCAATTAAAACACTGTATTTTATATATTAAAAAAATTGTATGTATATTTTAAATCATTTTATAGATATATAATGTTATATTTTCTACCATTTAGAGGTCATTTACATAAGCAAAAGTGGCACAGTGGTCATGCAATCACATGAATTTAATCATGCTCTCAAAATATCTGAATTTGTCTGATACTCACCTTGATCTGCTCAACACGGGGTCTCTGAAAGCGCAGGTCATAGCAATAGTTGGCCAGCGAACGGATCTTCTGATGATTGCGGTCATTACACATACAGATGATGGGAATCTTTGACTGTTTTATCAGACCAATCATCTCCTGTGAGGGCGAAAGACAATGAAAAAAGTCAGGAAGCACAATGACGCAGACCTGCATTACAATAGGTTCTATGAAAAAAAAAGTTAATTACTGCCATCTATTTAAAAAAAAAATTAACTAAATTATTGAATACAAATGGCGATTATTACAAAACTTTACAGTTTTAATTTGACAATGTCAACTGTATGACTGAGCCAGCACTCTATTTCACACACAGCCACTGAACTCTGAAAGCTTTAAACACCATCTAGTCTATTTGTGTTGCTTGAGCACCACCTCTGGTAAGGAGAGAGAATGCAGTGGCATGTACTGTATGTCTACCTGTATTCCTCCTCTGTCTTCATTTCCTGCCATGCCGTCCACCTCGTCCATTATGAGAACGTGTTTACTGCTCACTGTCTGTGATGCACCTGACACCATTAAACACAGAACCATAGTGTTTATATTATAATCACCACAGTACAACTGAAAACCATTTTGCAGATGTGATCTGACTGTGTATTAATTAAGCAAATTACCGGTGTAGAAGTTCTTAATGCTGGTGTTGTTAAGTGATTCTGCGATGACTTCCTTTAAGCTGTTCTTACTGCGGGTGCAGCTCGCATTCATCTCCACATAGCTGTAACCCAACTCCTGCAAGCACATGTGGAAACTCTGTTAATGCATTAACAAACGCAACAAAACTGCAAAAACAGACACAGTGTGCCAGCGCATCTAATGATTTAATTTATAAACATTTTAAAAGGTTACACACAAACTGGTTTTGAAAAACAGTCAAACAAAATGTAAAAGTTGTTTATGTGTGAGAATGAACTGACCTCACAGACAAGAGCAGCAGTAGTGGTCTTCCCAACACCAGGGGGTCCAGATAACAATGCAGCCTTAAATCCAGAACCGTCATCTTTACTTCCAAATTTACCAAATTTGGGTGCTACACACACAGACAAACACACACACACACAGACAAACACAGGAAATGAACAAAGAAAATAATACACTACATTTTAAAAATGTTATATGAAACATTATGCCCAAGTCAAAAACAGCATTTTATGAATTTTTCCATGAAGTTCATACATTTTTATGAGGTTTATTTTACCAAAAATAAACAGCAGTCAATAAAAGCAGGCTACTTTGAGAATAAATGTGATGCATATGATTGCATTCAAGTCAAAAGCACGTTAGATTTACATTTGTAAAAATATACACATAAAAAAGCCCCAGTCTAACATAACTGGGTTTCAGACATTATCAAGAAAATATAGAAGGACATTTATGCACTATACAATTCTAGGGATGTCATTGACAAAAGATTTTCTTGGTCGAATAGAAGTCATTCATTTTAAGCCACGAGTTGACTGATCAGACATGTATTACTTATATTACTTGGCTGTTGAAATGGCTCTGATTGGCTGATAAACAATACAGTGTGCAATATTATTTTCAGGAAATCGCATCTAAAGTAGTACCAGGCAGTTTTGACTGCATTACAATTTTATATCACTACGCTGACTTACTTCAGTTAGAAACTAATACAGCATACAGGAGCTGTTTGAAGACAAAAGGTGTAGTAACCATAGTATAAGAAATATAATTGACTCTGGCCCATTGAATTTTAGAAAATAATGCCTCCTGCATAGCCTAATGCAGGGGTGTCCAAACTCAGTCCTGGAGCGCCGGTGTCCTGCAGATTTTAGCTCCAACTTGCCTCAACACACCTGCATGGACGATTCTAGACAGCCTGATAAGAGCTTGATTAGCTAGCCCAGGAGTGTCAGATTAGGGTTGGAACTAAATTTTGCAGGACACAGGCCCTCCAGGACCGACTTTGGCCATGCCTGGCCAAATGCATCCTCAAACACACACATAAACCGGTAGAAGTGATTATTTGACTGTACGTGAAACGTGTATGGAGACTGCATTATTAACATTTTAACAATTTATTGACAAACTAGTGCTTTGTTAGAAAAAATTACATTGAGTTTGTTTTCATTATTTTACAAAAGCACAATGACTTTGTTGCTATTGTAAATTCACACAACTAAACCTAGAGTCTTTACACTTCAATATATTCTGTCGACTTTTTTAAATAAATCCTGTGACTAAGCAAATTAAAAATAGTGGCCAAAGCCTCTTTTCTTCGGCTAATGATATTTGACTTTTTTTTTTTTTTTTAACTATTTAACTATTAAATATTTTTACTTTTTAATATTTTCATATTTATATAGAACAGGGTGTCCAAACTTGTGCTGCGTCCCAATTCGCATACTATCCGCCCTAAATAGTATTTGAAAACTATTATGTCCCAAATTGTATTATGTTGAAAAGAGTATACCAAAGGTTCCCGGACAGTTTACTATTTCCGGTAAAAATTTGAAGTGTAAAAGCGTCCATACTCTAACCGCTGATATTGCCCACAGTACATTTCGCGTTGGATGTTAATTTGATTAGAACTACAAACGCCTGAAAAGTTGAAAAGTGTAAACGCTTGAAAAGTGTAAATAAACTTCAAACATGATGGATGCACGAGACCAACCGCCAAGTAGTGAGGCTTCGGTAAAGATGTTTGTATGACTGTTAATTAATATCTAGCCAAATGAAAAATATTTAAATCACATTTTCTGTGTTATATTTAATCTACAACAACAATACTGAACTTATATAAAGATGTGTTTGGATATTAACATCTGAATGCATAATTATCCAAGGACCTGAGGAGATTTCTCTGCATGAAAGACTTGTGAATGGAAGATTAACCTGCTGCTGCTTCTCCAATATGGTAGGAAATTAAATATGACAAAAATGTGGATGATGTGTGGATGATTGACAGGGCTCATAACTAAGCAACACAACGATCTGTTATTGAGGAAGTAGTATGTCCCAAAGCTTGCATACTTTTCTGTCACGCACTCAACAGTATATATTTTTCCTTCATAAGAAAAGTACATACTTTTAGGGCATAGTATAAGAATGTGAAGTGGGATGCAGCGTCAGTCCTGGAGAGTTTAGCTCCAACCTTAATCAAACACACCTAAACCAGCTAATCAAGCTCTTACTAGATACACTAGAAACTTCCTGGCAGGTGTGTTAAAGCAGGCTGGAGCTAAACTCTACAGGACACCAGACCAGCAAGACCGAGTTTGGACACCCCTGATATAGAACTTGTACAATGTATGCATGAAAATGAGCAGAAACTGAGCAGTATATGCTAAACTCTATATACAGTGCTCAGCATAAATAAGTACACCCCTCACAGATCTCTTTTTTTAAATTAATATTTTCTATAGGATGCTTTCCAATATTACATCTGTTAGTACCAAAGCCAAAACTGGAACTAATCTAAGGAAGAAAAAAACAATGTAACGGTGTATACCCAAATTAATATCATGGGGAAAATATTAAATACATTTTTAATAAACAGGAAAAATCAAGAGAAACATAAATATCAAATTTAGAGGAAAGGATTTTATTTATTTTATGTATTATCTTTCTATTCTTCTTTCTATCTTTTAATAGATATAACTGTTTAATAAAAACTGTTAAAAAGCACCAAACATTATTGCTATATACATTGGGAAATGGATAAAAATATCCCTTTGCAAAAGTGGGTGTACTCATTTATGCAAGGCATTTTACAGCCATTAGAACTTCTAATTCTTTCCTTATACTATAAGTGCTTCATTACCTCATTAATTGGGAAACTATTAGACAATAAGCATATTAAAAATGCATTTGTCATATTATGGGGCCATTTTAAATCAGTAAAGGTGAAAAATTGTGATGTCGATGATCAGAGGCTATTACATCAGCTGCCCAAATATCAACTGCCCATACAGTGAAAGCACTGACCTGGCGCTTTTGCATTGCCACTGTGGTGTTTATGCCAGCTCTGTAGCCAACGTAAGAGCTTGTTAGCGCAACTCTGATCCCCCTGCTGTCCAATCAGGTTTTTCAGACTGCGTGGACGGTACTTATCCACCCACAACAGGCTGCTCCCATCATTCTCCGGGGCAGAGTGGGATACGGGGGATGCTTTCTTTGTTTGATCAAAGCTCAAGCTCTTTTTGACCTCTGAACAAGAGGCTCCACGGGCTCCAGATTTAGAGGCAGATCCAGGCTTAGACATCCCCCCTGAAGAGCTTCTCTTATTTGGGCTTGGCCCTTGCGGCGTGGCCTTCTTGGCTGAAGAAGCGACTTTGCCTCTGGAGTCTGGAGTCCTTGTTTTAGAGGATTTATTCTACAATATAGAGCATACAGACAGGTCATAAATGCACCAAATTCTTGTGGATGCACTAGGCTGAGCAAAACACTTTTGATTATTTTCCTGTAATACATATTGCAAAATAAGAACTTAAACAGCTACACTCTCAGAGCAATTAATGATCCCAAAATGACTGCTAAGAATTTAAGGGAGTGCATCAAAAATATATATGCATTTCAAAACGATGAAAACAACTCTGAGGACTTTGTGCCTCAAAACCATCCTTGCATGGCAGGATTAAACCTAAGTGTTGAAATTACTTTTACAGGCATAAATTAAAAACCATTAAGCATCATCACAGTTCAAATAAACAAACAGGCTTATACTGTTTCCAACCCATTCAGCATGACTGCAATATGATTTTTCTTTTTAATGTGAAATAGTAAGACATGGCGATTTCCCTCTTAAAAACGACACTGACATTTAGGTTTTAGCTTGTTAATTTATAGACATTAAATCTTGCATTTTGCGATGTATTCAACTGAACCGTGTGCAATGGAGTGCAAATGAAGTAGCAGATATGAACTGCCTCACCTCTGCTTCTGCTGCAATCTCATATTTAGACTTCTTGCCTGGTTTGGTTCTTATGAGTTCCAACAACTCATCTTCATTAATGATCTTGGTGCCGAAACTTTCCGCCTAAAGACATTGAAGTTGTGTGAACACATTAGGTTACAAAAACAAAAAGATGAGCTGGAGTATAATTGAAATAGAAATATGCAAACACTAATGTTGAAATAAAAAGAAACAACATGCAGAAGACATAATAGAAATTAGAACCTTCTCAGTTTTTGAAACTCCGCTGTCTCGTCCCAGAACAAGGTAAGTGGTTTTACGGCTGACGTTTCCTGTCACTTTCCCGCCATATCGCTCTATTAGTGATTTAGCCTCATCCCTCTCCAAAGACTCTAAAACACCAGTCAACACAAACACACAACCCTCCAGACAGTTCTCTTCTCCCTAAAACACACATAAAAGTGATTAAGCAGTTTAGAAGACAAGTATAATTTGATTTGACACAAAAAAAAGCTTTAACCATCAACATGAGGTATTTAGGTGTTTTTACCTGTGGTATGTCTTTAGAGCCCAGAGCTCGTGGTCCTTCTCTGTTCAGATAGCTACGGTAGGCTGATGAATTTGCCCGTTTTTTCTCCAGGTCGTCAGGACTTGTATTCTGAAATTCAAGAGAAGATTTGGTTTGCTCACTAGAGGATTAATATCCTTATTTTCAGTAAATCTCCTTTGACCACATTAACTGTGAAAAGTTTTATACGAAATCAAACCATATACACCTTAAAATAACACTTGTAAATCTAACATTGACCTTTTAAGTACCTTCTAACACAGCAGTTGTCAATCCTGGTCCTCACCACTCTCCGATCTGTATCTTTTGTATTCGGCTCTTACTGCTTCTGAGGTTCCATTTGACAGACATCACAATATAATCTACCGTGATTCCAGTTTAAAAGAAGTGCGTTCAATTTAAGGGGTATTAGCATGTGCTAGTCGTGACTTATGCAAATACCATGATTATAAAATAAAAATAACCCTTCACAGTTCTGTAATAATTTTCAACTGAACATGCTGCAAACTGTGTAGTGCAAATCTTTGTTTTTAAGTGAAGTAAAGTTCAATCGTAATACAGTTTCTTCATGGACCTCTCTTCTAACGAGCTGGTTATATAAATCAGGTGTGTTAAAAAAAAAATACATAGGCTGTTTCTCAATTTCAAGAATGCGGAGAACGGACTTGCGTTCGAGGACACCATTTCTGCAAGGTCACCTTGAAAGAATGAACTTGGGAGACGGCGAGAACACAGAAGGTGTCCTCTGAAAAATGAAAAGTGGCAACCTTCCACTCTCCCTTGATTAGCAAATACGGAAGTAACTGAAACTGCAATTCATAGAAATTCCGCTAGTCCTGGCTCCATAATAGAGCAGATTTATATTGAGCCCACTGTTAAAATGGCCCACTTTAAAGCAGGAAAATTGTGTTTACAGCATGATACAAAGAATGATTTTGGTTCATATAGCTAATATTACCCTTCATGACAACTGTGAGGGGGGTGAATTTTTTTATAACTCACCCGTTTTGTTTATATTAAGTCTGCATATTAAGGGCAGGGCCACTTGAGTGACAGCTAGGTCTCGCTGGTTGCCATCATTTCACCTCAGCTGATTCTGCCTGATTAGCCGCTGAACTCGGCATATACAGTTAAAGTCAGAATTATTAGCCCCCCTGAATTATTAGCCCCCCTGTTTATTTTATTCTCCAGTTTCTGTTTAACGAAGAGAAGATTTTTTTTAACACAATTCTAAACATAATAGTTTTAATAACTCATTTCTAATAACTGATTCGTTTTATTTTTGCCAAGTGACATTTAAAGGCTTACTTTAAGACTGTTAATTAGGTTAACTAGGCAGGTTAGGGTAATTAGGCAAGTTATTGTATAATGATGGTTTGTTCTGTAGAATATCGGAAAAAAAACATTATAATAATAATTTTGACCTTAAAATGTTTTTTCAAAAAATTAAAAACTGCTTTTATCCTAGCCAAAATAAAACAAATAAGACTTTTTCAGGAAGAAAAAATATCATCAGACATACTGTGAAAAATTCCTTGCTCTGTTAAATATCATTTGGAAAACATTTAAAAAATAAATAAATAAAAAATTCAAAGGGGGGCTAATAATTCTGACTTCAGCTGTACATCGTATTTTTGTTTTGTTTTATGTGGCTTTACACAGTCAGATGCTTTTTGGAATTATTTCTTACAATCATCAGATGATATGGCATGCTGTGTGCACTTTATTGTGCTCACAAACCATTCACGTGGCCTCCATTTCCCAGGTGAGTGAAATTATATACTTCTACCATCTCTATAAGTGCATTTGTTTTGCTTAAGATAATTTATCATTTCTATTTTTCTTTAGAACTGTAATGCACTCCAGCATCTGACAGATTGATTAGTAGGCTGTAGAACAGTTATCCGAAATGTTTTCATACAGTGTTATGTCTGGATTTCATCAATAGCCTTACATTTATTAACACAGACTATATTTGGAGTGTTTGGAAGTAATTTGCGCTTTCCTCCTATAGAAAAACGCCATAAGAACAATGCTTAGTGGCTCAATGTATTACAACAGTGTTTTTAAAAGACTAAACACTTTATTGATATAGTGTACAACCAAGTACATGTGGTCAGAACACAAACGCAGGTAATGAAGTATTAAGCGTTTCTCCCAAAGAAAAGCCTGTCTAAGTAAAATGCTAGCAGTCATCTGTAGCTCCAATCACAATCCACCTCTTTGCCCTTGTTTGGTATCCCCCGGTCGGTGAGATGACTCGCAAACAAAATGGCGAAGGTTGGCCACGCCTACTAGTAGCTTCTTTTGCGTTCTTCAGAAATCTATAGGTGACGTCACTGATACTACGTCCATATCTTTTAAAGCCTATGGTTCTTACTGATGGTCACATGACCGTCATGTATTTTTACAAAAAATTATTTAAACATTACAGCCTTCATACAACGATTTATTGTTTTTCCCTCTTCAATATATAAAACACGCATTAAAATCTTACAAATATACTTTGCACAATACAAATAAAACTGATTTTTGTAAAAAATTTCTTAATGTGTTTATGCCTTTAAGATTTTCATGTTAATATTTACTTTCACCGTTTTATTTAGGGAAACTCCTGAGATAAATAAGTTATATCTCTGAACTTCAATAATAAATAGCTATAGAATGCTGCGCTTCGCACCTCCTTTATCATTTACAAGTATTGGAACTGAGCTTTGACGGTTGATGATAAAGTTACACGAGAACACAAGGACGCAAGAACACTAAAGAAAGCATATTGAAATACAGCCATGAAAAATGTGTAGAACAGGGGGGTTGCGAGGACCAGCATTGAGAACCGTTGCTTTAATGCATGGGTGACCAACCCTGTTCCTGGCGATCGACCTTCCTGCAGATTTTAGCTCCAACCCTGATCGAACACACCTGAACCAATTAATTAGAACCTGAGGAGCACTTTATAATTACAGGCAGGTGTGTTTGATATGGGCTGCAACTTAAAGCCGCAGTCACACTAGAGTTTGAGCTTGCGAAATTCTGTCGTACGGCGCTGCGAAAAGGGGTGGGATTAAACAAGATGATTAGACATTAAAAAAGCGAGCGATTGGCTCCATGTTTTGCATTTCTGTCCAGAGAGGTCATGTTTTGATCCTCGATTGGTCTCACGCAGTCAAGTGATGCGATTTCGCAGGTCAGAGTTCACAAAGCTTGAATTTTGCACCGCAGCGAAATGCGAAACTCGACGCATGACCTTGCGTTTCCGGTCTGACGCATTCTCGTGCGTATGAATGGAAGTCTATGGGGAGTAAAGTCCAGTGTGACCGCGGCTTTAAACTGCAGGAAGGTCGATCTCCAGGAATAGGGTTGAGCACCCCTGCTCTAATCTAATACTTAATTAAGCAGCATTTGCAAATGACATACCTCTGGTTTGGTTGGTGAGGTTTTACTGGCGGCACTTTCACTTTTAGGTGTGGACAAACTTCTTGATTTTGCCATTCCTGCAGAAGCACTTGCTGTTTTTGGCGTAGCTGCACGCTCTGAGCTAGTCGGAGAGATGGGCTCTTTCTTAGGAGAGATCTTAATCTGCTTTTCACCTTTGTCTTTTTTCCCTTGCTCGTCCCGTTCTTCCTGGCGTCTTTTCATTTGAGCCAGTTTGGAGCTGGTCTTCACAGGACTTGTTTTAGGGGACAAGTCCTTTTTGGGCTTCATGTCTGAGGCAATCGCCTGAGAGCTGCTCTTGGATGGGGAGATAGAGTCTACCCGAGCCTAAGAAACAATAAGAGACAAGTATAAAAGCAATGTACTTCCTTGCTAAACAATGATTTTTGTTTTTGTTGTTATAGAAAAGGGTTTTAGCTTAATGGATAGATTTAAAGATTGGTAAAAATGTTGCATAGCAAAAAGTATGCATATTATTATGCATAATAACGTCTGATTAGAAGTGAAATTAAGAGAATCTCTAGTCTAGACAGATATGCTGCTGCTCACCAACCTTTTTTGGTAATGGAGCGTCATCCAGCATGGCTAATGTCCTTGCAAATTCCTCATCATCATGAATCTGCTTTTCCAGCTAATACAAAAACACACAAACACATAAAAGGTTTTGCATTATGATTTTTGCATGAAAACAAACTAGCTAAGAAAAACATATACAACATGCTGTGTAGCATGACATGATATAGGAATATTCCTGTATAACTGGTCAAACACTCATTGAAATTTCTTCTGCAGATGCTTGTTTTTATTCTAAATCAATATTCAACTTTCACATATTATGTCCTTAACTACAAAACTGTACAATTTTACATAATCAAATTTTGATTATTATATGAGCAATATTGTGCAATAATAAAAGTGCCGATGGTCCTGAACCAACCTGCTTGTCTTCATCCATCTGAAGTTCTTTTGCAATGGCTTCATCACTGAGTGACTCATCAGATTCCCGTGGCTTGACAAGATCAAACAAAGTTAGAACTTTTTTCTACCAAACGTGAACCTATGACATTTTAAACAAACTTCCTATATCCCCACATGGGAATTTCAGCTCTAGAAGACAGTAATGCTTTTACTATATTAATTGAAACCAAAGTCCAACAATGATTCCATTAGAAGTAGCTGATCAACTACCATTGCAAGAATACATTGAGCAGTGGTGCTTTAGTTTGACACACACTGCAGGTGAGAATGTAAGAGTGTGTAATTCCTCTTTATTCTTCTACCTATAAAATCCTCACTATTTGGAAGTATATGGAAAGTGTATCTGCTTTTGCTATATTTTTGTACAGTCAACAACACAAACCAAACAGCTCCAGGGCCTTTACCATGAAGCTGGTTAGCCAGGTAAGGTTCAGTTCAGTCTGGACTAAAGGGACCATGCAATTTATTTGTCTTTTAGCAGTGGTCAAGGCTATAACAACTTGCTGCTCCAGGGCAGGTTAAGTTTTAGTTTGGAGAACTTAAATATAGATAAATATAAATAATCAGGTGTGTGCAAGCTGACATCTCTTACACAATAAAGAAACTGTCCTAGTTTCTCTTGGTCCAAATTAAATAATGCTTTGACTGTGAAATATTTAAAAAAAAAAAATTTACATCTGGAATTTAGTAAAGAAAAAAAAATATATTATAATTATTTTACATATGTCTAATTATTATATCCTTAATTCAATATACAGGGAGTGCAGAATTATTAGGCAAATGAGTATTTTGACCACATCATCCTCTTTATGCATGTTGTCTTACTCCAAGCTGTATATGCTCGAAAGCCTACTACCAATTAAGCATATTAGGTGATGTGCATCTCTGTAATGAGAAGGGGTGTGGTCTAATGACATCAACACCCTATATCAGGTGTGCATAATTATTAGGCAACTTTCTTTCCTTTGGCAAAATGGGTCAAAAGAAGGACTAGACAGGCTCCGAAAAGTCAAAAACAGTGAGATATCTTGCAGAGGGATGCAGCACTCTTAAAATTGCCAAGCTTCTGAAGCGTGATCATCAAACAATCAAACAAGCGTTTCATTTAAAATAGTTAACAGGGTCGCAAGAAGCGTGTGGAAAAACCAAGGCGCAAAATAACTGCCCATGAACTGAGAAAAGTCAAGCGTGCAGCTGCCAAGATGCCACTTGCCACCAGTTTTGCCATATTTCAGAGCTGCAACATCACTGGAGTGCCCAAAAGCACAACGTGTGCAATACTCAGAGACATGGCCAAGGTAAGAAAGGCTGAAAAACGACCACCACTGAACAAGACACACAAGCTGAAACGTCAAGACTGGGCCAAGAAATATCTCAAGACTGATTTTTCTAAGGTTTTATGGACTGATGAAATGAGAGTGAGTCTTGATGGGCCCGTGGCTGTATCTGTAAAGGGCAGAGAGCTCCAGTCCGACTCAGACGCCCAGCTCAACTCCCAGTCCTACTGCCAGTTTCTGGAAGACACCTTCAAGCAGTGGTACAGGAAGAAGTCTGCATCCTTCAAGAAAAACATGATTTTCATGCAGGACAATTCTCCATCACACACGTCCAAGTACTCCACAGCGTGGCTGGCAAGAAAGGGTCTAAAAGAAGAAAAACTAATGACATGGCCTCCTTGTTCACCTCATCCTGAACCCCATAGAGAACATGTGGTCCATCATCAAATGTGAGATTTACAAGGAGGGAAAACAGTACACCTCTCTGAACAGTGTCTGGGAGGCTGTGGTTGCTGCTGCACGCAAAGTTGATGGTGAACAGATCAAAACACTGACAGAATCCATGGATGGCAGGCTTTTGAGTGTCCTTGCAAAGAAAGGTGGCTATATTGGTCACTGATTTGTTTTTGTTTTGTTTTTGAATTTCAGAAATCTATATTTGTGAATGTTGATATGTTATATGTTGAGATGTTTATATTGATGTTATACTGGTGAAAATAAATCATTGAAATGGGTATATATTTGTTTTTTGTTAAGTTGCCTAATATATATGCACAGTAATAGTCACCTGCACACACAGATATCCTCCTAAAATAGCTCAAACTAAAAACAAACTAAAAACTACTTCCAAAAATATTCAGCTTTGATATTAATGAGTTTTTTGGGTTCATTGAGAACATGGTTGTTGTTCAATAATAAAATTAATCCTCAAAAATACAACTTGCCTAACAATTCTGCACTCCCTGTACAAGCCATTGTAGGTTAAGGTTTTAGTTTAAAACCGCATAAACATACACTCACCGGCTTTATTCTATATTTATTTATCTCACTTTATTAGGTACACCTGTCTAACTGCTCGTTAACGCAAATTTCTAATCAGCCAAATACATGGCTGCAAATCAATGCATTTATGAATGTAACAATGGTCAAGACAATCTGCTGCTAACAAGCATCAGAATAGGGAAGAAATGTGATTTAAGTGACTTTGAACATGGTATGGTTGTTGGTGCCAGGTTGGAGGAGAATGGCCAGACAATGGCCAAATAATCACTTGTTAAAATCAAGGTACGCAGAAAAGCATCTCTGAATGCAGAACACATCGAACCTTGAGGCGGATGGGCTACAGCAGCAGAAGACCACACTGAATGCCACTCCTGTCAGCTAAGAACAGGAAACTGAGGGTAAAATTCGCACAGGCTCACCAAAATTGGACAATAGAAGCCTGGTCTGATGAGTCTTGATTTCTGTTGCGACATTCAGATGGTAGGGTCAGAATTTGGTGTCAACAACATGAAAGCATGGATCCATCCTGCCTTGTATTAACGGTTAAGGCTGGTGGTGGTGTAATGATGTGGGGGATATTTTCTTGGCACACTTCGGGCCCAATAGAGCATTGTGTCAACGCCCCATCCTACCTGAGTATTGTTGCTGACCATGTCCATCCCTTTATGATCACAGTGTACCCATCTTCTGATGGCTACTTCCAGCAAGATACCGCACCATGTCAAAAAGCACGAATCATCTCAGACTGGTTTTTATACATGACAACGAGTTCACTGCACTCAAATGGCCTCCACAGTCACCAAATCTCAATCCAATAGAGCACCTTCGAGATGTGGTGGAAGGAGTGATTGGCATCATGGATGTGCAGTCGACAAATCGGCAACAACTGTGTGATGCTATCATGTCAATATGGACCAAAATCTCTGAGGAATATTTCCAGTACCTTGTTGAATCTATGCCATGAAAGATTAAAGCAGTTCTGAAGGCAAAAGGGGGTCCAACCCGGTACTAGTAAGGTGTACCTAAAAAAGTGGCCTGTAAGTGTATATGCATAGCATGTAATATAAATAAGCTTTAGAATCATTAGATAAGGAGTTGAATCTCTTTAAATTCAGGATTTTGAATCTTTTAATATGTGATAGTGAATCACATTGACTGCAAAAAGTGAATCACAGTAGCAAAAATTAGGTATTTGCAAAGCAAACGTGGCATATCCGAATTTGTTGGTGTTTTCAAACTGGTGGGTTTTTCTATATCAGAATCTAAATCAGCAGTCCCGCAGGATGTAATGAAGACTCCTATCATTCCACACTCAGTCACAGTCATCAAACTATGCAAACTATGCCTTTGTTTGTTGTAAATACATGCCCCTATCAGTGAAAATTACATAGCCAAATACAGAAAATATCCCCATACCAAAATAATCCGTTTATGAAATTTGGTATATAGATAAACTTACTATATAAAATACAAAACAGCTACACCATCATATTGATATCCTATATTGCTACTATAGAACTCCTATTATAAAACTAAAATACCTCCAATTGTTTAGTATACAGAGCTGCAGTGACTTTAATGCAACTTTACTTGAACTCATTTTGTGAGCTGTGCACATTGTTTACATACATGTTGCTGTTGTGCTGACATTTTTGACACACCCAGCAAACAAGAGAAAATGTGTTTCAAATCCTGCTGGTTAGCTGTTTGCTACAGATGTCAGGCCTTCGTATCCACACTCTCCATAAACTTGGGGCCAATTTTAATTTAATTCTGCACCTTAGCCCTTTCACTTACTACCTGTCGCATACATGTGAATGTACCAGTGTCTACCAGCCCTAAGGACTGGCAAAGTATGACTGTTTGTAAAATACAGCGCCAATTTGGCGGCAAATACTAAGCTCAGAATTGATTCAAGAGAGAATCAAAATGCAATCAGAAAGATACAGAATCGATGCAGAATCATTTCTCGATTCGCAATACATTGATTTGTTGTCTCAGCCCCAATTTTAAGCAAGGAAACACAAACAATTTTCATTCTCTGTACTCACTGCCTTCCTCTTAGTGCTGCTACTGGCCACCATTTTCTTCTCCGACCTCTGAACACTTGAATTCCCAAAGAAAGCCATTACTGATGTGGGCATCTGTTTTGGTGGGGTTGGTGCCACCTTTGGGGAAACGGTGGGTTGAGAACTCTTCACCCCTCCCTTCACCGTGCCAGGGGATTTGGCTGGGGATTTACTGGAGGAGACTTTTGCTTGTTTTGCCTTTCCTGAATCTGATTCCTTCTTGCCTTTAGCCATTCCATTCTCTTTAGGTTTGGGCTTTTTCAGAGTCTCAAATGTACCATCTGAATCTGAACAAATACACAGAGAGGGAAAATTATTATGTACAGGTATAATATAATGCTGAAAACCTACTAATATTGCATGATGAAATGTATTTGATGACTTCCTCACCAGAATCAGACACATAAGTTATTGGGTGCTTCTTCTCTGCAGGGGTAGAAGTCTCTTTAGTGCTCTTTTTGGTCTTCACCTTCTTCTCTTCTTCAGAGTCTAAAATGAGATGAGAGAGGAGAACATCTAAAATCTGTCATATCAAAATCCAAGACAGGTTTTTTTTTTATTTTTAGATGCCAATTAGAATGACTTGATTTAAAACACCCTTGAGGCTTGAGTACTTTTTTTTATTTTAACAGATTTGTGTGTGTTGAGCATCAATTAACATTAGCACCTGTTAGCTTTAATTGTGGGGAAAACTGGATAATTTTGAGCTTTTGTCAGCTAATTTCATCTTCCGGGTTTAAAATCATTTTTTGGGAGGGATCAAAATCAGTGACGTAGCGCAAATCTGCTAGTGGAGTGATGACGCATTGGTTTCTCATTATTATTCATAGCGGAGCTTTCTTATCCTATGAGAAGACCCTGCTTCTTAATTAATCATGAGAGCACATGCTTTCCGAAGGCAAGACAGACCTGCCAAGCTGTGAAACACAATGACTGGGTGAGAACGAGTAGCCATTCATGAAAGAGTTGTATTTGTTTGTTTTCATGATACACAGGTTTTGTTGCTTGTTTTTCCCTGCGATGCTGTCAGGGCCGATACAGCAAAGCTGTTGGTTTGCAGCAAGCATTTCAGTTGGGAGAGCCGTACGAGAATTGGAGGATGGTAGACTTTGTCTTTTATCAGTTGAGTTCATTACCATTCAGACACATCGCCTATCCGTGCTGCTGTGTTTGCCTATTTTGAAAATAATCCAGATTACCGGCAGGGTTAAAGGTTGAAATAGATAGGGAAAGAGACCTGCTGCACTGCTCCTTGTCTGCATTCAGACCCGGGATTCAGGAGAGAAGTCCTCCTCATTTATAGTGTTTATATAAACTAGGGTTGGGCGATGTTGACCAATTCAGCATCGTACAATGTCTAATGTGAAACATTATGATGGACGATGGCATCGTCTTCATAGGCGGAGGTGAATAAATTATTTATGAATAATTAATTCATAATGAATAAATTATTTGTGACCAGGGCTTGACATTAACTTTTTTGATCACCGGCCACTGTGGCTAGTAGTTTTCCAACATCACTAGCCACTCTGAATTTTTACTAGCCATAATTTTGTTGTTGGGAAAATAGATTTTATATGCATAAATTTGACTTTGACATGCTAAAATACTTGATTTAGATTTTGTGTTTTGTCCACATGCCTCGTCATTAATTTCACTTTTTGTGTGTTGTGTATGAGCTTGCTCTGAGCATGAGCAAATGGGTCATGGTTTCATAGTGTTATATTGCAATTACTGATTGCAAATCACTTTTCAGAGCTCAAAATTAAGGATTTACCTAATTTATCTCTGACTACACCAAACAATAATTATTTCTTAGCCACAAATTTTAAATGTGTCAAAACAAGCAAAATATAACTGTTTACTATACTTTTTATTTAACAAAACATTTCTTAAAAAACAAAGAAAAGCAATTGACTTTAAAAAAAAAAAAATTATTGTCATGTATCTAAAACTATGCACAGTAATCTGTCCTGGCTAAAGGTCTCTCGGATCACCAGTTAACTACACATAAATGGAGAGTTAATCTCCCATTAAAGCAATATTGTAAAAAAAAAAAAAGATAAACCATATTAACAAAAATAAAAGCAAATAAAACCGTAAGCAAATGAAAGCAGGTGAAAAACATACCGTGTGTGATACTGAAAGGATGATCACATGCACATGGTTAACTTTAGGCCAATTAATAATCTGTTCAAAGCGAAAGCAACTGGTGCTGCTTACAAAAAGACAAATTTTGAGCTCTTGAAAGCAGCATGACTGTGGGTGCATGTTCATCACTGTTTGTCTAGTCTATTTGAAAGAGGACCGATCACAGTTGCGTTTCCAGACACGGTTGCCTCACAAAAGGAAACAGGAGCGCGCACGCGTTTGCAGTCGCGCGCATCACATCAGCTGTTAGAGCGAGTGATTCGGTATTCCTCTCATTCAGTATTCACTTGCTTTCTTCTGCTCGCGTGACCACAATTATATTTGTCAGTCGTGCTGCTTCTCGATTCTAAGATGGCATTTGCATGCATATTGGGTCAACCTATTGTCGAACCCTGCTTTTAAGAAAACTAATACAGTTTAAAAATTATTTTCAACCAGTCAAAGTGGCTAGTGGAGGTGTCTGTCTAACCCGCCAGAGCTGAAATCTACCCGCATTTGGCGGGTTGGCGGGTGTTAATGTAAAGCCCTGTTTGTGACCTACCGTTTCAACTACCTGGTCTTTGTTTTACCCATAACCAAATCATAAATAGATAAAGTTACACACAAATTACCACCTGTCAATCATTTTTTCCGCGGGACTCTGGCATGAGTAGGCAGAGTGATCTGTGTCAGTCATTTGTTTGGTGCGGTGGATGGTGGAGGAGTGTTGCGGACGAAAGTGAGCTGCGCGGGGGTTGCTCACGGACAAAAGTGAGCGGCGCTGAGGTGTCGCGGACAAAAGTGAAGAGGGTTGGGGAGTCGCGGTACAAAGTGAAAATGAACAGTGGACAGGGGAGGAGGGCATTTGAGGAGGGAGATCGGTAAAATGAGGTGCCGGATCCGGCGTGTTCAGGCACAAATTAAGCCCTGGATAGAGACAAGATTAATTAAATATAACGTTTAACAACTATAGTGAGACGCGATCCACTATCATCATTGATAAACTGTTCTCTGGAGCTCAGACGAGCACATGACAGTGTGTGTATGTGTGTGTGTGTGTGTGTGTGGTCATGTGATGTGCGTTTTCAGTGGAAGAAGGGCTGTTCAGAAATGCTAGATGAAACACCAGTGTAAAAGTGGGTCATTTTCGTTCTAAAATGCCATTTTAAAAGTAAGCTGTATTAGAGTAAACGGGGCCTGAGTGTGTATTTTTCATGAGCGGGTTTGCAACGGGGGCGAGGCGATGGATTGCGATGCCGGCTCAGCATCGTGATGTCTATCGGCCATCGGCGATGGACGATGGCATCGTCTATCGGCCCAACCCTAATATAAACATGATTATTTTTATAATGATATAACAAATTGTGGTTATGTGTATATGAAATTACGAATAACAAATGTAGCAGGGCATTACATTACTGTTTATTTCCTTACATTTTAACTTTGTAAACTATAAAATCATGCGTCTCCTCACGGTTTGTGTCTCATTTTGTGAGTCAAAAGACAACAGTTGTTTGCTTCCCTCTTTCTCCCTCTGCTCTGTCGGCCACGCCCACTCCTCCCTCTGCTCATGGCGCTCCACACCCATTATGAAGCATTTTTTTAAAAACTTCTGAGGTAGACTTGAACTGAAAGAGGGGTTTTCATGGCCCTTTAAGTCATAATCATCAATCATCATAGTCTTATAAAAAAGTTGTTTTAAATGGAACTCTAATCTAAACAAATATTTCAGGTTTTACTTATTAAATATTATTTATTTTTACTTTTTCAAAACATTTTTACAGAGCATCTTTATGGTCTCTTGATGGACCCTATTTTGAAAGCCCCCATTCTATTCCTAAAAACATTAGGATACTCTTCTACTGTCTGGACTAATTTATTGTATGTACACAACAGAATCCATATCTTACCAAGCCTGATTATCAATGTTTAATAAACTCTGAATATGAACCTGAATCAACTATAACTCTTTTCTTTCTTTTCCCGCTGGGTTTCTCATCAGATGTGGGGCTTTTGACCTAAAGAAAGAAAGAGAGACTTTGTGACACTGCACAATGCACACAACATCAGCCTGCAAATGGATGTTGTTCTCATGTCATTTTACCTTAGGTCTTGATTTTTGTTTCTTCTTCTGCTCTTCATCAGTACTTGTGCTTCCATTTGAAGCTTTCTGGGCCACAGGTTTGGTGGACGTAAAAAATCTCCGGATGTCCTGAAATGAGCATAGCTGAATTAGAGACTTGCGTACACACGTACACACTCACACACAAGCCCAAAATTATTTGTGCAGTTTTGTTCAAAGGTAAATAAGAGCTGAGAATTTTTTTTTTCAGAATTATGCCTCTTTGGCATGGTCTTATTGTCCCAAAAATTGCTGGTTAAATAAGAGTAAATTTAAGTCAGTATTTGCCAGGGGTATGAAAAATTTCGGCCTTGACTATAGTTTTTTTTTTTACTTTAAAATTACATGCGTTACTAAACGTGCAGTGCAGAGCAAGTACCATAGTAACCGCATGGATGAATTTGTTGTTGCATGTTTACATTTCAAAGTCGACAATAACAAACTGGAAGCAGGTGGTAAGGCACAAACACCTGCAGTTTACTAATATATAGTGAAAACTGAAGCTCATATTGACTGTCTGTTGTTGGCAAAGACAGTCGATCTTGATCATTAAGTTCTTCACACACTTTCTCAACCAAGGCGTAAACAACAACACTCTTGAAAACAAACGACGCAAACACGGACTCCCAAATTCATAAATAGCCTATGTATGTTTTAATATTTTTGTAGCTTATTCTGCTAATTAACAAGTAACGTTAAAGGCTGCAAGTTTGAGCTGCTTTTATTTTAGCTTGATCAGCTACACTGACCTCGTGTCTGATTGTGTCTTTATTTCTACAGACAGTGCATTAATGAAGCGACTCACCATTGCTAATCATATGTCAAAATCTTTTCTTTATTTTTGGACAAGCTGCGGGCAGGTAGTGCTTCTCCAATCCTCTTTGGCGCCAATGATAATCAACAGGGAGGCGCAGTGTGATGACGCGCAGATGGAGAGAGAGAGAGGGAGGTGAACGCGCGCAGCAGATGCAGAGACTGCAAACATCCTAATCTTTCCTTCCTTCTTAATACTGCACATTGTAAAATGGAATTTAAAATAAATAATTAAATGTTGATGAAATGACACTACCGCGCCAACTATGTGTACTGTGAGAAATCCTTGCAACTAATAATTTCTTACAAACTGAATCACAATATGTAATTAATGATTCTTCATCATAAAAATGTGTATAATTATTTTCAGGATCTGCAAAGTTATTTTTCAAATTTTTTCACGGCAGATGATTAAATACAAGTTTTAAAAAAGTTTATTTCCCCCTTTCAAAAATATCCTGCAGTGATGTCTTTATTTGGGTTATGCTGTGATGTTCCATGCACAGAGATAATACCTTATATAAGATTCGTTAAATTAGGTTACAGGGCAACTTAATACTATGGAATTTTATTTAAAGGCAAATATGCCCACATTATATATATATATATATATATATATATATATATATATATATATATAAATAAATATATATATATGTGTGTGTGTGTGTTAAGGTGGCAACACAATGCAATAAGAGCAGAGATGTGACGTCTTAAATCAGATAATTGAGGTAAATAATTTGCACTTCTAGGAAAAAGTATTAACCTCTGACTACTTTTTATACTTTTGAAAAGCCCTGGTCGTCATGCACTGTGAATCAATTAGTACATTTTGGAAAATTGCCAAATATGCTGGAAAAGCAACACAAAAAAACAGCCATGTGGACGTTTACATGTTCAGGAAAAACAACTCACAGCTATTACAAATCCTTAAATAAAAACTGTATGACTGCACTTAGAACGCTTTTTCAGATTACATAGAACCTAGTTTTTTTTTTTTTTTTTGGCAGGAACAGCCTGCACTGTACTAGTTATGTTCACAAATCTAAAAAGATATTTGCAATTCAAAAACAAATGGCTTTCAATCATTTCCTTTTGTGCTTTACTTTGTTTCTACTAAACATTTCTATATCACAATCCTACTGGGGGCAGGCTGTGCCCATTCTAAAATTAATTCATTAGACTGTGTATTGTTTTATATACAAGAAACTAAAACCAGAATAATAATTTTACACCTTGACCAAAGTAATGCATACGAGTACATCAAGTTTTCCCAATACATGTAGCTCATATATTCTACTACATGCACATAAACCCTAATTAACCAAAGACTATCATGCAACTAGACAGTGTCAACATGAATGAAACTCCTGCACACATATATGATTGAAAAATGGAGTTGGTCTTTATTGACAGATTTTACAGAGACTAATTTAGTCTTCTTGCTGTTCCACCACTGTGCCCTTCTCGCTGACATAAATCCCATCCAGGAACTTCCGGATGTCCTTCTTTCTCACAGTGGTGGCCTGCTGGATCAGAGCAGCTGATGGACAGAAGAGACGACAAATTGTTAGAGACAGACCCGTTTAAAATGGAAAGGCGGTGCACCCACAAACTCCCATGTGCTACAAAATTGACAAGTAACATGCAAACCAAGCCAGTGGTTAGAGCTGTGGACTCAAAAGCCTTGTTAGGTGTTGTCATGCTTGGATGAATGTGAACATGCAAAAGAGGGACACAAAATCCTGTAAAATTAGTGTAGAAAAAGCTATTTGGCATGTAAGAGACTGCCAACTCAGTCTGAAAATGGCATGATTTGAAATTTGGCACTTTGTCAAAAAAAGATTGGACAGATTTAACAGAGCATGGAAGACAACACAACAGACAGCTTCAAAGACGAGAAGCAGGAAAGAGGCGAATGAAAGGCGATGGGCAGCAGTGGCTCCTGTCACCCTGTTCGGCGGTCTCGTTCTAACCTCTCAGTTCTCTATGACTCTGCCTCCACTACAGTGCCCTTTTCAGAGACGTAAATACCGTCCAGGAACTTTCTGATATCCTTATTTTTCACTGTGGTTGCCTGCTGGATGAGGGCCGCTGAAACAAGAAATGCTGGGAAGGTAAGGCATGCGCACACACTTCTATAATGCCACACTTCCTCTCTCACACATCTTGCATACAAACAGTCACAAACACACAGTCTCTTCAATCACTCATATTATGTAACCAAGGGTTAAGGATGTCAGGAGAGGGTAAAAAGAGGCTAAAAACGTTCACAGAAGATTAAACACCACATTATCAGGACCTGCAGGTAAGAGCAAATTAATAAAAATAAAGGGATTCATACTGTGTGAAGGGGAACAGTCTATGTTAAGAGTTACACATCTGCACAGTCCAGTAAATAAAGAATAGCCACTCAAAATGTAATGATTTAACATTCAAAAGACAAAACTGGTTTAGATAAACAGCTGGATAAGCCACTTTTGGAGTTTAAGAAAAAGCACAAAGTATGATCCAATATTGGAATTAAACAAAACTAAAGGACTAAGAGAAACCCTTTGTTTGGCACAACCACTATTTTTATTTCACGAGAGCAACAGCGAGAGGGTTTCAGTCACCAGCATTTATATTTCAAGATGTCTGCAAAACTAATATTTTAAGTATAGATAACCAATCAAACTAAATTTGGAATTGAAACCGTGTAAACACAAAGCTGGTCAAAAAATAAATAAAAATTATATATATATATATATATATATATATATATATATATATATATATATATATATATATATATATATATATATATATATATATATATTTTTTTTTTTTTTTTTTTTCCTTCATAACTCGAATAACAGGGAAATTCTACTCGCACCATCCCATTTCGATTTATAAAGCAGTGAATATTTCCAGATTTGGATTGTTTTTGTCATATATTGACAGACCACATCTCACCTGAGTTTGACACCAGCTCAATATCATTACCCTCCAGAACCAACTCGTCTTTTTGAGCGGCAGACACTGCGCATGCAACTCCTACACAACAAGTAAACATCTGTATTAATAAAACCAAATTTTGTACAGGGCAGGACTACATCAATTATGATAAAACATTAGGCTAATTCAGACAACATGCAGACTCACCTTGCCTCATGCGGACACGGCGGATGTACTTCTCTCCCAAGAAGTTTCTGATCTCCACCAGAGAGCCAGACTCTTGGATGACCACGTTAATGGGAAAATGGGCATATACAGATCGCATTTTGTACCTGAAGCCCTGGGGAACAAAAGATGCATTTTATAACAGCCCTTATTAATGTGACTAGGAAAAGATTAGAGCACCAACACATTACACTCCTTACCAGGGTGACCCCCTTGATCATGTTCTGGACATGACTGCAGATGGTGCGGACTGTGGCCAACTCCTTTCTGTTACCCCACCACTTATCCACACGCAGCTGAAAAAAATATAAAAAATAAGAATTAGCTGATATGGTAAACTTATACTCCGTTCCAAACAACCTGAAATTAGGACTTTATTATTTAGAAATCACATCTGATGCTGCTTTAAGTCAGATTTCCAACCTGTCGACTCATTGCAGCTCAAACACCTCAGAGAGATGCATCATTTAATGTCACTTCACAGACAGCGGCTAGATCAACTTCAGTGAGATTACTGTGGGTAGTTCCATGTAAAACAAAAGTATTTTTCTAGCACAAAGTGTGGGAACCCTACTAAAGGCTATTTCTGAGATAGTCAGAAGGACAAGGGAGATCAAGCATTTTCTGTTCTTCTCATTTTTGTTATGAAACATTCACACCTCACATGGTGAAGATGCAAGTGACGTGTAACGGAC
Organism: Danio kyathit; assembly: GCA_903798195.1. Classification (NCBI taxonomy): domain Eukaryota; kingdom Metazoa; phylum Chordata; class Actinopteri; order Cypriniformes; family Danionidae; genus Danio; species Danio kyathit. Next base: position 31,438,168 of record LR812519.1, read on the forward strand.
TACAACGCACTGAGGTCAGAAATCAAACATTTAAATGCAGAATTTATCAGATCTGTGTCTAAACACACAATAATATTAAGGCCTCCATTTACAACAAGTATTAACATGCATAACAGGGTATATGCAGAAGGCCTTTTTATTTTCAGTAACCTGGGTCAAGCGATTCCGGTGAACTATATGCAGTTACAAAATCTCCACTGCCTAATTGATATACGATATCAAGTGGGTCTCTAAATGTGCAAGCAGCACTGCATTAACTTACATTTTACCACATCACGTCTCTAAAATATGAAAAATTATTTTCCCCAGTATTTTCAATGGAGTTTCTGCACTCACCTGCTGATCATGAAAGCGTGTGCGTGTAATTCATCTTGTTTTACACATGAACAACTAAATGAATGCTGAAGTCTATTTAACTGATTATATTTTAACTACATTACAACATCGATGCTGTAAAAGGAACCCTAAATAATGAAAAAAGTCTATTAACCATTCACTGGAAGTTTATCGGTATGTGGAGAAACACTAGCTGTGCATATACCCTACTGACCAGCTACAAAGCATTACCCGCTAATTTTGAACAAGTGTTGGTACATCTGAAGCAGCATCACATTTTACACCACTTTTACATTAGAGTTCAGTATAGCATAAACTACTGAAAGAGCAAACTCCCGCCAAGCAGCTGTGAAAAGCAACTACAATATTTATTTAAACATACAATTTGAATAAATCACAAGTATGAATACCTAGTTTTTGGTGTGCTTTCACAACACACCTTATGCTGCTTTTCCACTGAGTGCTACAGTACAGCTTGGTTTAGTCTCGCTAGGCTCGGTTTGCATTTCCACTGCCATTTAGTAGCACTTAAAGTGGGTGGGATGATAGCTATAGTTGTGCCCTCTCTACTGCTTAATGTTTTCATTCCAGGTCATCCCATTTAGCTCTTGTGCTACGAACAAGAGTAATGTCTGGACCTTTTCTACTGACCCCGATGCTGCCATTTCAGGTGTCTATTTCTTGCAGTTAGGGTGGATAAAAATGGTTTAGTCATGCCACCCAATATTACAGCAGTGGCCACTGCTGACCATTTAATTAGTGGCTTTAAAGTCTCTTGTCACAAATCCAATGACGTTGGAGGTGGCAATTCGCTCAGACCCATCAGTGATCAGCAGTGTGTATACACACATTAGATTTTGGTAATAGTACAACTGATTTGGAAGCTCACCTAAAGTGGTAGTAAAACAAAGCACCAGGTACAGAACTCTGAAAAAAGCACTATATTGACCATATTAAGCCTGCAGGCAAAACATAGATGGAACAATTCCAACTTAATTTCCTATTCGTGAAATTGTACTTGCAAAACATTGCAACAAAATTCAGATTGCTAATATTGCAATCGTAAAAAAAAAAAATCTAAAGACATCAACACTGTGAGAAATGTCAAATTGGACATAAATAGGTTTCATACTTAGTTTAGCTGCATTATACAAAGTAGATTTCAGGTGTAACAATTATATAGAAATTTTATTTGGAATAAACTCGACTGGACCAGTTAAGATGTTTAAATTGAGGCTTTTTAAGTCAATTAATAAATTGTTGCATTTTAACAACTCCAGCAAGAATGATACTAAATACAGTTTCAATCCTATGTACCAAAACTAAGCTACAAACCTTTTTCTGTTTCTTGCCCAACAGACTGAGTTCCAGGTTAATGTGGTTAAACTCCCGGCGGAGAACACCACGGGGTCCCTTCACGGTAACTGTGCGGCCCTTGAGGGACACCGTGACTGCAAGGAAACAAGCGAAATTGAGGATGCTGGTTTAAAGACATGTGTGAATAGTTTCAAACGTGGAGCATGATATTGGACATACCATTGTCAGGGATGTCCACTGTCTGGTTACTGAGAATGGTCTTCATTCTGAAACGAAAAGAGCAACGTTAACCACTGGGAACGCTTTACCCTTTCCAACTTGTTAAACGATTCTGACGGTTATCTACTACGTTAGCGAAGACTCTCGAGTCACCTCCGTACCACAATTTTGAGTCTTGTAATGTGTTTTAATGCTACGCGAACATTATAAATATCCCATTTAGAAAAGTATGGTTTAATATCAATGTGCTTAATGAATGACTTCAAATTGCTGGGGCCTTCAAGCCCCGCTGACAGATAAACACAGACCGGGCTGCCTGCTATTATCGAAGATCATCGGGTTTTCTCTCATTAATACATCCACTGATATTTTCATGAGCGTGTAAGCTAAATCATGAGGCACCAGGGATGCCTAACAGACTTCATAATAACGCAGATTGAACTTGATTCAAATGCACAAGAACAGGATGCGCCATGTTCTTACCTCGCCGATTAAGGGGGAAAGGAAGGAGGAAAGACGTCATGACGTAAATGTAACCAGTACGTTTTGCGTCACCGCAAACCTTCAAGGCACGACCAAGCGATTGCATTTTATGAGATCAGTGCTAGAGAAACAAAGTTATTGATGTGACCTTTCTTAAATTGTATTCAATCGCAATCTAGAAATATCTATTTATTTATTGTGCATATATTTATTAACATAAATATTTTTTACACGCTTATGTTAGTGAGGTCTATGAATAACTGCAGTGTAGGTGAATCGATGTCAGAGTGATTGTTGTCAATGACAGGCTCGAGCTGGACCTGAAGTCATGGCGTTGATCAGTAGAAGTTGTGGCGCTGCGAGTCGATATTCTTCAAGTCATCTGTTTTTACCATCTAAAGGTGTCGATGCGGCTAATGTAAGTGTTTTTCTTTGCTTCGTTTAAGTTTATTGACTGACTGTACAAAAACACAATGCCAAACATTTCAGCTTTATCTACCGGCTCAGGCCATCAACGTTACTACAGAAGTTATTGCAACACACTCGCTTATCAAATGTAACGTTAGTCAAATAAGCTGAATGTTTTCTACGTTATTAGCAGAATTCGTGTTATAGTGCATGAGCTCATTTACAAGGTTGAGGATGATCACAGTATGAAAGTTGTATAATTATTAATATTTTGAAGTGCCCTGATTTAGTGTTTGTTGTCGAAGGTGTACTGTAACAGACTGAGCACTGCTGCCAGCACATCATCATCATCACCATCCACACTCAATGACAAGAAGATAAACCTGGGAGAGGATGGACTAAACCTGCAGGACTTCATATCTGGAGAGCTGTCAGAAAAGAGCAAGTGGGAGGAATACAGGGGCAACTTAAAGAGAGAAAAAGGAGAAAGGTGAACATACACCACTGTATCTTTCCCATTTGTTATATTGTGAGGAGCTACTGACAAATTACCAGTGTGATTTAGTGGTGTCTTGATACTCAGAGACTTATGAAGAAAAACGTATCAATATCATCTAAATCTATACCTTTTTTTATACCTCACATTTTTTTATGTTACAGCCTTATTCCAAAAAGGATTAAATTCATTTATTTCCTCAAAATTCTACACACAAAACCCCATAATGACAATGTGAATTTTTTTTTTCAATTGTTGTAAATTTATTAAAAATAAAAAACCTGACAAATCACATGTACATAAGTACATTCTGTTTCCACTGATCATTCTTGAGATGTTTCAGCAGCTTAATTGGAGTTCACCTGTGGTAAATTCAGTTGATTGGACATGATTTGCATTGAATACACCGGTCTGTATAAGGTCCCAGGGTTGACAGTGCATGTCAAAGCACAAACCAACCATGAAGACAAAGGAATTGACTGTAGACCTCTGAGACAGGATTGTCTTGAGGCACAAGGCTGGGGAAGGTTACAGAAAAATTTCTGCTGCTCTGAAAGTTCCAATGAGCACAGTGGCCTCCATCATCCGTAAGTGGAAGATGTTTGGAACCACCAGGACTCTTCCTAGAGCTGGCCGGCCATCTAAGCTGAGTGATCGGGGGAAAAGGGCCTTAGTCAGGGAGGTGATCAATAACCCGATGGTCACTCTCTCTGAGCTCCAGCGTTCCTCTGTGGAGAGAGGAGAACCTTACAGAAGAACAGCCATCTGTGCAGCAATCCACCAATCAGGCCTGTATGGGATTCCAGGCCTGGAATTTGCCAAAAGGCATCTGAAGGACTCTCAGACCATAAGAAACTAAATTCTCTGGTCTGATGAGACTAAAATTGAACTCTTTGGAGTGAATGCCAGGCGTTACGTTTGGAGAAAACCAGGCACTGCTCATCACTAGGCTAATATCATCCCTACAGTGAAGCATGGTGGTGGCAGCATCATGCTGTGGGGATGTTTTTCAGCAGCAGGAACTGGAAGACTAGTCAGGATAGAGGGAAAGATGAATGCAGCAATGTACAGAGACATCCTGCTTCAGAGTGCTCTTGACCTCAGACTGGGGCAACGGTTTATCTTCCAGCAGGACAATGACCCAAAGCACACCGGCAAAATATCTGTGGAGTGGCTTCACAACAACATGGTGAATGTCCTTAAGTGGCCCAGCCAGAGCCCAGACCCAAATCCTATTGAACATCTCTGGAGAAATCTGAAAATAGCTGTACACTATCGCTTCCCATCCAACCTGATTGAGCTTGAGAGGTACTGAAAAGAGGAATGGGCAAAAATTACCGCAGACAGGTGTGCCAAGCTTGTAACATCATATTCAAAAACACATGAGGCTGTAATTGGAGAGTTTAGATGCTGCTGAAATTTTCCTCTAAAATGAGAATTTTTATCAGACTCCTGTGTGTATGTTCAGTAATATCACTTTTTTGGCAAAGAATAAGACCTTTTTCTGGTCTTTAAAATGAAATATCTCAACATAAATGAAGGAGGCTGAGAAAAATGTTCATTTTTGATGGAAATTTTAGATGGCATTTAGAGATTTTTGCATCTGAACTCTTCAATTGCTGCCAAAGGTGCATCAACAAAGTATTGAGCAAAGGCTGTAAATACTTGTGTACATGTGATTTTTCAGGGGTTTTTTAAATAAATTTGCAACAATTTAAAAAAATCTTTTATCACATTGTCATTATGGGGTATTGTGTGTAGAATTTTGAGGAAATAAATGAATTTAATCCATTTTGGAATAAGGCTGTAACATAAAAAAGTGTGGATAAAGTGAAGCGCTAGGAATACTTTCCAGATGCACTGTATCTTGCCTTTAAGAATATTTCATGAAATTAAGACGTAAAGATTTTATGTGATTTATGTGGTAGATCTATCTATCTATCTATCTATCTATCTATCTATCTATCTATCTATCTATCTATCTATCTATCTATCTATCTATCTATCTATCTATCTATCTATCTATCTATCTATCTATCTATCTATCTATCTATCTATCTATCTATCTATCTATCTATCTATCTATCTATCTATCATCCATCTATATATATATATATATATATATATTTGTCAAGGCCAAAATTATTTGTACCCCTGGCAAATTCTTAGTTACTTTTATTGAATTGTCAAGTTTTTTTTTTTTAATTGTGACCAAAAATGACACAGGCATTTCCCTAAAGATAATAAGACGATGTACAAGAGGCATCATTGTGGAAAAAAATACATATCTCAGCTTTTATTTACCTTTGATCAAAAAGGGGCATGTCCTTTTCATTTCCCTGATCTTTACTCTGAATCACAATAGAACAGCATCTATAATGTTTTATATTATACATAATAACATTTTTATTATCATAAAATGTGTTTTGAAATGTTTATGTAGACCCTTCTTGAAATATGCATGAAATATGCTTTGTGTGTATATAAAATTGCAAATCCCAGTCCAGATGATTTAACCAGTTGTTTGTTTTCCCAGGTTAAGGCTTCCGCCATGGCTGAAGACAGAGATTCCTATAGGGAAAAACTACAACAAATTGAAGAATACACTTAGAGAATTAAACCTGCACACAGTGAGTGTCTTAAATCATTGTTCTAAAATCAAGTTAATCAGAACTACTCATTTAAATACAATAAACATGGAAGAGAGCAATAGACTGTAAGAGCAAAAATGCAAATGCAGCCTCAAGCGTCATAAAATTAGTACAATAAAGAGACTTTGCTTTATTATGCTATTCTTAAAAAAAGGTAATCAATACTTGTAATCTGCAAATGTGCATGATATGGTACAAAAGTCGCAGTAAAGAAAATATATTTTTAAGATATTCTTGATTTATTTGAACTTTCTACCCAAGTTAAAGGGTAATATTTGGATTTCAGCATTGATAATGTAAGGCTTATGTTTGATTGATAGCTATTTAGTATGAAGTGTGGTAAACAGACTGAATGTGTCTCTCCTAACTCAAAATCTTCATAGAGAATAATGATTACCATTCACTTTTAGTGTGCATAATTATGGGACTATTGTATGGACATTCTTATATAATTAACCTCTTTTACAGTATGTTGCACAGCAAAAAATAAAACATTAGGAAAAGATGAAAAAAGTTCAGTTGGGGGTTAAATAGTTCAATTAATGAAACATAAAAGCTGCTTATGTTCCTAGTAGTACATGAAATCTTGACTATTATTATGGTTACAGGTCTGCGAAGAAGCCCGTTGTCCGAATATTGGCGAATGTTGGGGTGGAGGAGAGTATGCCACGGCCACAGCCACCATTATGGTGAATGTGCTGGTTTTGCAAAACACTCATACAATGACAATATCTCACGATAATGCTCTCTTTCCAGTAAAACTTTAGCAACTTCTCTGATGGAGAACTGTGATTTTTTTTTTCTTGCTGTCTCATTCTCTTTCCATAGTTAATGGGAGACACATGCACACGTGGCTGTAGGTTTTGTTCAGTTAAAACAGCAAGACGTCCTCCACCTCTTGACCCCGATGAGCCGTATAACACAGCTAAAGCCATTGCAGCATGGGGTCTGGACTATGTAGTACTCACATCAGTGGACAGAGATGGTGAGGAAATGTAACCCTCCACTGACAAACACTAAAGCAGGTCGTACACCGGATGCGCTGCGACACGGCACGCACATGACAGTTGAAAGTATCGCACACCAGACGTGCACATTTGCATGTTGTTTAAAATGAAACTATTCAGATGGCGCTATGTGGCGTGGCAGAAATATAAACAGTGTCCTGAGTTGTGGCTGGGTGCCGCGGACAGCCACCGACTTGTGGCACCGGTGTGCGTACCCTGATAGAAACCTATGGCTGCGTTCGAAACCACCTACTACTCAGTAGGTACTGCATTTGAATTTAAACGTACTACTCGGTCGTTAGAAAAGTACGTTCTATACAGTACAGTATGAATGTAAGAAGTATGAATGGAATTCGGATGTACTACATCTGCCATTTTTCTCATGTTTTGTCAGTTGCCGCCATTTTTGTCAGTTGTCGCTTCACTCCCATTCATGAATTCTCTCGCGGGGCATCATGGGATAGTACAGCATGCATGGGACGCGCACTTTAGAATCTCGCCGGAAGTAGTAAGCATGCTGATTTTCGAATTCTATGAATTCGGACGTAGTCCTACAACTCGGCTCGCATACTGATTTTAGCGTACTGTATAGTATGGAAGTATGTGGTTTCGGACGCAGCCAATGTTTAGAATTCTAAAATGCGTGGCGCGGCGTGGCGCATCTGGTGTGCGACCCCCTTAAGAAGTGTGTTATTGTACTAAAGACATGTTGAAGTGTCTGAAGAGAATCATTCATTTTATCAGCAATTATAGCAAGTAATCTTTGTAAGGAGGAACATTGTAGAGATTATTTGATTCAGTAGTTTGCTATGGATGACAAATAGTAGCACAAAACATTGTTTATATTAATGAAGATATAGTAGTATGCTAGCATATGGATAGTAGCACAAAACATTGTCTATATTTGTAAAGATATAGTAGTATGCTAGCATATGAATATAGCACAAAACATTGTCTTTATTTGTGAAGATTTAGTAGTATGCTAGCATATAAATATAGCACAAAACATTGTCTTTATTTGTGAAGATTTAGTAGTATGCTAGCATATAAATATAGCACAAAACATTGTCTTTATTTGTGAAGATTTAGTAGTATGCTAGCAAATGGATATAGCACAAAACATTGTCTTTATTTGTGAAGATTTAGTAGTATGCTAGCATATGAATATAGCACTAAACATTGTCTTTATTTGTGAAGATTTAGTAGTATGCTAGCAAATGGATATAGCACAAAACATTGTCTTTATTTGTGAAGATTTAGTAGTATGCTAGCATATGAATATAGCACTAAACATTGTCTTTATTTGTGAAGATTTAGTAGTATGCTAGCATATGAATATAGCACAAAACATTGTCTTTATTTGTGAAGATTTAGTAGTATGCTAGCATATAAATATAGCACAAAACATTGTCTTTATTTGTGAAGATTTAGTAGTATGCTAGCATATAAATATAGCACAAAACATTGTCTTTATTTGTGAAGATTTAGTAGTATGCTAGCAAATGGATATAGCACAAAACATTGTCTTTATTTGTGAAGATTTAGTAGTATGCTAGCATATGAATATAGCACTAAACATTGTCTTTATTTGTGAAGATTTAGTAGTATGCTAGCAAATGGATATAGCACAAAACATTGTCTTTAATTGTGAAGATTTAGTAGTATGCTAGCATATGAATATAGCACTAAACATTGTCTTTATTTGTGAAGATTTAGTAGTATGCTAGCATATGAATATAGCACAAAACATTGTCTTTATTTGTGAAGATTTAGTAGTATGCTAGCAAATGGATATAGCACAAAACATTGTCTTTATTTGTGAAGATTTAGTAGTATGCTAGCATATGAATATAGCACTAAACATTGTCTTTATTTGTGAAGATTTAGTAGTATGCTAGCATATGAATATAGCACTAAACATTGTCTTTATTTGTGAAGATTTAGTAGTATGCTAGCATATGAATATAGCACTAAACATTGTCTTTATTTGTGAAGATTTAGTAGTATGCTAGCATATGAATATAGCACTAAACATTGTCTTTAATTGTGAAGATTTAGTAGTATGCTAGCATATGAATATAGCACTAAACATTGTCTTTAATTGTGAAGATTTAGTAGTATGCTAGCATATGAATATAGCACTAAACATTGTCTTTATTTGAAGTTTTAGCAGTATGCTAGTATATGGTTGATGCTTGAAAGATAGTAGCACAAAACATATTCTTTATTTGGGAAGATTTAGTAGTGTTCTAGCTTATGCATGACACATAGTAGCACAAAACATTGCCTATATTTGTGAAGATTTAGCAGATTTAGATTTAGCATATGGACCACAAAACCTTTATTTATACTTGTGAACATTTAATAGTTTGCTAGCATATGGATAGTAGCACAAAGCATTGTTTATATTTGTGAAGTTTTAGCAGTATGCTAGTGTATGGCTGACACTTGACAAATAGTAGCACAAAACATTGTCTTTATTTGTATAGATTTAGTTATATGCTAGCATATGGATGACACATAGTAGCACAAAACCTTGTCTATATTTTTATGCTTCTGAACAGACATTCCTGATGGTGGCGCTGAACACTTTGCAAAGACTGTCTTCAACCTTAAAGAAAGGTACAGAAATTGCGTCTAAATCGTTTGTAAAATAAAGCCATTCACCTTTTCTTATTATACATGATCCGTTTTCTCCTAGGAACTCTAAAATCCTGGTCGAGTGTTTGACTCCTGATTTTCGTGGCGATCTGGCAGCGGTGGAGAAAATTGCATTGTCTGGCCTTGATGTTTATGCTCACAATGTAGAGACGGTCAGAGAGTTACAGAGGTTAGTGCAGTTTACTCTTACAATTTGTAAACTAAAGACTGTCTGAATCTTCTACACCCACATTGTTCTGAAAGTCTGTAATGGCAGAATTTTAAAGCTGTTTTTAATGGACTGTAATTTTGAGATTGGTGTTTATTTAAGAATATTTATTTCTGTTGCAGTTGAATGCACTTGTTTCATTATTATTGTTATTTCATATTTTTTAAATATGATTTGTTTTCATTATTTGATTATGGTTTTTTTATCCCTTGTTTTATTTGTAGTACATACACATACACATACAGTCACCACTAGATGGCACAAGTTTTGTATATTTATCCATGTTCTTAAATTAGTAACAGCAGTTTTCACTGCAGTTAAAAGCTTGGAGATTTCATTGCAGACCTCATTTTTTTTCACCTTTGATCTTTGACCTTAAGGCATGTACGTGACCCCCGGGCTAACTTTGACCAATCACTGAGTGTTTTACGACATGCTAAAAAGGTGAAATCCAGTGTTCTCACTAAAACGTCTATCATGCTGGGGCTCGGAGAAACAGATGCACAAATACAAGCCACTTTAACAGGTAAATGATAGCAGAGTTAGAGATGAAGATGTTTTATTTTTATGTACATACCAGGAGGTAAATAAAATAGCACATTAGCATTTATAAATTCTTTATTTTGTTCCAGATTTGAGGGACTCTGGCGTGGATTGTCTAACACTGGGGCAGTACATGCAGCCAACCAAACGCCATCTTAAGGTACTTTAACAACACTGTAACTCTAGTAGTCTATAGTATGGTCTATATCAGGGGTTTCAAACCCTGTTCCTGGAGGGCCGCAGCTCTGCACAGTTAAGTTTCAACCCTGGTCCAACACATTAACCTGTAGGTTTCAAACAAGACTAAAGGGCTGTTTCTCAATTCCAAGAATGCAGAGAACGGACTTGCGTTCTTGTGAAGACTGGTCTTGCCAGGTGACCTCAGGAGACCGCGAGAACCGAGAACGCATCCTGTGTGAAATGAGATGCTGCGTTCTTCCTAATGGTCACGTGACCTTCACGCATTTTTAACGGAAAATTATTTAAACATTGCAGCATTCATACAATGATTTATTGTTTTTCCCCATTTCAAAATATATACTCTGCATAAAGACTTTACAGATAAACGTTGCACAACATAAATAAAACAGATTTTAATACGAATTTCAGCAAATAAACACCCTTAATGTGTTTATTCCTTTATTAAGACTTTCATCGTAATGTTTACATTCACTGTTTCATTTAGGGAAACTCCTGAGGTAAATAAGTGATATCTCTGAACTTTAATAATAATAAACCTATATAGAATGCTGTGCTTCCCACCTCCAGTCGCAATGACTTCTGGGACTTCTCGAGTGCATTCAGTGCTCAAGTCTGCATCCTTGCATCCTCGATATCAAGAACACATCCGGGAAGTTTCACGCGTCCTCAGTTCTTGCAGTCTTGAATATTGGAACTGAACTTTGGCAGTTGATGATGACGTTACACGAGAACACAAGATCGCTAAAGAACGCATATTGAGAAACAGCCAAGGACTCAATTAGTTTGAACAGGTGTGTTTAATTAGGGTTGGAACTAAACTGTGCAGAGCTGCGGCCCTCCACGAACTGAGTTTAACACATGTGGTCTATATGTACTATAAATGGTCTTTAGTACTTCCAGTCTTAATAAGTCTCATAGTTACATTTATTAAACAATCACACCCAAGCTTTGTGGTAAAACAGAAGTTGCGATGGTCTTTTTATAGTCGTTTTGGTGAAGTAAATTAAAGGGACACATTATCATGTACAACTAGTTTAGGCTTTAACCCACTTTTAATTCAGAACTAACTACAAGATTTTGGTCAGTATTGACATGAGAGCAGCACGCAGTTGCTGCAGATTTATTGCCTCCAAATCCATCATGCAAATCTCCTGTTCCATCATATCCTAGAGGTGCTTTGTCAGATTAAGATTTGGTGAAGGCAGTTTCTAGTCTAAATATCTAAACGTTCTTAAATCAAATACTTAATTTTTATGTCTTGCAAGAAACATTTTCTATACAAGTTTCTGAAATCAAAATTAAGTGAGTTCTGATTTCTAGTTTCTGTTGAACGCAAAAGAAGATATTTTGAAGAATGTTAGAATCCGGTGACCACTGACATCCATAGTAGGATAAATAAAAACTGTGGAAGTCAATGGTTAAAGGTTTCTAACATTCTTCAAAATATCTTTTCTTGTGTTGAAACAGAAGAAAGAATCTAAAACAGGTTTTTGATGTAAGATTGAATAAATAATGACAGGGTTTTTTTTTGCCAGTTTTGGGTGAAAAATCCCTTTAAACTCAGTCATTTGGAGTAAAAAGTATTCCTCATTTCCCATCTCAAACATCATTTCAGTTTCATTCTGTTTCTTCTGTTGAGTGTCACTGACTATTCATGAACACATCAGTCTAAGTGTGTGTGTCTGACCGAAGGTGGAAGAATATGTTACCCCTGAGAAGTTTGCGTTTTGGGAGAAGGTTGGCCAGGAGATGGGCTTCATCTACACAGCCAGTGGACCACTTGTGCGCTCGTCTTATAAAGCAGGTAATCTGAGAGAATGTTTCAATTCATAGAGCTCTATAAAGTATATAACGCATAAATTCATTTTTTTCGGCTTATTAATCTGGGGTCGCTACCGCGGAATGAATCGCCAGCTTATCCAGCATATGTTTACGCAGCGGATGCCCTTCCAGCTGCAAACCATCTCTGGGATACATCCATACACTCTCATTCACACACATGCACTACGGACAATTTAGCTTACCCAATTCACCTGTACCGCATGTCTTTGGACTGTGGGGGAAACCGGAGCACCCGGTGGAAACCCACGCAAACATGCAAACTCCACACAGAAATGCCAACTGACCCAGCCGAGGCTCGAACCAGCAACCTATTTGCTGTGAGGCGACAGCACTACCTACTGCGCCACCGTGTCGCCCTAACACATAAATACTATTATCTATTATAACTTTCCATTCCTCTTCGTGATGGTTGCTCGGCTGGTACAATTATCTTGTAAGGTCAAAACAATAAAAATTCATTAAATAAATGCATTAATTTCTTCATTTTCCTTCATACTCCTGGTTTGACACCCCTGATGGCCGCAGCTCTGCATAGTTTAGTTGTAGCCCTGCTTCAACACACTTACTTGTAGGTTTCAAACAAGACTGAAGGACTCAATTAGTTTGATCAGGTGTGTTTAATTAGGGTTAAAAGTGAACTGTGTAGAGCTAAACTGTGTAGAGTTTGACACCTGTGGCTTAGTCCTTCATTTATCAGGGGTTGCCACAGCAGAATGAACCGCCAACTATCCCAGCATATGTTTTACACCAGGGGTGCTCAACCCTATTCCTGGAGATCGACCTTCCTGCAGTTTTCAGTTGCAGCCCATATCAAACACACCTGTCTGTATTTATCAAGTGCTCCTCAGGTTCTAATTAATTGGTTCAGGTGTGTTTGATCAGGGTTGGAGCTGAAATCTGCAGGAAGGTCGATCTCCAGGAACAGGGTTGGTCACCCATGTTTTACACAGTGGATGCCTTTCCAGCCGCAACCCATTACTGGGAATCACCCATACATTTTCACACTCAGACACTACATACAAAATCCAGACAGAAATGCCATTGAATGTGAGGTGACAGTGCTAACCACTGAGCCATCGCGCCACCTCAAAAGTCTAAATTAGAGCCCCTAAATCAAATCTTTTAGATTACATTACATTTACTCACTCTGGTGTTGTTCCAGTGCTGCGTGCTCTTCATTGGGTAAAATCTGAGATTCAAAAAAATCTCATGCTCGTCCATATTATGACAGTGAATATCAATCAGCATCAAGCTGTTAAAAACACACAAACGTATCACTTAATGCTTCACATGAGATGTATACACCAGGGTTTTTCAGGCCATATCAGACTGATCTAAAGTTGGAAGTGCAGTCATGTTAAAGACCAACAGCCAAGGCCAGGATTTTTGTTAAATAATATATTAAATTTAGTCAAAATATCAAGCCTTGTTGAACAAGAACTGACCACTGGCATTTATGGTAAGTGTCTCGTTCTGTGATACATTCTTCCTCTTTTGCACAAGTATGACTTTTTTTAGCTCTCTTTTTGTGGTCCTAACAGAAGACACAGAGCATTAATTTACCACCAGGGCAAGTCTGATGGCCAATGTTGACATCTGCATTCATCTGCAATAGTTTCCTCATGGTCACATTCACATCTATTTCATGAAGAAATGATTTACTATATGTTGCTTTGGATTCATTTTGAATCTGAATTGAGTTCTATCATCTACTTCTGTACAGTAAACAGTGACTACGTTTACATGAACACCAATAATTCGATTTTAATGCGATTAAGACAATACTCTGATTAAGAGTCTACCATGTAAACAGCGATTTTTGATTCATTTAATTCGATTAAGGTCATAATCGAACTAAAGAGAAATAGAATTAAGACATGTGGAGTATGCCCATTTTAGTCGCATTATTGAAGTACAGACATGTAAACACCTTATCGAACTATTACCGTCATGTAGGTCTTTTCACTGCGTTTTGCGACAGAATAGTCTACACACACCTACCCACAGCTGTTTGACACTTTGCACCTACCGAGTTAGTTCTTGTATCGTGAAATGCGGAGGTTTTTTTCTTCCATTCAGCATGCGGTATGAACTTTCTTAAAACAACCCTCTTTCAACAGTTTATAGTTGCATCCAATATCTCGTTTGTCAAGAGGCCATGCATGAAATGTTCCCGAATGATAGTGAAAGTGCCAAACTGCAGTTAAAGTCGACAAATTAAAAATGAAAAACCCGAAATTACATGAAACTCCGGAGGAAATGCGGATAGCGCGGTGACGCGATGACATTATTCGAATTATGTGCTATAACATGTAAAACAGGAACATGAAAGGAACATTCAAAAAGCAACTCATGTAAACACCTTAATCTTATTATTGTCTTAACTAGATTACTGATGTCCATGTAAACGTAGTCACTGACAGATTTGGATGACCACAGTACATTGTGGTCAAAGTTTTTATTAATTTTATGCCAAAATGATTTGAATAGTAAGTAAAGAGCATATTCCTTTAATACAATGCTTTCAAATTCCTGGAATTTTGCACAGTTTAGCTTCAACCACCTCCAACTCACACCTGCTGAATGGTCTCTAGTAGTCTTGAACACCTTAGTTGATCAGCTGTGTTTGATTTGGGTTGGAGCAAAACAGGGCAGCGCTTGCAGCCCTCCAGGAATCCAGTTTGAGACCTATGCTTTAATATATTTTGTACATTTCTTATTGTAAATAAACTCAATTTTTGGTTAGTTGTATGCATTGCCAAGAACTTAATTTGGACAATGTTAAAGGTGACTTTCTCAAAATCTTATTGTCCTAACAAACTATGTAGCAGTAGTAAGCTTATATATTCTGCTTCCAGATCATGTATAAAATCTCAATTAAAAAAAAGACTAGTATGACCGATTTTGTGATCAAGTGTGACATATGCTGACATCTTTTTAAATATATATTTTAGGTGAGTTCTTTTTGAAGAATCTGCTGGAAAAGAGGAAGACTGAAGAAACCACAGCAGCAGCTGAGTAAAACTGCTCCACATCTCTTGTCTGTCCTGTGTTATACTCGCTCTCTGCTTACATCATAAACAATATTACTGATGCTCCACACAAAAATGAAAATTGTCATCATTTGCTCAACCTCATGATGTTCTCTTGTGTGGAACACAACATACATACTTTAATCCTAGAGGATTCAAATGACCATTTGTGAGGAAATGCTTACAGAATTCAAAATCTGGGGCTACATAATGCCTTGAAGTATATATTACAAAATAAACTGCTAGTTTCATTCTGTAAAAGTGTTTATATAAAGATGTTGTGTTGGTTGTTTTAGACATAAATCTCAGAATATATTAAATTCCTTCTTGTCAAAATACGTGTTAATTGAATGTCTTCTTTCAGTGATGGTTGGCTTCCACATTTACCCTGTGAAATGAGTAGAATGACAGACAGTCCTTTTTTTCATTGGTCTGTTTTTATTTTTTTTTAAATCTGATTTTGCAATCATTGTACATGATCGATACAAACGATACAAAGAGATGATTTATAAAACCTACAACTATAATAACATACAATACATATATATATCAGAAGATTAATAACTGGGTGAAATGAACAGATATTTGCCAGAGGTATCACGTGCCAAATTAAATTCAAATGTTTAATAGAGTTTTTAATGTCCCACTTGGTCCTAAAAGTTGTCATTCCTAATATGATTTTGGTATAAAAAAAACCATAACACTGACAGCTGTAAACATTAATACACTACTGAACAGTAGTGGGATGTTGAAATGGATTAACACCAGTTTTGTGCACAGTTTATGTGAAATGGTACAGACATGAGAACATTAGACATACTATAAGAATCATCAATGATAACGTTTTTGCTTATGGTCATAAAAGATAAAAGTCTGATTATAAAACACTCACAGTTCAACACACACAGAGCACAAGCATTTTTACAAACAGATGAGTGTGTTGATTTCCAGCAATGGTCACACATTACTTTGGTTTTCTCAGAGAAAGACTTTAATTAGCGTAAAGTGCCTGTGTGTGTGGAGGATGAGCTGTGTCTCAGGCTTTGGATTTCTTTATTGGTGGTTCAGTGATTCGTGGTACTCCTCCAGAGGTTGTGAAGGGGATTCGGGTCGTCACCTTCTTACCGATGGTCTCGATCTATGCAGGACACACAAAAATGTAAACATGAACTTTTTAAAGAGAATAAAAGACAAGTCAGGCCGGTGCCAAAACTCTCAATATGTGAAGTTCCCAAATAAGCACTGACCTGAAAGCCAACGTTTTGTAGTTGGGTATGCAGATGATCCAGGACTCGTCGTCCATCAAAAATGAATGCTGGTTTCAACATCTTGTGATATATTTTCTCATAATCCAGGTCCTAAAAATAAATATATTTAATACACACCCAGAACTTGACCATTAACAAACAATGTGTGCAATAGTGTTCCTTTTTGGCCATACTATGGAATTGATGTACTTTGTAGTACCACATAATATTAAAACATTATTAATATTACACATTTCTATATTCTATCATTCATTTTCTTTTCGGCTTAGTCCCTTTAATAATTTGGGGTCGCCACAGCGGAATGAATTGCCAACTTATCCAGCATTTGTTTTACGCAGCGGATGCCCTTCCAGACAAAACCCATCTCTGGGAAACATCCATACACTACGGACAATTTAGCCTACCCAATTCACCTATAGCACATGTCTTTGGACTGTGGGGGAAACCGGAGCACCCGGAGGAAACCCACGCGAACACAGGGAGAACATGCAAACTCCAGACAGAAATGCCAGCTGACCCAGCCGAGGCACGAACCAGCGACCTTGCTGTGAGGTGACCGCACTACCTACTGCGTCGCCACATTTCTATATAAATTCTTAAAATATATATAAATATTTATAGTTTTTTCATTCACATTTAAAAGCAAAATATGTATGATTTGTCCATTAAAAACTACTAAACCTGTGTTATATATATTTTGCAGACTTGTGCTTATTGCCCCAAATGTTTCAAAGAATGTTCAAATCTAGAGAAATTAGCAATTTTAACTAGGGACAGACTGTGTCCTCCCGTGTCACCATGCTAATAGCATCATGTATCCTCGATTACTTGTTTGGTTTATGAAAAGCATAACACCAAAGCCACTTATTAAAATTTAGCGTGTACAGGATAGTATGCTAAAACAGCGCTACTTCTACCCTGCATGATCACAACCGGAGGAGGCCGTTGTGGCATAAATTAAATGGTGATCAGCGGTCATGTTTTGCTTTGATGGCTTTACTCTGCTTCATACTAGCATGATCATTGGTGTTGAATACTTTAGCTCATCCATAAACATGATTTCTGCAGGAGTCCCATATGATGTGATGAAAACCACAACTCCCATGATTCCACACTCGATAAAAGCATCATCAGACTAGCATATGTTTGATATGAATATGAACTGTCTGGCTGTGGAAATTACCCACAGTGTCTTTAACCCTTTTACAGGGTTAATATCCCAAAACAATCTAAATTTGAATTGTTTTACTTTGAGTTATTGACAATTTTAATTGTATAAATCTGAGTTTTTATATGCCGTTAAAAAATGTTTTGAATTTGAATTTCTTATTGCGAATTTGAATTTCTTAACTTATTGAACATCTGAAATTTTAGACAACTGAATTTTAAGGCTGATTTTTTTATAGACGTATTTTTAAAAACAATTTTTTGTGTTCTGAATTCCTAGACTGCAGATATCCAGTTTGTAAAAATACAGCTTCAAGTTGAAGAAATTCAGAACATCAAATTCAATATTCTAAAATTCAAAACCAGAAATTCAGATCGTGAAATTCAGATTGAGCAGAAAGTAGGTCAGGGGTGATCAACAGTGAATTTTAGAATATTGAATTTGATGTTCTGAATTTCTTCATCTTGAAAACTGTATTTTTATAAACTGTATTTTTATAAACTGGATATCTGCAGTCTAGGAATTCAGAACACAAAAATCTGAAGTTTGAAAATGTGTCTATAAAAATTCAGCCTTGAAAGATTAAGTTGTCCAAAATTTCAGATGTTCAATATTCAAGTTATGAAATTCAAATTCAAAAATTTTTAACGGCATATAAAATTCAGATTTATTAAATTACAATTGTCAATAATTCAAATTAACACAATTCAAATTCAGATTGTTTTGGCATATAATTAGCTCCATACGTAACCACCTGGTTGACCTTTTATTCATAGGTTATCATTATCATAGGTTATCATAATATTTATCAGAGTTGTGTCAGTATATTATTCAATCCAAGATGTGGGAGCACCTTAAAGGGTTCATTTACATTTCTCATTTAGTACTTATTAAAAATTTATTTGAAAAATGTTTAGAGTTAGACATATTTTAACATGTATAAATAAATCTATCATCACATTTATACAATTATTATTATACATGCATTTAAGATAAAGGGATAGTTACAAAAATTGACTCAATATTCACTCACCCTCAAGTGATTCTAAGACTTTTTGAGCTTCTTTTTTCTGTTGAAAACAAAAGAAGATATTTTGAAAAAAGCTGAAGAAACTGTAGCCATTGACTTCCATATGAAAAAACAAATACCATGGATGTCAATGGTTACAGGTTTCCAACATTTTTCAAAATAACTTATTTTGTGTTCAACAGAAGAAAGAAACTCAAACAGGTTTGTGACGAGTGAGGGGTGAACAAAGGATGACAATTGGTATTTTTTTATTTCCATACACTTTTATAAATATACAGTTGAAGTCAAAATTATTAGCCCCCCTGAATTATTAGCCCCCCTGTTTATTTTTTTCCCCAATTTCTGTTTAACGGAGAGAAGATTTTTTTCAACACATTTCTAAACATAATAGTTTTAATAACTCATTTCTAATAACTGATTTATTTTATCTTTGCCATGATGACAGTAAATAATATTTGACTAGATATTTTTCAAGACACTTCTATACAGCTTAAAGTGACATTTAAAGACTTAACTAGGTTAATTAGGCAGGTTAGGGTAATTAGGCAAGTTATTGTATAACAATGGTTTGTTCTGTACACTATCAAAAAAAATATATAGCTTAAAGGGGCTAATAATATTGACCTCAAAATGGCTTTTAAATAATTAAAAACTGCTTTTATTCTAGCCGAAATAAAACAAATAAGACTTTCCCCAGAAGAAAAAATATTATCAGACATACTGGGAAAATTTCCTTGCTCTGTTAAACATCATTTAGGAAATATTAAAAAAAGAAAAAAAAATTCAAAGGGGGGGCTAATAATTCTGACTTCAACTGTGTGCGTGTGTGTATATATATATATATATATATATATATATATATATATATATATATATATATATATATATATATATATATATAGATATGTGTCTGAATATGGAAATGCATACAAATACTGTAGACATTATTGTTTGAAAATATTCTTTCCAATAAATATACAACAGGGCTGATTACAGAACTAACCATTAGGGCTTTTTCAGAGTATATACAGGAATATGAGACTTTTTAAGACCTTTTTTAAGACTCTTTCTATACATTTTAATATGAGAAATGAATCCAAAACTAAAACATTATTCATATACTGAATAAAAATCTATTAAATCTAGCTAATTCAGCAGGTTGGCACCTATAGAACTGCAGAAATAATAGTTTTGCCTCGGTTACTGCAGTAAACAAAGCAGCATGATGTCAAATCTAGTAGGATTTCATTGACTGTGTGCGTGTGTCATTTACCTTAAACATATCCCACTCTGTACAGATGACCAGAGCATGTGCACTTTCACAGGCCTCATAGGGGTCAACCGTCACTGTTACAAGATCAGACACTGCAGAAAGAAAGAGTCATCCAACATTACACACAATCAACTTTCTCCTGCATTTCCAGACATGAGGTTCATGTCTGTGTGAAATTCAGAATGACAAAGCACAATGAACGAGACCTAAGGCACAGTTTTATCTGCATCACACACACACACCTCTCTCTGGATTGTCTCCGGAGATGCCGCGTTGAGACAGGTCCTGGATTATCTGCTCCTTCAGCACTTTAGGGTCATAAATATGTAGCTTGGCTCCTTCGTCCATCAAATACTTTGAAATGTAAATACTGGACGACTCTCTGAAACACAGAATTGACATAAAACTCATTTAAGGACCCATTATGATGCCATGATCTAGTTTGTCATAAATAGACCATAGCACAATTTACACTGTAGTTTACTTTTGGTAAAGTTTCCACCAAATATGTAAATGTAAATACAGAAGTCAGAATTATTAGCCCCCTTTGATTTTTTTTCTTTCTTAAATATTTTCCAAATGATGTTTAACAGAGCAGGGAAATTTTCACAGTATGTCTGATAATATTTTTTCTTCTGGAGAAAGTCTTATTTGTTTTATTTTGGTTAGAATAAAAGCAGTTTTTAATTTTTAAAAACCATTTTAAGGTCAAAATTATTAGTCCCTTAAAGCTATATTTTTTTACGATAGTCTACAGA
The DNA here is from genome assembly GCA_903798195.1 of Danio kyathit. NCBI lineage: Eukaryota > Metazoa > Chordata > Actinopteri > Cypriniformes > Danionidae > Danio > Danio kyathit. The sequence continues at coordinate 31,459,069 of LR812519.1, forward strand.
ACAAACCATTGTTATACAATAACTTGCCTAATTACCCTATCCTGCCTACTTACCCTAATCTTCTCTCCATTAAACAGAAATTGGGGCAAAAATAAACTGAGGGGCTAATAATTCTGACTTCAACTGTTCAAAGTTGGTCCTTTTTTTTCAGTTAAATGAAGCTATCATATCACATTGGTGTCCAAAATATTAAGAACTTAATAATTCGATCATCTGTAAAATATGTTTAAGTTAGTATTGTTCAACTGTAAAACAAATCAGGTAATCTTAAGAAAATTAAATGCATCAAAATCATTTTCCTTTTTTTGAGTTTGAGAATTTCCTGTTGTTTTCATCCTAGATGCATGAAAGCTTTTTTTTAAGAATACCCAAGTGAATAATTCAGTGACTCACTCATTTTTTATTCTATTATTATTATTTACACTTCCTCACAACTTTAGAATTTAAGAAGTAAATTTGTGAAATTTCCTTTTTACAAAACATCCTAGATCATTCCTAATCATGCTATAGGTTTATAGATGTTTTATTTTCATACTTTTATGTTAATAATATTAATAGTAAAGGAAATCTTGTTAAAAAAAACGAATTATTATTATTATTATTATTATTAATAATAATAACAATAATAATAATAATAATAATAATAATAATAATAATAATAATACAAAACACCTTCACTATTGAAGGGATTTATGTCATGTCATTTCCTGTCATTCGAGATTCATCAATTGCTCCAAAAAAAATAAAATCTGTCATGATGGCTTGAATGGAGGTTAAAAGTCTGTCATGGTTCACTTCTGAAAACATGCACACACAGGAGACATGACATATTCTCATTGACTCTAGGTAAAGGTTACAGTGTGTTTGCGCATGCTCTGTAGTGTTTAAAGCTTTTTAACAGGCTATAGTTTAAACAGAGAAAATGTGTGTAACTTTCATTACACAATCAAAGTTGATGGTTAACTCATGCTTTGGCATCTCATAATCTGTTTTGTAGGTCACAGGTTTAGGTTTATGACAAAGCATTTTACCTGCCATAAATGAATTAGTGATAAAGTAGTCGTAAATGAAAAATGACTGGCTCAAAGTGCCTCTGCTGCATTTACCTGGTGTCACCCGTGTCTTTCTTGAAGGAGAAACCCAACAAGGCGATTTTCTTCCCGGTAACCGTGTTAAACAGGCAGTCAATGATCCGACAGGCGAATCTCTTTCTCTGATATTCATTCATGTCAATCACCTGCACACACAAAAACAAACTCATTATTTGATTTCACTGTGTTTCCATACAACATATTACCATATGAAACTATATTGTGGAAATTTACACACTGAAACAAGTCAGAAAAACCTTTTATTTATTTTGAAATAAGTCTCTTCAGATCACCATGGCTGTGTTTATTAGATCAAACATTAGAGTCACATCATTATTATTATGACTTGTCTGACCTTTGATCATATTAAATTATTTATATTATACATCTAATTTTACTTACAGTCTCAAAATGGGCAAAAATAATTTGGTGCACCATATTTAGTTATTTTTTCAATTATATTTTCACAATAGTTTGTTAGACTACTTGCATAAAATGCATAGATATATCATTTGTTTCTTTAATCTCCCAACAGTGTGTATTTAGTAAGATTGTATGATCTAGGCTATTAATTTTGTGGGGAAAACACTATGCAACGCAGTAGGCCTGCAATGCTCACTGACTGAACAAATGCATCATATTTGCTAAATATATTTTGACATGATTTTTGTAATACTAATGAAGAAATGCTTTTTTAACATTATATTAAACTTTTAGAGTTTCTCATTGAGTCCAATGGTTCTTGAGGTCAAAACAACAAAAAAAAAAATAATTTATACTAATTTTGCCACTTGATTCTATTTTAGGCCATGAACAATCTGAAGAAACAGGTAACAGTAAAACTGTGATATTGTAATACTGTGAAATAAACATTGTAATTGTATTCATTCCTGCTGTGCTACAATGTAAATTAAACACCCATATCATTCATTCATTTTTTTTTCAGCTTAGTCCCTCCATTAATCTGGGGTCGCCACAGCGGAATGAACCGCCAACTTATCCAGCATGTGTTTTACGCAGCGGATGCCTTTCCAGCTGCAACCCATCACTGGGAAACATCCATACACACTCATTCACACACATACACTACAGATAATTTAGTTTACCCAATTCACCAATAACTAATGTCTTTGGACTTGTGGGGGAAACCGGAGCACCCGGAGGAAACCCACGCGAACATAGGGAGAACATGCAAACTCCACACAGAAACGTCAACTGACCCAGCCGAGGCTCAAACCAGCGACCTTCTTGCTGTGAGGCGATCGTGCTACCCAATGCTCCACTGTCACACCCCACCCATATCATAAATTATATATTAGTAATACATATGGACTTAAATATAAGATATTTAAAGTCAAGATTTACCTGTTGCCAGTATGAAGCAACCTCTGGTAGATTCAGTGCTTCACAGAGGTAAACCAAATTCAGCACATCCTTCTGAAAACAACTTCCTCCAAATCCTAAAACAGGCATGGATGTGAATTTAGAAAACTGAAGCAAAAAGTCTCACTTTTTAATTTAAACCTTGTTCTATCATACAGTGCTCAGCATAATTGAGTACACCCCATTTTTAAAAATGAATATTTATATCCCTTTCTCACAGTGAATATAGGCAATGTATTTTGGTGTATTTAAACAAAACAGATTAAACAGATATATTTATTAAAATAATATTTTAGTCACCAAACATATTGAGAAATTGAAAGATAATACAATTAAATTCAAGCAAAATATTGCGAAAAAAAATTACAACCTACAAAAATTCAAAAATTATGAATTTAAAAAAAATTGTGAGGGGTGAACTTATATATGCTGAGCACTGTATCAGGGCAGATTTACAAAGCACCAAAACACCAATTAAAAATGAATTATGATAAAGTTAGGGTAAAAACAAGCTCACTGACCGACGCTGGCTTTGAGGAACTTGCTGCCAATTCGCTGGTCCATGCCAATGGCTCTGGCCACCTCCTCCACATCAGCACCAGTGGATTCACACAGCGCAGAAATGGAGTTTATACTGCTGATGCGCTGGGCCAGGAACGCATTAGCTGCCTAAAACACAAACATGCTTTTAATACTCCAAAAAAATTTAATTAATCAATTTTACAAACATTTTTAAAGGGACAGTTGACACAAAAATTAAACCATTTAGTCACACACATAAACCTTTATGAATTACTGTCTTCTGTTGAACACAAAAACAAGTTATTCTGAAGACAAAAAGCAGCAACTAACATCTATAGTATAAACAAAAAAATACTATGGAAGTCAATGGCTGCTTTTTCCAACATTCTTGCATATTCTTGAGTGTTTGTGTTCAACAGAAGTTTGGAACAGAAAGCTTGGACCAGTTTGGAACAAGTAGAGGATTGCTAAATGCTGACAGAATTGTCAGTGTTTGGGTAAACTATCCCTTTAATCAATTATTATCATTAATTAGACATCTTACTTTTACATACCAGTTTAGACAGTTCAGAGGACCAGGTGTTGGTGGTGATAATGCGTGTTTTGGGGACCCAGTGCTCATAAACTGCACAGAGAGCACTGATAGCCCTTTGACCCTCTGGAGTCTCATCTCCACCGATCAGGACACGGTCTGGCTCTTTAAGGTCCTTTACTGCCGTACCCTCTGCAAGGAACTCTGGGTTAGAGAGAACCTGTATTTCAAGGGGAAAAGGTCAAATTATTAGCACAGAGGAACAGAATTAACTGGGGGGAGGGGGAATCCACAAATCCAGGGAAAAAATTGCAAACTTTGTTGAAAATCCCTTTCAAAACAACAGCCTCAACCCCTTTCATATTTACAAGTAGATGGAAGCTGTGTGTAAATGACAAACTGATGCAGCATATTTAACAACACATTTTGATTATGTAAAAATACCTGCTGTAGAAAACAAACCATTTACTTTACACAAACCAACTGCTTTATTTAGGACCCTCACAACATCTTATTTTTCAGGGTGAATGTCGCATGATCCTTGAGAAATCATTCAGATAGGCTCTTTTGATACTCAATAAGCATTTTTTATATTTCATCAATGTTGCAAACACTTGTGTTGCATAGTTTTTTTGTAAAAACCACCTTGTTTTTCAGAATTCTTTGGTAAATAAAGTCTCAAAGCTAAATATTTTGCAAAAATCTTTGCAGTAACTTTTTAGCAATTTATTATACAGGACTTCAGTCAATAATTGCACTAAAAACTTTCTAGACTTTCTGTTACACATTTATATACAATTAAACCAAAATATTTGATGTAAAATAGCTGATAGACATGTTGTTTGTCAGCTTTTTCCTATAATTTCCACAATGCAGAATCAATAGTGCAAAGTCATGGAATTGGACATGTTTTCAATTAATAAATCAAAAGCATTTCAGCACACCTAATGAAATCATGATGTGAACTATTATCTGCACAGAAAGACATGAATAATATTATACCTATAATATTCTGCATGTATTGTTAGAATGAATAACATAGTTTTATTTACTACGCACATATTGAAGCATTCATGAGTCTGCCACTCCACTAACTGTGGATATTATGTGGTAAAAAATTATGATCAAACTAACAGAATCCAAAACCATCAACCTAATACTACTGTAAAGTAGAATGTACTTCTCAAAATAATTAGAAACTGTTTCAAATTTTGATTTTAATATCAATACAGTTGAAAGTGATATAAAAAAACTGCTCAAGGCTTCACGAAATTATTTTATTATTGATTTATTGATAACAAGTTGTTTTAAATTGAACCTAACTTGAATATATTGGACATGCTTTTCAATTAATCATTGAAAAAGTCCAGTAAAAATTTAATCGAATAAACAGAATTTGGGCTAAAAATAAAGAAAAAAATTCAAAGGGGCTAGAATATAGAGCAGCTCATACAAACACACCTGTAAATTGAGGCTGGGTTTGGTGTTTGCATCAAATATCCTGCGGATGCTCTCAGCTGCACGAACTGGCACTGTGCTCTTCTCTGTAACGATTTTATACCCATCTGACACCTCCACAATCCGCCGGGCACATGCCTCAATAAACTTCAGATCAGCAGCGCGCCCTTTGCCCATACCGTACGTCTTAGTTGGGGTGTTTACCTGACAAAAGAGAAGTCAATGAGGATCAGTGCACAGACCTACACGCATAACCACAATAAGATCCTTTGCTGCACTCACTGAAATAAAGACCAAATCAGCTTCTTTAATGGCAGAGTCTATATCTGTGGAAAAGAAGAGGTTCTTTCCGCGACAAGACAGCACCACTTCATTCAGGCCCGGCTACAACAGCAAGAAGAAGAGACACGTTTCATGACAGTGAATTACTTTTTTTTGTTAAATTAAGTTACCACTAGCATTCTTAAAATAACATGTAAATTAGAAGAAGCCTTTTGAAGATTTTTTGCTCTGGGATAAATGCAAAAGAAAAATCAACAACTAATTCAAATGCACTTTTCAATTAGAGTATTTATAAAATACATATTTAATGAAGAAACTATAACTGAGTGCACCTTTAATTATTCCTTGAAGAGTTTTTTTTTACCTCATAAATGGGCAGTGTATCAGAGTTCCAGGCTTTGATCCGGGATTCATTAACGTCCACCACTGTTACCGTGATCCCAGGACACATGCTGGCAATGACACTACAAGTCGGACCACCAACATACCCAGCGCCTATACAGCAAATCTTTTTAATCTGAAACATCTAAGAAAAGAGACAAACAGAATCAAACTCACATTTCCTTCAAAAACAATAACAATACATAAGAGGTCTACAATGGTTCTGAATGGCCTCTTATTGACCAACCGAGTACTGTAGGGGCAATTTATTTTGATCAGCAGGGATCCAGGGGCTCATGAGGTGGCCAGTGCCAAGTATCGCATTACTGACCACCTGGGTATTAAGCATGAATGTTTAACTGTTTTGAAAGTTAAGCGGTTTTCAAACATTTGGTTCTTTTAAAAAGTTTATTCTAAAATCTGACTCAAGACTTGTAATAGTGATTTCATATCCAGTCTCTCTTAAGAATTGCTATTAAATAAAAAACCTATTACAAAAAACAACGAATAGTAAAACTCCACCATGTGTGTTTACATTTGTTTGTTTTTATTTAATTTAATTAAGTAACTAAAATAAGCATTTCACATTTCAAACCTCAGCTCACTTTTTGAGTCTGAATTAAATGTTTTTGTCTTTACTAACTTTTTATAATAAATGACAAAAGTATCACAATTAAACAAATTCACAGAGATCAATATCAGGATATTTAAAAACGTTTTAAGTAAAAAGATAATCAGTCAATAAAATTTCCCCCCATCAATGCAGTCTGAATTCATAGACTTGGTTCTCTTGATTCAGTAGAGTTAGACATTCGTAGACAGATGGATCCAGGATTCGTGAAAGAATTGTTTCGACAGATTTTCTGCACAGCTCATATGATTTACATATACTGTAAGCCTCAGTTTTAAGATACATAAATAAATATTGTTAAGAACCAGATGAACAACTCTGAAGCAAATAAACTTTTGTTTGCAAAAAGTCTCATAAATGTGGGAATTCCAGGCTCTTAAGAAACATAATTAGTTAAATGATTCAGTTGGTTATTTTGCTTATCATAAAATCTGAAGATATTCCCGTAAATATATAAATTTTGTAACTTAACTTTTTTTAAACAGAGCTGTTCAAGGGATTGAAGACAAGACTCATACAAGTGATCAGCTTTAGAATCAGAATTATTCAGAATGATAAGTTAGCTTCAGTGACAAAAGCACAAAGTTTTAAACTCAGTGAGGTTAAAGATATGCACTTTTTAAATATTTGTGTATGATAAATGATTTCAACAGCTGAACAGACTCACCTTGTCTTGCAGTGCAGTTCTTTAGTTAAATCTATCCTTTATGAAACTCAGCGTTGTATGCAGGTAAGATTCCTCCGTCTGAGGCGCCTTGTTCTTGAATGAATAAACTATTGATACTTGAACTCTGGCAGAACATACAGACAGACACACACACATACATACATACACACCCACCGGGAGGAGATAGCAACGTAAACACTTCAGAGAGGGGAGAGTACACACATCTATTTCCGGGTACATACAGTCTTTTCAAACTAAGAGCTTCGCTAACTAACATTAAGCCAGCGCAAAACAAATCTTACAAGGGCGTAAACAAATCAAATAAGCGTTTTCTACCAAAAGAGGCTTAGTATTTACAGTTTAAATACATATAATTACAACATTCGCATTATCTATAGGGCGAAATGAATATCGGTGCTTTAAATTTGACGTGTTTGCAAAGACGGCAAACGCTACGTGTGAACAACGCAGCCGTTTGAGCAGCAGCCAATCAGTGACTGGGAGATCTCAGTGACGTCATTTCAAAGGAAAACGTTAGTGGTCTGACGCAGAATTTACTCTTGAGAGCAGTCATCATAAGAAATTATAATAAAAAACAAATGTGACCCTGGACCACAAATCCAGTCAAAAGGTATTTTTTAATTCTAAGATTTATACATAACGTCATCTTATAGTAATTTTACAGCATCTGAAAGCAGAATAATAACATTTCTACTGATGTAGAATTTGTTTGGGTAGGATGGTTTTAAGTTGAGATTCAACTATTTGAAAATCTAGAATCTAAGGTGTTTAAAAGGAAATCTCTAAATAACCTACTGAGAAAACATTTAAAGTAGTCCAAATGTGCTTAGCAATGCAAATTACTTACAAATGACTTTATAAATTCTAAATAAAATATGAGTCATGTCATTTTCATCCGCTTATCCGGAGCCGGGTTGCGGGGACAGCAGTCTTAGGAGAGAACTCCAGACTTCCCTCTCCCCAGACACTTCCTCCAGCTCCTCCAGGCCAGGGAGATCTCGAGGCGTTCCCAGGCCAGCCGAGAGACATAGTCGCTCCAGCGTGTCCTGGGTCTTCCCTGAGGCCTCCTCCTGGTGGGACATGCCCAAGCCACCTTAGCTGACTTCTCTCGATGTGAAGGAGCAGCAGCTCTACTCCAAGCTCCTCCTAGGTGACAGAGCTCCTGACCCAGTCTATAAGAGTGCACCTTGCCACCCAGCGAAGGAGACTCATTTCGGCCACTTGTATCCGAGATCTTTTCTGGAGGACTTTCCTCCAACCTGAAGATGACAAACCACCTTTTTTCCAGTGGAGCACCATGGCCTCAGACTTGGAGGTGCTGATTCTCATCCCAGCCGCGTCACACTTAGCAGCAAACCGCCCCAGTGCATGCAGAAGGTCCATGTTCAATGAAGCCAACAGTCGTAAGAGGCCGGTGGATTGTGCAACAGGTTGTGGTCGAAGGTTAGGACCACGACAACCCGATCGTTGGGCACAGGAACTAAAATATGAGTAATAAAAGTAAATATTAATTGACATACTATATTAGGAATTTACTAATATATATATATATATATATATATATATATATATATATATATATATATATATATATATATATATACAGTTGAAGTCAGAATTATTAGCCCCCTGTTTATTTTTTCCCCAATTTCTGTTTAATGGAGAGAAGATTTTTTTCAACACATTTCTAAACATAATAGTTTTAATAACTCATCTCTAATAACTGATTTTTTTATCTTTGCCATGATGACAGTAAATAATATTTTACTAGATATTTTTCAAGACACTTCTATACAGCTAAAGTGACATTTAAAGGCTTAACTAGGTTAATTAAGTTAACTAGACAGGTTAGGGTAATTAGGCAAGTTATTGTATAATGATGGTTTGTTCTGTAGACTATCAAAAAAATATATAGCTTAAAGGGGCTAATAATTTTGTCCCTAAAATGGTCTTTAAAAAATTAAAAACTGCTTTTATTCTAGCCGAAATGAAACAATTAAGACTTTCTCCAGAAGAAAAAATATTATCAGACATACTGTGTAACCTGCTCTGTTAAACATCATTTGGGAAATATTTAAAAAAGAAAAACAAATTCAAAGGGGGCTAATGATTTTGACTTCAACTGTGTGTGTGTGTATGTATATATATGTATATATATATATATATATATATATATATATATATATATATATATATATATATATATGTGTGTGTGTGTGTGTGTGTGTATATATATATATATATATATATATATATATATATATATATATATATAGTTAATTTATTCTGAAACATTTTCCAGTTAGGATTTCATATCCATCTGAATATTATATTCAGAAACTGAAAAATAGACATTTGTTGTTCTTATGGTGTGGGTTACAAAAATAGTACAGCAATATACATACACATTTCAAACCTCAAAAATGAGATGAGCTCTTTTTCTTCTGTTAAACAAACTGTTATACTACAGTATTTAGATGTGTAATGGAGTAACATATTGGTTTGTACTGTGAAATGCAATTAAACACAAATAAACAGCTAAGGAGACTACCCACCACCACTTCACATTCCCATGTTAAACAAAAGAAAGCCACAATGTGATGCTGTTATTATTATTATTTATTTGAAGTAACCAAAAGTGCATAGATCAAGCCCTTTCTCATAGAGCAGTTTCATTTAAACAGTGTAGACAGAATTCATTGTATAAGCCCTGAAATCCACACCACCACCTCAACTGACCGTTCCAGGAATCATTAGTCTGAACAATTAACTGACTTTTTGCAACAAAGATATTGTAACATTCTTACAGAAATGAAGGTTACACCACACTTGAAACATATTTACATAGTTTCTTTGGCGTTTTTCTGGACCTTTGCTTTCTGTTGACCAATGTAAAGGTGCCATAGCTAAAGTGCTACATTTTAATTTGTCTTTAGGCAAATCTGAAAAGGCAATCTCAGTCTTTAGCATTAAAGGGACAGTTCAGCCAAAAAAAAAAAAAAAGTTAGTTATTCTGTTATCATTAACTCACACTTGACTTGTTCCAAACCAATTTCGTTCTGTTGAACACAAAAGAAGATATTTTGAAGAATGCTAGAAAATGCTAACCATGACTTTCATAGATTTTGTTATTCCGACTACTAGGAAACAAGACAAGGATGAGGAAATGACAGAATTTTTGGCTGGACTGCCCCTTTAAGGATTTCTGTAAATTTAGCAGAATCCCAATACCATTTGACAACTGTTCGATTAAGTATAGCTACATAACGATTCCTGAGCAACTGGGTGAAAACTATTCAGAATGCCATTTGACTGTGTACTAGCAGTTGCACTAGAGATTCTGTAGTGATTTTAAGGGTTAAATATGATTTCAGAGTCTTCAGGGTGGAGAGGTCTGCTTTAGATCAGCCGTCTCTCTGTGGTCAACAGATCCCAGATGATGACAACATTCACAGAGTCATGACTACATGGAGAAGGGACAAGAAAATACTGGAATACACCCATTTCATTATTTCCGTTTGCACAGAGAAAGGTGGTCTGGTCAACCAAAATGTGTGAGTCATTTCAAGTACACCCATGTTTAGAATTACCCAATGCAGAGTCAAGGCTAATGCTCTTACGCAGACGATGACATCACGTCTGTGAAATCATCATAGCTTTGGAATGTATAAGCTATCGTACTAGACAAGAAACAATCACTTCTTTTAGTCTACACAAAATTATCCCAATTCTCCTCCATATTCCAGATTTGTTTAGTGTCATTATAAAGGCCTTTATATCATTGTAACAACTTACTAAATACATAATGATGCTGAATAATAAAAATATACGATGAAGTAAGAAGCTAAAGACAGATTTATAAACCCTGAAATCTTCACACATTTAAACACCTTGCTGTTCAAGCATCTACAGAGATCAGCCTCCCGTTATTGGATGAAAGAATCTGAAAAACTGACAGGTAAGGAAAGTTAGACTGGTCAGAGGAGCTGATCAGATGAAAGCTGGATTAAAAGATCAAATCTCCTTCTGTTGGGAAACCGCTAGTCCACTGGAGGTGCTGGCGGCTCTCTGCCACGATTCTAAATGAAGAAAAAAAAAATGCATGTAAACTTACAGCATTAATCTGAAATTTAAAGAAGCAAAATACAGGTTTACTGATGGTTAAAAGACTTTGACTGTATCTAAAAAAAAAAATCACTCCCATGACATAAATGGCTGCTAAAAGGGAGCAGCCATTTCGAGTAGTGTCCGAAATCATAGTGGACGTTATGAAGAGCACTGAATCCATCCCACAACGCACAGGAATAATCGGTCTACAACCCATGTACACTCAACAGCTATAATGCACTGAGAGTTCACCGCGCTAAATTAATTTACACGTCTGACCACAACATGACATCTAAATCGCAAACCTATCTGTCTTAGTTTCAAAGTAGAATATTTAGTATTTAGAATAAGTAACATTTGTATACATAAGAGAAATTAAGTCCTTGTTTCATTAGTAATAGACAGCTCAATCAATGTAACTATTTGCTATACAATAACAGGGTGTGACCAGGAAGTTGAAAATCTGATCCTTCTGAGGAACTTATCAAGCAAAACTCAAATTCACTCATTAGTTATATAGTAGATTTAGTTAACTGCTTTAAGTGGACTATGTTAGTAGACTAACACTGGGAATAGTGAATGAGGGTATAAAGGGAGATTTCAGATACAGCGTTATGCCACAGTCACACTAGATTAGAGCATGCAAAATTCTGTCGTATGGCGCTACGAAAAGGGGCGGGATTAAACATTTTAAAAAGTTAGCGATAGGTCCAAATTTTATATTTCTGTACTGAGAGGTCATGTTTTGATCTTCAGGTCAGAGTTCATCAAACATGAACTTTGCTATGCAACAAACTGCAAAACTTGTCACACAAGCTTTTGTTTCTGATTGGTCGCATTCACGTGCACGCTGACTAGCAAATTTATTGTACCCCTGTTCATCTGCCATACAATATATTTTTGTCTGTTGCAATTATATATATATATATATATATATATATATATATATATATATATATATATATATATATATATATATTAGGGCTGGGCGATTTTTTCGATTAATTCGAATTTACGTTTTAAGACGATTTTATTTTTTACAAAATCGAAGAATCGCGATTTTTTTATACAAATATTAAAGCCACTTTTCCACTATCATGCCAAACCGTTCTAAACTGTTAGACAACCGTGCTGAATTGTGCTGATTCTGTGTGTTGACGTCGCGGCTCTGTTGATCAACAGAGCCGCGACGTCAACACACACAGAGCCGCGACGTCAACACACAGAATCAGCACAATTCAGCACGGTTGTCACAGCTGATTTAGCGGAAGCGCGCCAGGGCGGACTGGCCATTGGGAACACCGGGACATTTTCCCGCTAGAGCAAAAACAGCTCCGCAGCCAGCCAGCTTTGCTAATGTTTCCAAGCGCGTCGTGCTGTTGTTCGCGTCCCCGCAGCCGTCTGTCTCTCCCGCGCGAGCTGCGAGACGGGCTCGACAGGTGGAGTCACTTTTAGTCACTTATGCCCGCGCACCCATCGCTCCACACACACACACACACACACACACACACACACACACACACACACACACACACACACACACGAGTAAATAATTGCACCTAGTTCAAAGCCCAGACGGCTGGTTTTGTATATTATACCCGCGCTCCACCCGAAGGACGGTTACGGCGTGTTGTAAATGTCGGTCACCGCAGAAAGTCAAATCTTTCTTTAATTTGGACTTTTGCTTGAATTATGGAGTGGCACAGTAGCTGTCAAGGTACTGTATGAATTAAATCATAACCCATGTATGTACCAATACACAAGTAAAATGAATGAATGAATAAAATAAATATGGATTCTTAAATGTCGGCAGTTTTTACTCCAAAAAATATCAATACGTATCGACAAATGTTTTATAATAAATTAAGCAATTTCCAACATTTCAGCTATAGGCCATTATACGATTCAGTTAAATATAAGATAGACATTTAAATAAAGATAGATGTAACAGGTTTCTGTGGGTTTTTTTTTGTTCACGGTGATCTTTAATATACACTGGGTGGTGTAGCTATGCACAAATATTTTCTAAAACGTCAAGCAGATATTTGTCTATAGCTCGTTAGTTATTTATGAAGACAAAAAATAATTAAAATAACAAAAATAAAACTATAAAATTACAAAGATAAAAAGAGCAGCATTCTGCTAAATATAGTCCTTTATATCCTGATATGCTATGTGTTGTTTCATTCGTTTTTTTTATATTTAACTTGATGCATTCGTTATTTAATGTTTAAATACTGAAATCGTTTAAATGGTTATATTTTATCATCAAAATGTAGTATATTTTATATCATTACCAACTTTTGATATAAAACCACTGTTATTTTATTGATTGTTATGAAATAATTTAAGTGCTATATTTTTATTAGTGAAAGTGCCCGCTCACTTTGACAAGGCCTGTCTAAATATATATTTCTGCCATGCCACTAATACAGGTAAACTATTGTTGCATTATCATTGTTTATTTTTCTGTTATGTACAGAGATTTGAATATTTATTTCCCCTCCAATCCTTTTCAATCTTCACGTTACATTTTGGTCATTTTCTCTCCAAATAAAATTTGCTCAAAGCTGCACAACATATGACCTGCTGTGACTTCTATTGTAGCTATGTTTAGCATCCCTATATGAGAGAGTGCCATAACCGCGTTTAGTCACACTATTGCTTTTCTTTTACAAGTGAGCATGAAAAAAACTAGTTTCAGCATTTATTTAAATTTAAATGAACAAGGTAAGCTGGTAAGGTAGTTACACAGTAAAAAAATTTTTATAAAAAAATAAATAAAAAAAAAAAAATCGAAATCGTGAATCGGTCAAACTTTATGAAAAAAAAAAAAAAAAAAAAAAAAAAAAAAAAAAAAAAAAAAAAAAAAAAAAAAAAAAAAAAAAAATCGAGATTTTTTTTTTTTTGCCATATCGCCCAGCCCTAATATATATATATATATATATATATATATATATATATATATATATATATATATATATATATATATATATATATAAATAATTATTAGGCAACATCCTTTCCTTTGGCAAAATGCGTCAAAAGAAGGACTTGACAGGCTCTGAAAAGTCAAAAATAGTGAGATATCTTGCAGAGGGATGCAGCACTCTTAAAATTGCCAAGCTTCTGAAGGGTGATCATCAAACAATCAAACAAGCGTTTCATTCAAAATAGTCAACAGGGTCGGAAGAAGCGTGTGGAAAAACCAAACCAAAAACCAAGGCGCAAAATAACTGCCCATGAACTGAGAAAAGTCAAGCGTGCAGCTGCCAAGATGCCACTTGCCACCAGTTTTGCCATATTTCAGATCTGCAACATCACTGGAGTGCCCAAAAGCACAAGGTGTGCAATACTCAGAGACATGGCCAAGGTAAGAAAGGCTGAAAAACGACCACCACTGAACAAGACACACAAGCTGAAACATCAAGACTGGGCCAAGAAATATCTCAAGACTGATTTTTCTAAGTTTTTATGGACTGATGAAATAAGAGTGAGTCTTGATGGGCCCGTGGCTGGATCGGTAAAGGGCAGAGAGCTCCAGTCCGACTCAGACGCCAGCAAGGTGGAGGTAGAGTACTGGTTTGGGCTGGTATCATCAAAGATGAGCTTGTGGGGCCTTTTCGGGTTGAGGATGGAGTCAAGCTCAACTCCCAGTCCTACTGCTAGTTTCTGGAAGACACCTTCAAGCAGTGGTAAAGGAAGAAGTCTGCGTCCTTCAAGAAAAACATGATTTTCATGCAGGACAATGCTCCATTACACGCGTCCAAGTACTCCACAGCGTGGCTGCCAAGAAAGGGTCTAAAAGAAGAAAAACAATTGACATGGCCTCCTTGTTCACCTGAGCTGAACCCCATAGAGAACCTGTGGTCCATCATCAAATGTGAGATTTACAAGGAGGGAAAACAGTACACCTCTCTGAACAGTGTCTGGGAGGCTGTGGTTGCTGCTGCACGCAATGTTGATGGTGAACAGATCAAATCACTGACAGAATCCATGGATGGCAGGCTTTTGAGTGTCCTTGCAAAGAAAGGTGGCTATATTGGTCACTGATTTGTTTTTGTTTTGAATGTCAGAAATGTATATTTGTGAATGTTGAGATGTTATATTGGTTTCACTGGTGAAAATAAATAATTGAAATGGGTATATATTTGTTTTTTGTAAAATTGCCTAATGATTATGCACAGTAATAGTCACCTACACACACAGATATCCTCCTAAAATAGCTCAAACTAAAAACTACTTCCAAAAATATTTGGTGTTTTTTGGGTTCATTGAGAACATGGTTGTTGTTCAATAATAAAATTAATCCTCAAAAATACAACTTGCCTAATAATTCTGCACTCCCTGTATACATAAATAAATAAGATAAAAATAATGTTCCTTTGTTACTTTCCTAATGTAAGCATACCAAAACTTAATTTGATTAGTAATGTCCATGGCTAAGAACTTAAGACAATTTTAAAAAGGTGATTTTCGTAGTATTTAGTTTTTATTTTATCCTGATTTAAAAAAATGTTCAAATAGTTGTGTATCTGCCAAACAATGGCCTTACTATCCTATAAGTATACATAAATGGAAAGCTTGTTTTTTCAGCTTTCATGTCATGTACAAATCTCAATTTAAAAAAAAGAATTGACACTTCAGACTTGTTTTGTGGTCCATAGTCACAAATGGGGAAAATGGTGTAGCTATAGCTATAGCTATAATACAAGAGGTTGTCAGGACTGACGAGTCTTGATTTCTGCTGTGATATTCAGATGTTAGGGTCAGAGTTTAACTTTACAAAAACTACACAAGTACTCCTGCCTTGCTTCAACAGTTCAAGCAGTTGTGTGGGGGTTATTTTTTTTGACCGCTTAGTACTAAACAAGCATTGTTTAAACACCACAGCCCAAGTACTGCTGCTGAACATGTCCATTCTTATTTGACCACAGGGTACACATCATATAAATGGCAATGTCCAGCAGGATAACTGCTTAAATTGAATTCATTAAATTAAAATGGTCTCCACAGTCAAACACAAATCCAACAGAGCACATGTGAGATGTGCTGAAAAAAAAGAGACTGGCATTACATCATGATATGCAGCAAACAAATCTGCAATTGTGATTCTATAATCAGGACTCTTACACCTTTTCCAAAGTCAAATAAAAAACACAGTTCAAGCACTTTCCAGGTGCATTTTCAATTTTTCCTAGCACTTTACAAGTGTGGCAAATTGCAAAGACAGATATACATACTTCATCAAATTATATCAAATTCTAATCATTATATTATTCTATAGTATAGTACAATATTCTTAAAACAATTTTGATTGCATATTTGCTCAGAGCCCAACATTTAATTACTCTCATTTAATTTTGCAAATATCATTTACACACATCTTAAATATATCATGTTTCATCTTAAATTAACTTCAATATTCATTTCAAAAGGTGCAGGCAAAAAAAAAGACAGGTGGATCTGACTACAGGCACTTGTGCAGACTCCAGAGATTTTATTTTCTTTAAATACTTTATTATAATTACCTGTTTAATAAGATAAAATTACATAAGCATCACAACTACAGTTTAAATCTGTTTCAAACTATTTTGACCAAAATCTAAGCACTTTTCAAACCCTGAAAACACTAGATTAAAGCATTTTAAGGACTTGCAGCACCCGTAGGAACACTGTAAAATGTCAGTATGAGCCAAAAATTCGGATTCTTTCTAACACTTGGCGGAATCTTTGCCACATAAAATTAAGGCAGTTAAGGTAAAAAAGTGTCACGACACCAGACAGAGAGGATCCAAGTGCAAGTAAAATTTAATAAGAATCAAAGGACACCAAATGGCTTGTAGCTAGAGCACATGAGAAAAAGCAAAGTTCAAAACAAAGAACTCCAACAGACCAAATGAAATCATCATCCGACGAACAATCAGCAGAGCATCCTAAGAGACGAGCAGACAGGGACAAGAACAAACAACGGACTGATAACCAGCAGTAACCACAGGCTGAAATATATAGCCAGTGAAAAGGAATCAGCTGGAGGATGATTTAGTCAGCTGATACGTCAGCTGATTCAATAGCATGCTGTTAACCCAGAAGGTAAACAAGCACACACCCACGCACACGACAACACATAAGGCAACACATAACATACAGAAGGAACACACAGATCCATGGATCGTGAAAAAAAGGGGTCTAATCTGCTTTTTGCAAGGTGTACCTAATACCATGGCTATTAATTATGCACTGCAGCACATGCACTGACTATTATCTCATTGTGGAGGTCAAGGAGTTTGACTGTTGATCAATTCTAAGTGATAACTGACATAGTTGGATCATCATAATTCATTTGTGACTGAGGAAGAGTCTGTCTGATATGACTTACACCACGTGGACCGAAGGTCTTGCTGTTGGCTGAAGGGCCTCTCATGCTGGCTGGGCGGAAGAGAAACAGCACAAGAGCTAGAACCAGCCATCCTATAATAATCATGGGTATAGTGATGTCGCCTTCTACTGAGGAGTTGGGGCCTGGCACTGCAAACACACACAAAAAACACAAACACATTTTACCTAGCATATGGTGCTTTTTATTTTTATTGATTGATTTTGGAGGGCCCACACACTTACTGTCCTGAAGGCACTCTGTGTCTGTACAGTAGGATTGGGACTGTCTCAGCTTGGGAGAAAATATATACAATATTTATCAAACAAGCGAAGCAATAAATGACACTACACAGCGTGTATAAAAGATTATAAATTGATATTGAATGTAACTGAATTGAAACGTGTGTATAAACTACTGGACTTCAAATGTTTGCTCTACAAATTAGATTATAAAATCAAACCAAAATAAAGGTCAAATGGTAATGGCGAATCTGGTTGCAGCGAGTGAACCAAGGATTGTTCGCGCCCTCTACTGGCAAGTCTTTCAAACTTTCTAAGCAATACTTCAGTATTCAAAATCTGTTCATGATTTTGACATTCCAGTCTGTTTGTACCTGAAGATTTATTTCATAAAACAGAATAAATACTTTAAAATTAGACTGTATCTGATCAGTATTAATGAGTGGGCCTAGAGTTCCTAGAGTGGGACGCTTTAGTCAGGCAGGTGACCAAAAACCTGATGTTATGTTGCATGAGCACCAGCATTTCTCTGTGGAGAGAGGAGAACCTGCATCTCTGAAGCACTCAATCAATAAGACCCTACCACAGAGTCACCAGAAGGCACACAAGAAGAGTCCATCTACAGTTTGCCAAAATTTACCTAAAGGACTCTCACATCATGACAAACACAATTCTGTGGTCTGATAAAACAGAGATTTATGGTGGGGGTGTTTTCCAGTGGCAGGAACTGAGAGGCTTGTCTGGATAAAGGGAAAGGTGAATGCAGTAATGTACAGAGACAACCTTGATAAAAACCTGCTCTAGAGCACTCTGAATGGGATGAGTGTTCATCTTTCAAATGGAGATCAATCCTAAGCACACAGCCAGTATGGCAAAGCAATGGCTATGGGACAACTATAGCCATAGCCCAGATAAACACCTGATTGAGCATCTCTGGGGAAATACACATAAATCTGTGAACCAACATTTCCAATCCAACCTGATGGAGATTTAGAGGCACTGCAAAGACAGATAGGAGTAACTACACAAAATTAGGTGTGCCAAACTTGTAGCATCATTGTCAAAAAACACTTGAGACTGTAAAAGTCTGTGAAAATGTGTGCAAATGTCATGTTTTTTTTAATAATTTTGCTAACTAGCATTTTTGCTAAAATATTGTTTGTAGATTTCTCAGAAATCTTATCAATTGAGGCTAATCAATTTTGGAATAAGGGTGTAACAGCGGATGTGGAAAAAGTGAAAGGCTGTGGATTCCTCTAGTATGCACTGTATTTTGGCAATTATGTATTAACTTTCATTGTCCATTGTGACTTTTGACAACTTTTTCCTCTCCATTGTAAACATTCACTGACATCGCTATACAAGAACAATATGCGCAATATTTTGTGGAGTGCAAGGTTTTAGTTATATGCCTCAAACTAAGAACAGTAACTGAGCTTAATTGCAAAGTCTGCTTAATTTAAAACCCCAAAGCATTCCTGTAGATAATAACTCAGCCTATCGTGGGTGGTAAGATGAAAAACTAACAAGTAAAAGTTTACTATAATAAACAACTTGCATGAACACAAATTTTGAAGTTTTTGTTTTATGTACATCTATACACACAAGATCACTTTGGAATACAGAGTTCTCAACCACAACAACAAAAATATGAAATATTTGAAAACTATTTTACCAAAATAGTTTAATTAGCAAGGGGGAAAAAAAGAGAAAATGTACTTCACACTTATTCACTTTTCCTTTATAAACATCAATGGATCAGTAACTTAATAAACAATAATTAACGGTGATAAATTAACAATAATAAAATTCATGCATTTGTAATTTTAAAATTGTTATGGTTATTATAATTTATTTTGTTAATGTATAAAACAGACGCAGCGGTGTTATTTAAATGATGATCTGTAAAAGAATGAAAGAGATTCATGTGAAACTCACCAGGTTGATCAGTCTCCTCATGGCATGTTCATGGGAGCAGATGCACTCGCAAGGGTCAAAGCCTCCCTCTGCCATCCTGTCCTCTCTCCTTTTTAAACAAACACACATTTAGCTCAAACCTGAATGGGTGTGATGAATTATAGTGGATTCACAGAGGAATATACAACACGTATTCCAGAAAATGTAGGACTTTTTAAAATGCATTACAATCAAGAACAAACTAATTGTATTCTAGAAATATTAACAACTTTCGATTTCAACAACTGCAACGCACTCTAAAACAGTTGGAACAGTATGGGGTTCCATTTGTGCCAAAATTCCCATGCCTGCTTTCTGCTTTGTACTTCACATTTGTCTTCGTCTACTCTCATTGCCCGCATGTTCAGGAAAATCAGCATTGTTGACGTACATGTTGTCTGTTGATGTCATCTTAATCTGTCGTCCTGTCGGTTTTTCTCACTTTTGTACTGTCATATTTTATGGGGTATGCTGTCATCTCATCTGTTGTCCTTATTGTTGTCTATTCATCTTTACTGTCATCCTTACTGTTGTATATGTTGTCGTCCTTATGGTTGTCTGTTCTGTCATCCTTACTGTCGTCTATGCTGTCGTTTATACGGTCATCCTTACTGCCGTCTATGCTGTTGTTTATACTGTCATCCTTACTGTCGTCTAGGGCTGGGCGATTTTTTTGATGTTTTAGATTAATTGAATTTACGTTTTAACACGATTTAATTTTTTATAAAATCAAGGTATCGCGATTTTTTAAAATAAAAATATTAAAGCAGCTTTTCCATTATCGTGCCAAACCGTTCTAAACTGTTAGACAACCGTGCTGATAGATTCTGTGTGTTGACGTCGCGGCTCTGTTGATGAGCTACAACAGCTGGCTCAGCGCAAGCGCGCTACCCCATTGTCGCGAGGTGCGTGCCCTGTCAGCGGAGGCGCGCGATGCGGCGCCAGGCGAAAGTATAAATCCAGCTTAACACTCAGGACCGGCGCGTCCATAGAGGCGACCTAGGCAGAATAGTGAGCGAGAACCCCCTGGTCCTTACTTTTATCCGCGACACCTACCCCCTCCCGGTCCTCTTTCATCCGCAAACCGGTAAGTTTCTATTTCACTTTCGGGTTGAGGGCTGCGTGATTGCTGTTCGCCTAGAGCGCCAGTTCAGCTTACTCCGGCCCTGGTTACAATATAAACATTACACAAAATAATAAAATAGGCTAAAAGTTTTATTCGTGGCTAGAGCTCAATTAATTTGATTGACATATAGGCAATGAGACCTTTACTTCGCCTGACTGAGCGTGAGTTTATTGCATGCTGCGCTGTATTCGGTAGCACAGATCGCTCTGATCTGGGTGAGAACTTTACCAGCGACTTCATGCACTGCTGAAAGCCTTTTTTTCTGCCTCGCATCGAATCAACAACAACATATATCCATGGAACATGAACTTGCAGACTCTTTGAACAACGAGGAAATAACTGCACCTAATTCAAAGCCCAGATGTCTGGTTTTGTATTTTATACCTGCGCACCACCTGAAGGACGGTTACGGCGTGTTATGAATGTCGGCTGTCATCGCAGAAAGTCAAATCTTGCTTTAATTTGGATTTTTGCTTGAAAGCTTTACGGAGTGGCACAGTAGCTGTCCAAGGTACTGTAGCTGTGAATTAAATCATAACCCATATATGCACCAATAAACAAGTAAAACGAATGAATAAATAAAATAAATATGGATTCTTAGATGTCGGTATTGTTTTTACTCCAAAAAAATATCAATACGTTTTGACAAATGTTTTATAAAAATAGAGCAATTTCCAACATTTCAGCTATAGGCTGTTATACGATTCAGTTAAATATAAGATAGACATTTAAATATAGATATGTAACAGGTTTCTGTGGGGGGTTTTGTTATTCACAGTGATCTTTAATATATACTGGGTGGTGTAGCTACGCACAAATATTTTCTAAAACGTCAAGCAGGAATTTGTCTAAAAAAATGTAATAGGCTACACCTTGTTGACCAATTTATGCATGTATGGCCATTAAAAATACATGTTCCTTAACCAGATGGTTTTTCAAGTTACTTATAAAGAGATTGTTGACTACAGTTACACAGTAAAAAAAAAAAAAAACAACGAAATCGAAATCGTGAATCTACTACTACTGTAGTCTATGCTGTCGTTTATACTGTCATCCTTACGGTCTTCTATGCTGTCGTTTATACTGTCATCCTTACTGTCGTCTATGCTGTCGTTTATACTGTCATCCTTACTGCCATCTATGCTGTCGTTTATACTGTCATCCTTACTGTACGTTCACACCGAATGCAGCGAAAGCGTCGAAGGTCGCCCTGGTGACAACGCCGTCTGCCTTCAGCTCCGGCGGCGAGAGCGCCAAAATTCACTACATTGATCTCATATTTAAAGGAGCCATTGCAGCATATCATATCAGTAACATTCCCGCATAAAACATGCTTTCTAGTGTAAAGATGTTGCACACTTATCAAATTCACTTAACTACGGAAGATCTAGTTGCATGTGATGTGGCTTTGTTCCACTATATGTCTATAAGCCTGAAATATTCTGAAGCAGCAATACTGTTTTGTATTGTCGCATGAAATTAAAGTAATTTTAATCAATTTAAGCTCCTGTAAGAAAACATTGCAAATAATTGGAAACCCAGCGAGCGCAATAATCAAACGTTAAGAAAACACTGTGGTCGGAACCAAAGTTCACAGTGACTTCTCTGGACTCCTCTCAAGCGGTGGATTTCTACATTCCGATTGCTTGCCGCCAAACCACGTCATAGCTCATTACCATAAAGTTGACTTGATTTCAACTCACCTCGACGCCCACACCGGCGAAGGCGTGCCACGCTGCTCCTCGCCGCTGGCTCCCATTGAAAATTAATGACTTCCGGCTACTTTGACGCTCTCGCCGCTTTCAGTGTGAACGTACAGTTACTGTCGTCTATGCTGTCATCCATGCTGCAGTTTATTCTGTCATCCTTATGGTCGTTTATACTGTCGTCGATATTTTCTTAGAGGCATTACGGGTTTCAAAGGAGTATTTTGAGTAGAGACACCATTTTGACAGTTTTCCTGTATTTACAATAAATAGTTTTTTTGTCAGGTGAATGTCTTTTTCTTTTGGCTTGACTAATAAAATCAGTATATAAATCAACAATATTAGTATTGTTGTTGTTAAATATGGATTGGGAAATATTTTTTTTTTAAATAATTACAATTTTAAAGGAGTGATATGGACTTCCACTTTACATCCATAGGCTGCTAATAAAAATGATATATACGTATATTAATCCAGGGACAGTTTATTAGCGTGTATGCCTTGTTCACATTTGACAATTTACATAACGATAGCAATCATTCAGCGAGATGATGTATCATAACTACTTCAGATAACAGAACAAGTCAACAAAAGGATGATTGGATTAGATGTCAATAAAGACGACAGCATAGACAGTAAGGATGACAATATAATGACAGCATAGACGACAGTAAGGATGACAATATAACGACAGCATAGACGACAGTAAGGATGACAATATAACGACAGCATAGACGACAGTAAGGATGACAATATAACGACAGCATAGACGACAGTAAGGATGACAGTATAAACGACAGCATAGACGACAGTAAGCATGACAGTATAAACGACAGCATAGACGACAGTAAGGATGACAGTATAAACGACAGCATAGACGACAGTAAGGATGACAGTATAAACGACAGCATAGACGACAGTAAGCATGACAGTATAAACGACAGCATAGACGACAGTAAGGATGACAGTATAAACGACAGCATAGACGACAGTAAGGATGACAGTATAAACGACAGCATAGACAACAGTAAGGACGACAGAACAGACGACCATAAGGACGACAGCATATACAACGGTATGGATGATCGTAAAGATGAATAGACAACAATAAGGACAACAGATGAGATGACGGAATAGAATATGACTACAAAACAGAGAAAAAGCAATAGGACGACAGATTAAGACGACATCAACAGACAACATGCATTTCCTGAACATGCGGGCAATAAGAGTAGACGAAAACAAATGTGAAGTACAAAGCAAAAAGCAGGCATGGGAATTTTGGCACAAATGGAACCCCATAGGACAGAGGCAAACTAAAAGTGAAAAGGTCATAGAATATTCAAATTAAACAGTTTTGAAGAAACTTGTGAAAACACTGAGAAATCCAGAGAAATCTATGTGCTCCAACCTTTGAGCCTCAGATGGCACATGTTGTGTTGTTTAATAAAGCCACATGAACTGAGGTGAACTTCAGAAAAAAAAACACTGCAACTGAACACAGTCTGCTGCTGCATCAAGAAATGCCACTTGAATGTTTGTTGATGGTGAAAGCTGTACATCGGTTGGGTGCTGTAATGATGCTGTTGGTAATTAGTCTGTGTTTCAGCTCATTTCTCAAAAAGAAACATTGTTCAGAAAGTTCACAGAGCAAAGTTCAGAGAGACCATCCAGACTGCAGTGGTGGCATGGCGGCTGCTTGTATGCCCATGTCATAATGATTGACATACCTGAAGGACTAGGCTCATCCCGAAGCTATAGACCATTTTGAGACATGTAAACAATAACAATGGTCTTAATGTGTTTCCTGTTTTACATTTTTAATTTCTACAGCTTCCAAGAATACAAAAAGAGCCATATATTGATAAATAATGTTATGATAGCTGTTTTAACATTAAGTTATGATTGAATTGCCTCTTGTTACAGTTATGAAATAGTTTGATAACAAGCAGGAAATGTTCATGGGCCAATGACAAGACTACATTGAAATGGTCTATAATGTGAACTTCATTATATTGGATCACAATTCGCACGTTCATGAGTCCACAACTGATTTAATTCATCCACTGAGAGCTAGTTAACAACTTACTGATTGAAATGATCCAGTCAAAGTGAGTGTCCAGTAAATGATTATATTTACAAAGAGTTTGTCAAAGTTACTAATGATGAATGTTAAGATTTAACATATTTAAGCCACAACTGTATGTTTGTGAAGTACATTTACTGTAAAAGGTTGAGCTGTATTGCCCATTGTATGCATTTACTGAATTTGGACATATCCATATTTGTGTATTACCATATGAAATGGGTAGATTTAATTTCAAAACTAACGTATATAGTTAATGGGTATAAAGCTATAATAATGAATATGAAGCTAGTGTACTATTACTAGTGTAATGCCAGCACACATTGCAAACGTTTCGTGTTTAGACCATTAATCATATACTAAAATTCTCATTTGTTCACTTAAAATAGTATTAATAATCTGTAAAAGCAATCAGTGTGCATTGTAATTTGGAAATAAAATTAAAATAAATTACGAGGCAGCACAGTGGGTAGCACAATCGCCTCACAGCAAGAAGGTTGCTGGTTCGAGCCCGGCTGGGTCAGTTGGCAATTCTGTGTGGAGTTTGCATGTTCTCCCCGTGTTGGCGTGGGTTTCCTCCACAATCCAAAGACATGTGCTATAGGTGAATTAAATAAGCTAAATTGGCCGTAGTGTATATGTCAAATGTCAGTAGTATTTAATACTTTTACTGGAGTAACATCTTATCTGTAGTTGTGCTCAAATGCTTGATTTATGGGGACAACAACAGAAGATTGGGGTTTATGAATCAAATTACGTATTCTGAGCAAGAAACTGAACATTTTATAATCCATATACTTAGCAAACAGTGTTCACAACTGCCTGGAAAGCAAGCTTCCTGATAAAAAAATGGATGCATGGGGCACAAACTCAAATGTTAGCTGACACGGTTTACAACTTTTTCTATGCATCATTTAAGATGTTGAACAGTACAACATACACATCCTCCTCCTCCACTGTTATCAAACAACGTCACAATTTTGCATTGACATGTACATCATCATGCAACAGGTGCTGGTGCTCCAGACTCACATCAACATTTTCCAGACCATGTGCAAAATTGCAATGTTGTAAATAATGTCTTCTAAATCTTCTTGCACATACCAATGGTGAAGCGCCATAGGTTTGCAAACTATTGGTAGACTGCCTATTTGACCAACATAAATTTATTTAGACTAAAAGCTTTATTTTCTCAGTGATGGGTTGCGGCTGGAAGGGCATCCGCTGCGTAAAACATGTGCTGGATAAGTTGCCGGTTCATTCCGCTGTTTCGACCCCAGATTAATAAAAGGACTAAGCCGAAAAGAAAATGAATGAATAAAAGCTTTATTATGTTTTGCTAAAATGTTTATAGGGAAATTGTCTCTGAAACATTGTTACTTTGAGTGCGGGATTAATGTATGGTAACTTAAAAATGTCCAAGCGCAATTTGTTTTCCTGAACATCTCCGATTTCAGTTTTGCATATAGGCCGAATTGACGAGAATTACGTAGTATCATTTATACTTTTGTTTTAAAAGACATTTATAACAGCTAATTACAGTAAAGTTTAATTTTGCTTTAAATATGTATACTGCTTTTATGTTTATACTCTGATGAGAAGATTAGCTGTCGAATATGAAGAGGTGCGCGCGCTCTGAAGTTTACAGCACTGCACGCTGTCATTAAATTAACGTTACGCGTCTGAAATGATTAGATGCCGTATGAGACTCATGTACCGGTCGGTGTAATAATCACTTGATATATTTGTTCAAGTAAAGTTACGTGATACCCAGTACAGATATATAAAACTCGACGTTTAGTTCCGTGTTTTAGTAAGTGAAACCATACGAAACCATAAACAAACAATCAAACAAAACTCGAGTAAGGTTTCAGGAAAGGATGCGTAGGTATACTTATTATACTTATTTTAAAGGAAATACCACGAACCTTAGATAGATTCGATGCGATTGTAAATGTCTTACTACGTTTATTTGTCGTGGATACTTTGCTTCCTTTTTAGAAACTTTAGACTCAACCTAGCGACTCACTATAACACTAAAACGTTACTAACTGCTTCTAAAAGCATGCAATAAATATAATTTAAGGTATACAAAATAAACAAAGAATAAAAAGCATTTCTTTTTATAAGCCATCGTAAATCATCTTAAGTGAAGCAGCTGAAACATTAATTGAAATAGAATCCAATATCCTCAAGGATGCACAATTTACTTAAATTCATTAACCAAGACTAAATATTAAGGCAACAACGTTAAAAAGGATTTTTGAAATATAAGAATAATATGTAAACTACAATGCAAATCAAACAGTATTAAGATATCTTACCAATGATCTCTTCGAGAACTCACTCGAAGAGATTTAGAAGCATTCGCTTTAAATAAGCAGCTCTGATCTGTTTATATCGACCCTTGAGAGCCTCCGGTTGGACAGGCCAAACAGTGCAAATGCTCCCTGTGTACACTGGCGTTTGGCAAAGAGCTGCACCTCCGGCTGATGTTCCGTCTGTGTTTTGATAGGATCGGCAAAGCAAAATTAGGAATGTTACTATGGCGAAGACTTGGTTCATGAATGGTAAACACCTGCCCTGACGTTGATTTGTATCCTTCGTAGGGCGTCCAATTGCAGACGTAATTAATATTCATGAGATAAGCCTTCGGTACATTTCAGCAAATCAACAAGGCTGACTGGCCGAAGATAACGCCTGGTAATTAATATACATGAGAGAATCCTTTAGCATAGTAATATTTACACGTTCGTGACTTCGTGTAGAGGAATTAACATGGAGAGCCACGTCGCTGACGTGACATGTCGCAGACTCTGAGATCATTGTGTGAAGACTAAAGGCTTACTATATAATATCAGCATAAACCACGTAACCTTATTTACAGTTTTTCTCAGTGGCTTTGGTGCATTTCTCACAACACTATTTACATTTGCACAACAGTTAATGCATTTCTCAAAACAATTAGTACAAACTGTAAAACAATAGACTTGTTCTGTTGAAAATAATGTTATCGTGACCTGCTAAGTGTTGTGTTTTGAATAGGCTTCAGTTGTTAAAATGTTCTCATTCTCAAGTTAAGATATTTTAGTAGATATTTTAGTATCCACTTGCATGGAAAGAAGGAAATTTGTCAAATGCCTGTGTCAACTGCTTTGTTAACAGCATTATTCATATTTTGTTGTTCAACAATAGAAAAAATTAGCTAATAACTTTTCTTACCAACACTTTAAAGCAGCAATTGATTTTGGCACCTTATTTTCCTGTTAGAAAAGGAAATAGACATGCAACCATGTTTAGTGTGCATTGTGCAAAAACAATATTTTAGAGAAGTGTGTCATCATAAATTAAGAGTGCTATTGAGTGATATTGCAGAATGATTCAGTGAGAGTGAATCAGGGACAAGAATGGTCACTAGTTATTAATTAATCATTAATAGAGATTTAAAATGGGACTCGGGTATTTTTTTTTAACCAAGATGAATTTCTTTTTAAAGGACTTAAGTTTATTTTTAATGCATTCAGCTGTACAAATCTATCTGTATAAATGCATTGTTTGACAGACCTAAATGAGGCGAAATTTATCTAAAATCTGAATCAACTACAGTTGATTTCACAATGTGCTTGATCTAGAGTTCTCAAAATGCAACATGGCAGCAGTTTACATGGGAAACCAATTGAATGCTAATTAACCATATTTTTATTTCAGTCTTAATCTCACCCATCGACAAGATAACACAAATATAAATGTTATGCGTTCAGTGCAAAGTACACAACCGTTAAAGATGACATAAAGATCACCAATACAGAAAATAATATCAAGTGAAAATTTGCAGTTAATTGGCATCTGAATTGATAGATGTATGAGTAACATGATGGCCTGGTGTGGTCATACATACTTTGAAGTTGAATTACATTTTACCCATTCAAGGGAATACACAATTACTACAATTAGAAGTGAACACAAACACACACAGACAAAGTGAACAAATCACTCCATGTGACTTCAATGGTTCAACTGTCACACAAAGCTCCAAGAAGACTTGTGTGCCAAAAACTATAAAAATGATTTTGTCTACATCAGATTAGGCTGCATGTTATTATGGGCAAAAAACATTGTGTGTTGCTTGTTTTTTAGTATGTTGATGCTTTTTTTATTGCAATAACAGGCATTTACAATAAACATACGGTAAAATAAGTATAATACAAACAATGCAAATATTACTTTTTGCACAAAAAGAGAATGACAATTTTAAAGTATTACAATGGTATGGCAAATAGAAAGATAGTGAGAAAGAAAAAAGACAATAAAATAATAAAATAAAAAAGAGAGAGAGGGCACATGAAAAAATAATACAATTTAATGCAGAATATTAAATAAAGCTCATGTTTTAGACGTTTTAATTGCTTTCTTGTTATGAGACTCTGAAATGGTATTTAAGTACAGATCCAATTCTCGTTTAAAAAAAAAAATTGGTTTAGATTTAGTATATTTACATTTATGTATAAACAATTTTCCAATAAATAATATATTTGTCTGTTGCTTGTGTTTCTTAAAGGCAATATGTTGTGTTAGCTTTCATATAAAATATCTTTTTTTATAATGTTTTAGGGTTTTTAATCTTTTTATTGAACAGCGGAAAGACAGGAATGTGTGGGGAGCGATCAACAAGAACATCAAGCTGGGACTCAAATTTAGGTCACCCCAAGCACCTCAGTGCTATGTGTCAGTGCACTTAACCACTAGCTACTGGCACTGACCATGTAAAATATCTTAATTTGTATTCTGAAGTTGAAGGTCCCAGGGAGTTGTAACAACACAATGATGAGTAATTAATAACAGATTTTTTTGAGAGAACTAACCCCTAAGGGGGCTGTATGGTGGCGCAGTGGGTAGCAAGTTCGCCTCACAGCAAGAAGGTCGCTAGTTTGAGTCTCGGCTGGGTCAGTTGGCGTGTCTGTGTGGAGTTTGCATGTTCTCGCCGTGTTGCCGTGGGTTTCCTCCGGGTGCTCCAGTTCCACCCACAAGTCCAAAGACATGCGCTATTGGTGAATTGGGTTGGCTAAATTGTCTGTAGTGTATGTGTGTGAATGAGTGTGTATGGATGTTTCCCAGTGATGGGTTGCAGCTGGAAGGGCATCAGCTGCGTTAAACATATTCTGGATAAATTGGCGGTTTGTTCCGTTTGGTGACCCCAGATTAATAAAGGGACTAAGCTGAAAAAAAAATGAATGAATGAATAACCCTTAAAGGCACCTCAGTCTTGGGTACTGAAAGTGGAAGAGAGCTCTGTTCATTCCCTGCCACACCCACAACAACTGGTATTAAGATTTGAACCTGCAACTTTCCAAGCTTGGCTGATTTAACTTCAAATTTCAAACTGTTTATAAAGTGAAAAGTAAAAAAAAAAGTTCTTATCAATAGCTTTTGTCAAATATAGCATACATTACAGCACATCAAGCCATTGTATTATTTTTAAACATTGTATTATTCACCACAACCTTTTAGTTGTTAATTTTAATATATATAAGAGAAAAATAACTCAGATTTAGCATGTCATTATAATGCTAAATACATATTGTATGCTACAGACAATTTATCTTCATGTTCCTGTTAGATTCATCACATCTAACAGGATTTATTTATTCATTAAATTCTAACTCATTCATTTTCTTTCTACACCTCCATCATTGAATCAGTCATCTGCACATCAATAACTGTCTGGTTAAGCTCAGCTGCCAAATCCGACCTCCGAAGACTACCTTAAATAGTTCGGACTGCTGAGCGAATCATTGGTACAACCCTCCCTACTCTCCAAGAGCGAGCAGAAGGGCTGCCAAAATCACTCTGGACCCCTCACACCCAGCACACTGCCTCTTTGAACTTTTACCTTCTGGTCGACGCTACAGAGCACTGCGCACCAGAACAGCCCGACACAGAAACTGTTTCTTCCCTCAGGCAACCCATCTCATGAACACTTGATGATAGTAATTGTGGAACCAACATCACTACTTGCTATACACTTATATTCACATATACACTTATTTAACACACTTTACATGCCAATTTGCACATAACAGCTGCACATATAACGTTGTATATAGTAATATACCTGTACATACACTTGTCAATTTGTATATTTGCATTCACTACTTTTTAAAATATATTTATTATCTGTTTTTTAGTCCTGTCTGTAATTCTGTTGCACTGTAGAAGCTCTGTCACGAAAACAAACTCCTTGTATGTGTGAACATTCATTCATTCATTTTCTTTTCGGCTTAGTCCCTTTATTAATCCGGAGTCGCCACAGTGGACTGAACCGCCAACTTATCCAGCACGTTTTTATGCAGCAAATACCCTTCCAGCCGCAACCCATCTCTGGGAAACATCCACTCACTCTCATTCACACTCTGTGTGGGAAACTGGAGCACCCGGAGGAAACCCACGTGAACACAGGGAGAACATGCAAACTCCACACAGAAACGCCAACTGACCCAGCCGAGGCTCGAACCAGCAACCTTCTTGTTGTGAGGCGACAGCACTACCTACTGCACCACTGCATTGCCATGTGTGAACATACCTGGCAATAAAGCTCTTTCTGATTCTGATTCTGATAAAAAATGGACCCATGTGATTTAATACTTAGTTTAAATTAGTGTAGGCCTAAATTGTTTGCAAATACAGTGTAAGGGGGTGAGGATGGACTGTTGTGTTCTGAACGCATCACGTGGGAGTAAAACAGATGCATCGCAGCACGACATCATGTGACAGCACCACATCATATGGGAGTGAAACTAGATGTGAACGCTTTCTGGATCTGTCAAGACTGAGCTCTGCTTTTGTGCTGCATAACACATCCACCTGATTCAACAAAGAGGGACAAACGCAGTTTTGTAGTGCAGTGTTTGAGTTTTCAAGGCTCTTATTGTGTTTACCGGTGTTTTCTGGTGCTTTCCGTACTGTTTTAGGAGAGAGAGGGAGAGGGAGAGAGAGAGACAGACAGAAAGAGAGAGAGAGAGAGAGAGAGGGCGAAGGAGCGCGAGAGGGGTGTGAAAGTGAAGCTCTATCATTCTTTGCGGACTGGAGGCTCAAAAACAGCGGAAGAGAGAGAGAAAGAGTGAGAGAGAGAGAAATCAATCAGCCATGGCAAATATCGCTGTGCAGAGGATCAAGCGAGAGTTTAAAGAAGTGCTGAAAAGCGAAGAGGTTTGCAAAACGCTACTTTACTATATTTTCCTGCCCGTTAAGAACAAACAGAAGGACTTTTGGCGATGAACATATATAACCCAATGAGCTAGCCTAGCATGCTAAGCTAACGTTAGCATGAGCTGTCATATGATAGACTTAAGATACGGAAGTCACACTTCTGACAAATGTGCTACCCTCGATGCTATAAGACGAAATCATAGACCGAAATGTTTAATTCATTTATGAACATGTCAGTGTATGGTTAAATTTGTGATGGCACACGTCGAGCTTAAGCCATGGAGCTATTTGACATAGTTAGCCGGCTAGCTTCACCAACACTTCTTTAGTGTGCAATAATAGCACTCGAACTCACTGTTTTAAGGTTGGTTTTCTGTTTTGAAATACCTGATAGTGGTTTACTGATCGTGTTCACACGTTTTTTTGTGTGTGTGTTGGTGTCAGTTAACAGGACAGCTAGGCTGTGCTTTTTTAAAGTAATGCAGCACCATTGCTGTTTCAGAATCTTTTGAGCTGCCTACATAGACAGCATTTTTAGGAATCATAGTCGCATATCATGCTGTCTACTAAGGGTGCTTATTATGTTCAGAAGACAGTTTCATAACTTGACTATACCGGTCGTTTCTTTGTTCTGTGAAAAAGAAGCTCACGAATCTATGGTACCTCACTTACTAAATACATTTTTGTTTTGCTTTATAACAGACGAGTAAAAATCAAATAAAAGTAGATCTGGTGGATGAAAACTTCACAGAGTTAAAGGGAGAAATAGCAGGACCACCAGACACACCATATGAAGGTATTGAGAGCTCTTTCATGATGTTTTTTTTTAACGTTTGCTAGTACATTAATGCTGGAGTTAAGATTATAACATGCAAACTGTTTTTTTTCCACAGGGGGAAGATATCAACTAGAAATCAAGATCCCTGAGACGTATCCATTTAATCCACCCAAGGTAATTCAACAAATATTCTTTCTACTGTTTTTACATATAATATTGCCAAACTTTTTTTTTTTTTACATAGACCTACTTATAAGAAAAATTAATGTTATTAATATAAAAATAAGTAGAAAATAGCATGACATAGAATTCAAATAAGGTGATAAATGAATGAAAATAAAATATAAATCAATATATTGTGAAGTAGAGCTGCACAATATTGGAAAATCTAACATTGCAATATTTTTTTATTTTGCGATATATGTTGTGATATGAATACAATTTCACCAGATGGCTTAATATCTCTATTTGGAAAGAATTTATAATATTGGATAAATTGGGATGATTCTGCAGTGGGAGTGCATCTCCATAAAATCTAAAAAAATAATCTATAAAATGTTTGGGGTCCTCCGACACATTTTCGTTGTGGTCTGTTTTATTTGCAGTGCATTTCTGTATTTCCATGTGTTGTGAGTGTTTCTATGCACGTGTTTAGTCAGAGATTGATGAATTAATGTTTATTATTTGCATCTCCATAAAAACCAATAAACTGTCTATAAACCTTTTGGGGTCCCCGACACATTTTCATTGTGGTCTGTGCTATTTGCAGTGCATTTCTGTATTTGCATATGTTGTGAGTATTTCCATACATAACAATCTGTAAACACAGTCAAGGCAAAGATGCAATTGAAATAGTGTTTTATTGTTTCTCGGGTCTAACAGTATTTAAGTACAGTAACTGAATGATACAAATAAAAATAATTCAATAAAATTAATCGTAGTTAAGGTCACAAATGGTACAATTTCTTATACATGAATGCTTTTAAAACAATTATACAATCACAGTCATCTAAACACATGCGAAGGATAAATTATAATACAAATTCAACATTGCATATCCTGCGATGTGACTATTGCGGATGATCACATTGCGTATCGATGCTGTAACTATATATTGTGCAGCCCTATTATGAAGTTAAGTTCCATAACATTTGGGTCTGGAGGATCTTTGTTTATATTCAGTAAGGCAATAGTTGGTGAGTGAGGTTCAGTAATCGACTGTACTGTCGTAATTCAGTGTTCTGGATATAATCAGAATGTTAAGCCCTTTAAAGACATGAGGTTAAAGAATTTAAGTATTTTTCTTAGATTCAATATAGATTCGCATTTGGAATTTAGAGAAAAAGCTAAAAGTAAATCTTTGATATGAACTAACCAAACTAGACGCAAGAAGAAAGATCACATAAATAACTTGGTTAAAGTGTTCAAGTATATCTCTCTCCTCTTTTGTCTTTAAGTCTGGAGGGATCATTGCTAGTTTGCAAAAAACAGATCCAGATTTTTTATTATTGACACTACTAAAAAAAAATATTACATCAGGCTTTGATTTCATCTAGTCAGAGGATATCAGGCTTGTTTGATATTTTACACAGATTTTAGAACATGTACAGTTGAAGTCAGAATTATTAGCCCCACTGTTAATTTTTTTCCCTAATTTCTGTTTAACAGAGAGAAGATTTTTTCAACACATTTCTAAAGATAATAGTTTTATTAACTCATCTCTAATAACTGATTTATTTTATCTTTGCCATGATGACAGTAAATAATATTTTATTAGATATTTTTCAAGACACTTCTATACAGCTTAAAGGGACATTTAAAGACTTAATTAGGTTAACTTGGCAGGTTAGGGTAATTAGGCAAGTTATTGTATATTGATGGTTTGTTCTGTAGACTATCGAGAAAAAAAAATAGCTTAAAGGGGCTAAAAATTTTGACCTTAAAATGGATTTAAAAAAAATTAAAAACTGCTTTTATTCTAGCCGAAATAAAACAAATAAGACTTTCTCCAGAAGGAAAAATATTATCAGACATGCTGTGAAAATTTCCTTGCTCGGTTAAACATCATTTGGAAAATATTTAACAAAAGAAAAAAAATTAAAAGGGGGGCTAATAATTCTGACTTCAACTGTATATCATCATGTTTCTCCAAACAATGAGATCAATGTTTCTTCTGGTGATTATTATGTTCAAAATAAAATGAAAGTTTATTATTGTGTAATTCTCAGTAGTTTGATCTGCGATGCCCCAACAATTGACTTGATTAATAAAGCAGTAAATAACAGTTTAAAAAAGTTGCAGCTGTACCTAATCTTGCACTTACTACTGGGAATATTGAAATGCCTTCTTGTATTTGAATATAAATTGGCAATAATAAAGTACTTACCAATTTAAGTTTATTTCAAATTGAAAGCAGAATTCCAATGTGTTACTCCTTTTCTGTAAATTCCTTAAACTGCTGGGAAATCTTCTAAAAGATGTGTAAATAAATTTTAGACAGAAATTTTTAGTCAAGGATGAGACACGTTTTGGAGTCTGCATCAAATTAAATTGTGTTTTTACATGCATAGAAAGCATATTAAAGTGTTAGCTTTAATATTAATAATAATGTTAATAATAATGTTTTTAATAAGTGTTGCAATAATGTCCCAAACAGTGGCACGTTGGCACAATGGGTAACACTGTCGCCTCACAGCAAGAAGCTCACTGGTTCTAGTTCCGGCTGGGCCAGTTGGCATTTCTGCATGCAGTTTGCATGTTCTCTTGGTGTCTACGTAGGTTTGCTCCAGGTCCACCGGTTTCCCTTACAGTCCAAAGACATGCGCTAAAGGTGAATCTAATAAGCTAAATTGGCCGTAGTGTATGAGAGTGTGTGTGAATGAGTATGTATGGGTGTTTCCCAGTACTGGGTTGGGGCTGGAAGGACATGCGATGCATAAAACATAAGCTGGAATAGTTGGCGGTTCATTCCCCTGTGGCGACCTCTGAAATAGAGACTAAGCCGATAGAAAATAAATGAATAATAAATGAATAATGCATATATTAGGTTGAAAATAAAATATTATCATGTGCTTAAAATGTATAAAAGAATGTGTGATCAAACTAAATTTTGTTGTATTTTAAATTATTAAAAAAAACTTCATCCTGATACATGGGTAAAACGTGGTTGTTTAAAGAAAAGTGGCAAAGATGTACAATTCATTTTTTATTTTATTTTGGGATTCCTGTTTTAAATATTATAGACAAGATATTTTTGTATCTGAACATTTGTTTCATTGAAAGACATGATGAATGGAGAAAAAAAGGAAAGAATGTTAATTGTACTCATTTTTACCTCTGAGTCTCATCAGTCCCACCTCAATTTCTTTTATTTTATATATTAATTATTTTTCACTGATGACAGTTCTGAGTGCAGTAACAAAGCAAAGAAGATCATTTAGAATTTAATGTCAACTCGCAGCAAAAATAAATATCTATATCATAAATTAAAAATGAGTTTTGTCATCTTTTTCAGGTGCGGTTTATTACTAAAATCTGGCATCCCAATATAAGTTCAGTTACCGGGGCGATATGTTTGGACATTTTAAAAGATCAGTGGTGAGTGCTTTATTATCATGAATCATCATTTAATAAAATGGTTTAACTTAAAATGAAAATTGATTCAAATTTAACTGCAAATAAAGTAGTTCCTAACTTTTACGGCTTTCTGTTTTCTGTTGAGCACAAAATACAATATTTAGAACATTTTGGAAACCTGTAACCATTGACATCCATAGTTGGAAAAACAACTACTAGGGAAGTCAGTGGTTACTGGTTTCCATCATTCTTTCAAATATCTTTTATTGTGTTGAACAGAAAAAGGAACAGCTTTTAAACAAGTGGAGGGTGAGTGAATGATTACAGAATTTTCATTTTGGGTGAACTAACCCTTCAATAATTTTGACACTGCTCTTTTTTTCCTCTTCTTCCTGTTCCCTTTTCAAATGATTGTGTCTTCATATCCTGTGCACAGGGCTGCTGCTATGACTCTGCGAACAGTTCTGCTCTCACTACAGGCTCTGTTAGCTGCAGCAGAGCCTGATGATCCACAGGACGCTGTGGTAGCCAATCAGGTACACCTCTGTCAACTATGCACTGTCAGTGGCTGCGTCCGAAATCACTTACTACTCGAATAGGTTGTACATCTGAATTTACCTCATGACTGTTAGAAAGGTACGTTTTCTATAGTATAAAGTGTGAGTATTATGAATGAAATTTTGACAAACAACACCTACCATTTGTCATTATCACATGACCTACCTGCGTCAGTTGCGTTGCTTTACATCCATTCATTAATTTCTCTGACGTGTGGCATCATGGGAATGAGTTGCATCCATTTGATGTGCAATACAGCACTGCAATAAGTGCTTTTCTTGCTTAAAATTTTGTTTTGTTTCTAGTCCAAATATCAAAAAATTCCTAAATCACAAAGTATTTTGTAGACAAGCAAAACATATTGTAGTCTTGTTTTCCCTTTTGACATAAGATTATTTTGCTGACTCCACTGGCAGATTATTTAGCCATTTTTAACCTAATTTTGATGTATTATTTCTTAAAACAAGACAATATGTTTTGCTTGTCTAGAAAATGCTTCTTGATTTTTTAAAACTTTTTAGATATTTGGACTACAAATATATATATATATATATATATATATATATATATATATATATATATATATATATATATATATATATATATATATATATATATATATATAAATAAAACAAAGTAAGAATCTTGCCGGAGTAGGTAGTAGGACCCCAAGGTACGCATGGGCCGGTTTAAGATTCTGACGGTATGATAACCTTGGATAAAAATATCAAGGTTTTCATGCTATTGTGATTATTGAGTTATGTTCTTTATATTTCTTCTACATATAGCTTTACATTTGAAGAGGCATTTTTGGATATTTTGCTTATCTTTGGATATAAATAAGAGTCTATAGCATGCTTGGATGTTGGCGTATAAGCAATTTGGTTTTCAGATGTGGGCTGACCAGTAGCTTTTGATGTGTATACTCCTTTTCTGCTGGAGATACTGTTGCCCTAAAATAGTAAATAAAATGGCAGTAAAAACACTTAACTTACATATAACGTAAGAATGCTGTAACAATTTTTGCAATTTTAAAATCTGGGAAATGGTCATCGTCCCATGCCTACCTCCGGGTAATTCTACTCATATTATTAATTTGGACACACTACTATATCGCAGGGAAGTATGCGATTTCAGATGCAGCCTGTGTCTCTGTCTAACTGAGAATGTGGCATGACAATGTGGCTTTGTAAACCTTTTAACAAC
Organism: Danio kyathit; assembly: GCA_903798195.1. Lineage (NCBI taxonomy): Eukaryota > Metazoa > Chordata > Actinopteri > Cypriniformes > Danionidae > Danio > Danio kyathit. The sequence continues at coordinate 31,496,960 of LR812519.1, forward strand.
ATCACTGTTGTCATTTTTTTGCAGTATAAGCAGAATCCAGAAATGTTCAAACAAACCGCTCGTCTCTGGTCTCACGTTTACGCTGGTGCTCCCGTGTCCAGTCCTGAGTACACACGCAAAATAGACAAACTTTGTGCAATGGGCTTTGACAAAGTAAGTACTGAAAAGTGGACAGCTGCAAAATGAAAAGATGCACTGACTAAAGCAGGGTTTGGCAACTTTGTGACATGTGGCACTATTGGCACGATGCACTTTGAGCATATTACTAGGAATGTCCATAGCTATTAAGATTCTAATCCTGTCCTGTGTGGTCTTTAGCATGGTGGCTTTAGACTAGCAACTATAAAATATTTACTAGATGAAGATATCTGTCTATCAGTTGGTGATTGATTGAATAGTGGCAGAGCGGACGAGAAAGTGGGCTTGCAGACGGATGTAAGAAAAGGAGTTTAACTAAATATATGAAAGATTCAGCAAGTGTCATAATAATGTTTTAAGAAATGACTGTTGATATCAAAACTAATTTTATTTGAATATTTAAAAATGATTTCAAAATGCATTTGGGTCAAAGATTAGATGTTCCATGTTTGCTTGAACATCAATGACATTTAGAAGTCATTTTATGTGCATAGAAAGTATATATAATGCAAGTAACGTGTCTAAGATAAAGATTAAAATATAGGTTAGATATAGTTCCATCATCATTCAGCGGAGAATGTAAAAAATCTAAACAAATTTTCATGCTTGTATGAATTAAAATATGTATAATATACTAAAAGCATTTCATATGTCTGAAACTGGGAAATGAGTAGCACCTGTGGGTTTGAAAGATAGTGGCAATTATTATTTTTGGTATTTTGTTCTTACAATTTAACACTTGTATTCATTTATTCCTAAAATTCATTTTCCTTCTTGGCCCATGTAAAAATTATTCAAAATATAATGGTAACATGCACTTGAAAACTTTTATTCATTTAATTAATTAAATTTTTTTGTAGAGTACTAGTCCATTTACCATATGCCTTTTTTCCCCCAATTGAGACTTTCTTGGTTGTTCTGATCCAGAGTCTCAGTGGTCGTGTGGCGATGATTCTGCTGTAAGTTTGTTCTTCATGACAGCTGGACGTAGTTCTGTTCTGGTCCTTGTTTAAGATGAAGACTTTGCTGAAGTTGAACCTGCTGGTCCTGTTTAGTTGGTCGGTTTGTGAGGTCCCGCCTCTCCCCTATTATGATTGGTTGGCTGGAGACAAAGTGAAACTGATAACTGCTTAATGTTAACCTTAAGTTTAACTTTATGTCATTATGAACAGCCAATTTGTTTGGGTGTTTTACTGAAATACCTGTACAGTCTGAATTAATCAGAATCAGTTTTATTGCCAAGTGTGCTTCACACACACAAGGAATTTGTTTGGCTACAGAAGCTTTCAGTGTACATTAAGTGACAAGTGACAACACAAAATTAAATATGAGAAAAGAAAAAGGCGATAAACATTAAACAGATGCAATTAGTCAAAAAGGTCTGGATGTTGAACTGTATGTACAGATTTGTTGTAAATATACAGGTTATAAGGTGTTGTGTACAAATGCGTGCAAGTATTGCATTGTATATTGTTATAAGGTGCTGTGTACAAGTGCGTATGAGAAAGTATTGCACGTTTATTGCACAGTAGGAGAATATTTAACTGTTCATGAGGTAGATGGCCTGAGGAAAGAAATGTTTCTTGTGTCTGGCTGTTTTTGTGCTTGGTGCTCTGTAGCGCCGACCAGACGGTAACAGTTGGAACAGGTGTGCTGGGTGCGAGGCGTCCAGAGTGATTTTGCGAGCCCTTTTACTCACTCTGGAAGAGTACAGTTCTTTAAGTGTAGGAAGGGTAGTGCCAGTGATTCGTTCAGCAGTCCGGACTATTCGCTGTAGTCTACGGAGGTCGGTTTTGGCACAAGTGCAGAGGATGGTTTGGATGACAGCTGAGTAGAACTGTACAAGCAGCTCCTGTGGCAGGTTGAACTTCCTCAGCTGAAGAAGAAAGTACAGTCTCTGCTGGGGTTTCTTTACATTAGAGTCTATGTGAATGTCCCACTTCAGATCCTGAGAGATGGTGGTGCCCAGGAACCTGAATGACTCTACTGCAGCCACAGTGCTGTTCATGATGGTGAGTGGGGGGAGTGCAGGGGGGTTTCTCCTAAAGTCCACTATCATCTCCACTGTTTTGAGCGTGTTCAGCTCCAGGTTGTTGTATCTGCACCATAAAGCCAGTCGCTCCACCTCCTTTCTTTATGCAGACTCGTCACCGTTCCGGATGAGGCCAATAACAGTAGTGTCATCTGCAAACTTCAGGAGCTTGATGTAGAGGTCTTTTGTGGTGCAGTCGTTGGTGTGTACAGGGAGAGGAGCAGTGGGGATAGAACACATCCCTGTGGGGCACCAGTGCTGATGGTGCGGCTGTTGGACGTGATTTTGCCCATTCTGACTAGCTGTTGTTTATCTGTCAGAAAGCTGGTGATCCATTGACAGACAGATCTAGGGACAGACAGCTGGGTCAGTTTGTTCTCGAGCAGTGATGGGACGATGGTGTTACTGAAGTCCACAAACAGAATCCTTGCGTAGTTCCCTGGTTTGTCCAGAAATGTTGTTAAATGTTACTTTAAGGTCCCCTGAAGAACCAATTCAATGTGATGATGCAATTTCCACTGATACAGGAATTAAAGGTGGGGCATATTGCACAGCACTTCCTCTTTATTCAAATAATTTAGTTTATATCACAGCTCTGCCAGAGTTTAGGACAGTTACAGTCCAATATAAATGTTGAATCTGTCTGTTTATGTTCCTAATCTCTGCTCAGTAGCACCTAAAAATACATTTGAATAGAATTCAATTGGTCAGATGCGGATTGTGGGTTTGTGCAAATTTACATTTAACAGTCAACATTTTCAGCATCAGCAATAGCGTTTTAAAAGAGGTGGGACGTATCTAATAGTAGAGAGCATTTGATTAATCAGAAGATTTGACCAGAAACTGAAGTATGAGGCCATGTCAAAAATTAGTTGATTCATTTTGCCGGTGACAGCTTGTCACTGTTTTGCATCATACAAGATTATAGATTACCTTAGAACTAATATATTAATACTCATTTTAGGTTTGGTTTTAAAATCGTATATACAGCTGAAGTCAGAATTATTAGCCCCCCTTTGATGTTTTTTCTTTTTTAAATATTTCCCAAATGATGTTTAACGGAGCAAGGACATTTATGTCTAATAATATATTTTTTCTTCTGGAGAAAGTCGGATTTGTTGTATTTTAGCTAGAATAAAAGCAGTTTTTAATTTTTTAAAAGCCACTTAAGGTCAAAATGATTAGCCCCTTTAAGCTATTTTTTTTCCGATATTCTACAGAACAAACCATCATTATACAATAACTTACCTGATTACCCTAATCTACCTAGTTAACCTAATCAAGCCTTTAAATGTCACTTTAAGCTGTATAGAAGTGTCTTGAAAAAGATCTATTCAAATATTATTTACTGTCATCATGACAAAGATAAAATAAATCAGTTATTAGAGATGAGTTAATAAAACTATTATCTTTAGAAATGTGTTGAAAAAATCTTCTCCGTGAAACAGAAATTAGGGGAAAAAATAAACAGGGGGGCTAATAATTCTGGCTTCAACTGTATGCTTTTTGTTGAAGAGTAATCAGAGATTAGGCTCGTCACAGACAAGATACAATTACCTGCCCGTTTCAAAGCACCAGCATTTGGCATTCATTGTTTACTCTAGTAAAAATACATTCCTATAGCTTGACTACACGATTGGCCAAAGTGTATTGTACATTGAACATAAGAATAATTAAGAAATAAATGATCCTTCATGTCACAAAGGTTGCTGACCCCTAGACTATAGTCTACAAATCTGCACATTGCTTGTGTTGCATTGCATTTTCACGTGTTACACAATGAAAAGGATGGTTGTTTATGTAGGAGTACAAATTCACCAGTGCTGACAGAAAACGGTTTAAAAGCTTGGTAGTTGGTAAAAAGATATTTGGATATTTTTGATAGAAGTCTGTTTTGCTCATCTACTCAACATTTATTTGATGGGAAGTGCAATAAAAATGGCAATACTGTGAGAGTGAAATATTACAATTGAAATGAACAAAATAAGATAAATAAAATGTATAATTTGATAACAATTAAGACTAAACATTATTTATTCCTGAATTGTTATCATTTTTAGCATCATTATTCCAGTCTTCAAAGTCAGGATCTTTCAGAAATCAATCTTAGCAATGTTGGGAATAGTTGTTGATCAGTTTAACGCATCCTTGCTTAATAAATATTAATGTCTTTAAAAAATGACTCCCTAGACCAGAGGTGTCCAAACTCGGTCCTGGTTTAGCTCCAACCCTAATCAAACACACCTGAAGCAGCTACTCAAGCGTCTACTAGATATTCTAGAAACTTCCTGGCAGGTGTGTTGGAGCTAATCTCAGCAGGACACCGGCCCTCCCGGACTGAATTTGGGCACCCCTGCCCTAGACTTCTGAATGAAAAAATGTGCAAAATACACTTTTGTCTGCACTATCGGAAAGAGAATGACATTTAGCATTTGTAGAACTTTCCGTTTTAGTTGTTGTGTTGAAGGATAAATGATAATAGATGAGCGTGTAGTTTCAGTATGGCTGTGATGTTTACCTCATGATATGTTCAGATGAGTGAATTATTAGCATCAGCTAAAGGCGCTGATGTACTCAAATATGTCTTTTTTAATAGTCCTAAATGAAGAACAAAAAATAAATATTTAGACTTCAGATTAGTTAAAATGCCTAAGTAGTGGTAACCTGTTAGTGTTAGACTACAGTAAACATCACACTGCTGTCCATGTTGCTGAGAGCAGCGTTTTTTAAATGAACATGTAAAAATGTGTCGAGTTTTCCCTTAATTTCAGTGATGTGAAATGACATTTAACACCATCATTATGCACCATCATTTACTCGCCCATGACTTGTTTCATATCAGCTTTTTTTTTTTTCTTTTGTTCTCTTTAACACAAAGGAAGAATGTAACCACTGACTTCTATAGTTCTTGTTTTTCCTACTATGGATGTCAGTGGTTACCGGTTTCCAACATTCTTCAAAATGTCTTTGTTTTTACCGGAACAAAAAACTAGTCAAGAGTGAGTAAATGATTTTCTATCCCTTTAAGAAAGCGTCTGATCATAGCAATGTGGATGTTTGCACAAGCTCTGCAATTTGGTACTCAATCACTTCAATTGAGTATTTAATAGAGTAGATTGCCTTCAAGCAAGCAGATTTACATCGATAAAGTCTGTTTTACTTTCAAATAGATTTATACTTCAATGTCTACTATAAAGCAGCTCTTCAGGGTTTGTTTTTACTCATGGTTATCAAACCTTGAAGAACTGAACAAAGGAAATGAACCAAATATTTTGTTCCTTTTCTGCAGCAGTGGTAGTGTTTCTTATTAGAGGTGAACTTTTCCAGGAAGTTTGCTTTGGCAAGTCAGACGAACTCCAAGAAAACTGTGTGTTGGCCTGATTTTGTTCGAAATGTCGTCACACCTGTTTGGCCATTTTGCCTAACGCGTGTTAAGGCCTTGGGAGTTTTGCCGTTTCTTATAACTTGACTGTAACATTTTGTCCTTTCTCTTTCTCTTTCACACAGAATGCAGTAATAGTAGCCTTGTCCTCAAAATCATGGGACGTGGAGACGGCGACAGAGCTGCTACTAAGCAACTGATCATCCAGTTCTACTCATCAGGCCATATTTCCATCAGACCCCTCCTGCTTCATGACCCGTTCACTCCCACCCAAACAACCATCCACACATGCGTCACCCAATTTGGGTTGTGTTCAGAATGAATGTTTCGGTGAGAAGCAGCAGCGGTTAGACTGCCAGACAATTAGTGTGCAACCTCAGAGTCATCGGAGTCTCTCCCTGCAAACATTCACGTCCAAGTGTCTTTTTTTTTTTTTTTCTCCCCCTGTCATGTTTAACTTGTTTTTGCTTAGCTACAATCATTTTCCCCTCTTATATTTAGGCTGTCGCTTCCTTTTTAAAGAAACCCAGCAAAGACAAAGCCAATATCACTGTCATTTCACACTAAAGAAGCTCCCACTTAGATCTGTGCAGCGATGTTAGCACATGTAAATTAGTTCATTTAAGGTTGTGTACATTAAAAATGCAAAATAGCAGGAATGCTCTTTTTTTCTGCACACCAGAAAACGTTTTGGGTTTGCTCATTTGAATGGGATATTTAGCATATAAAACACAAACAAACAAAAAAGGTCTGAGATGAATATTAGCCCTTCTGTCCTACGGTGAACTAATGTGTGATTTTATTTGCTCATTTCATTCTTTTAATGTCTCTTTTGGCTTTCCTTTGCACTAATCAGTCTGTATAGAAGTGGATATGGCCAGATGACATGGTGTTGTGAGTGCAGATGCAGTTTCAAGCTTACAGGGTGAAGTGTTTTTTTTTAAACATATATACATATGAAAAGATGCCCTTTCTCATTTTGAAAAAGGGGTGATGTGAGAATATTGGTCGCAAATCCTTCCTCTGTTTTCAAGGCAGCTGTAGAGGATATGACTTGATCGTGGACAGTTGCCTTTTTTTTCCCAAAGAAGAAGAATAATGTATGAAACAATTAGCATTGGTGTAAACACTTGTAGGAAAGACTGACTTTTTGTTTGTGAAACAATCAGGATGGCGGTCGTTTCTTAACACACTCAGCTGGATTTAGATATGCTGACAAACTGCAGGTATAATTTCACGTTTGGCACATAACCCACATCGCAAGCATGTTTCAAGCAAGCTAGAGTTTTCTAGCCTATAAAGATGCTTTCAAGCAAACGGGCCAAGAGCGCGAGTACTGCCACACGCTTTGTGATCCTGTTTTTACCTCGTGTTTTGTTCTTACAGGGGTGAAAGGTTTCTTTTTCTCCTTTTTTTTTTTTGCTTCTTGCCTTGCCTCTGTTTGCTAGCCTTCCCACATCCCATCTGTTCTCATAATACCCCCAATTCAAAGCTAGTTGCTTTCGTACACCTTTCTCATGTACATACAGCCAAGTTTGTTTTGGGACGGGAGGGGGGGATAAAGCGCACTGTTCATCTCTAGAATGCACCATCGATGGCTGGATTTATATTTTGTATGAAAAACAAACAAAAGAAAAAAACAAAAAGACTGTCTTCCTGTAGTGATCACCTTGTTCAATATTGCACGAAGAAGGACAAAAACTTCAGTCAAAGGAGAAATGCAGGTCATGGGCTCTGGCTTTAGTCACTTTAAGCTCCTTTACGAAACAAGACAGAAAAAAAACCTACTCGAGCCGTACAAGCATGGTTATTTATTGTGAAACTGTCATATTCTTTTGAATTAAAAAAAGTGAAAATTGAAAACTTGTGTCCTCTGTGCCTTCATGTCTATACTAGATCTCGCTTTCAACATGGAAATTGTATGAATGTGGGGGAAAATGGAGTAACTTCTGTTTGAACGTGAAAAACTGAGCAGTAAAAACTTTCAACATTTAGAATTATTCCTAGCCTCTCGTAACAGTATGAGGAATTGGTGCTCATACACGGGCCATAATAAACAGCAGCATGGTACAGTCTGTGACGGTAGAGTTCATGGAACTGAATGCAGGAAAATGAGCCTCAATGAAACCGGAGTACAGTATCTGGGTTTAATAGAGGATTAAAAGAGGGGAGATAAAACAGTAAAAAACATCTTTTCAGGTTTTAATAAGCAACCTTAAAGGAGATTAAAACACATTTTTTTCTTTCAAAGGTTTGTTTTTAAAAATGGCTCCAGACAGAGGCAAAGGGCAACAAGAACAATTTAAACAGAAAACAAAAATCAAAGTAAAACAAACAGGTCTGTTTTTCTACATACAAGTTTGAACATTTGAATCTAAAGAATTCATTTCGCAGAGGCGTGGGGTAAATGACAGTTCAGGATGTGAAGAGAGAGAGTGTGTGTGTGTGTTTGTGTGTGTTTAAGTGAATGTGTCTCTTCTTTGGGTCATTCAGTCCTTTACTGCCTGACCATCCTCGTTTGCATGATCCGACGCTTTACCTGAAACAAATAAATACATTCATTGAGATCAACGATCAGTTTGACAGATGAGAATAATTTAAGGCAGGGGTGCCCAAACTCGGTCCTGGAGGGCCGGTGTCCTGCAGATTTTAGCTCCAACTTGCCTCAACACAACTGCAGGGATGTTTCTAGAAAGCCTAGTAAGAGCTTGATTAGCTAGCCCAGGTGTGTCTGATTGGGGTTGGAACTAAACTTTGCAGGACACCGGCCCTCCAGGACTGAGTTTGGGCACTCCTGATTTAAGGGATAGTTCACCCAAAAATGACAGTCAGATTCAAAACATTTGACTATTTTCTGTTAAACAAAAGTTGTTTTGAATAAAGTGATTGATGACGGTATTCCCCACAGACTTCTATTTTTCAAGAACCAGCTTTCTTCAAAATAAATCATCTTTTGTGTTCAACAGAAGAAAGAAACAAAGTTGTAAAAGCATATTAGGGACAGTAAAGGTTGAGGTCGATTTTCACTTTTGGGTGAACTATCTAATGTCAGTCAAGTGAAATGCTATAAAATATTCTTCAAAACTCAGTGCGCATGTGGCCTACAGATACTTTACTAAGAACTTCATCAGCCATGTCATTCCTGACCACTTGTTTTTTCCATTTCTACATGAAGCACTAGAAGAGGATTTTATGACAGAGAAGGCCAACAGGATTAAGAAAATATCTTAAGGATTTGCATGAAACTGATCAAAATCGTTAAGACATTTACAATGTTACTTTCAAATGATTCAAGTAAAAAAAAAAAAAAAAAAGCATTCAACTTATTTTACATTCAATCTCATAGTTCTAGTTTGTATTTTTGATACTTCTGTCATCCATCTTTTTGGTCCACTTATGATCAACCAACTGGAAATCCATGTGAAAGGGATAGTTCCTCCAAAATTAAAATTTACTCGCCCTCAAGTGGTACAGAATCAAATGTTTTACCCCATTCTGTTAAACACAGAAGATAATTTGAAGAATGCTGGAAACTGGTAGCCGCTGACATGCGGGCCGCCCATGTATATTAACAGCTGCCCAAGTATATATAGTGACATGTTTTTTTTTTAACTATTATTATTATTCTTTTACACCATTTTGTATCCGCCTAATATAACCAAACATCTGTGATTGATTAAGTAGTGGAAAATCCTCTCTCGTTGACCCAGTTCGTCTGGCCCGGGTTTCTAAATCTACTGCAATGTGTGGGATTCAACTTTGGCTTTGGCTTTCTAAAGCTCGTGTGCGTTTTTGCATTAGTCTTTTATTAAAGACGACTTTCTGCTTGCTTCAGCGTGTACAACTGCGAGACAGAGAAAAAGTCAATAATAGATTGTTTAATCTAAACGATTGAGAAAAACTTTACTATATGCTCAAAGAGGATGAAATGACTGATCTAAACGGCCTGCAAAATATATGTACACCATTAGTGCTTAACGCATTAGCCTTATTTATATAATCGACACGTTTTCATTTTGTAATTATTATAATTTTTAGAGATATTGTCTGTTTTTTTTTTCTTTTTCTGTCATTTATTTCTGTTTTGCTGATTATTTTATTAATTTGATGATGCCATTAGGCTATATTACATAGGCTATTTTATATACATATCTAAAATGCTTTGGCATTCAAGTTTGCTTTAAACTTGAGAGAGAGAAGCAGATTTGACCAGTCAGTGGGTGCACATGGCTCCTGAATAGCAAAGTAAGAGAAATAGGGGATTTTTTTTTATTTCAACAGTATTTTTTTAAAAACTTTAATCCATTGAAAAGAAAGTGTAAAACAGTGTCATAACAAATACAATTGTTAAAAATTTAATTACGTTTCGTTTGTCACAAATGGTTAACTATTTATGTGATGTGGGTAAATGGTGTGTTGCCCTCCGACTACCAACCCAAGTATATTTCAAACCTGCGGGAAGCACTGAACATTCTTCAAAATATCCCCTTTAGGTGCTGAACAAAATAAATCCAAATAATTTGTAACAAGTGAAGGGTGAGTAAATAATAACATGCATAAAAGTAGTCTTATATCCGATCTATCTCAAGGCCACTCAATTTTGTGAAAGAATCAGTATTTAGTTTGACGGATGATCTCACTAAATTATGATATCAGTGGCTTCCACTCAATAAACTTGTAGAACATAAACTTGTCTATTTGACTTCAATTCTATGTTGTTTTAGGATGGACAACAGCACATGATTCATTTTGGAGCAACAGGGCAGGTAAATGCTGACAATTTTTTAGTTTTGATGTCAAGGTAAGTGCGTGACATCATTGCTAAAGGAAGCTTTGTCTTAGACACTCACTAACAGCTCCCCCTGCTCTGCTGTGTGGCTGAATTGTCTCTGTTTGGGACCCGGTGCTCTGAAGCGTCTGTGCAAGGCCTGTTCCTGCTGCTCCTGAAGCTGTGTGAGTACATCCTCTGGACTGGACTCAAATTCTCTCTCTGTCTCCCCTTCACTTCCGTAAGTCTTCTGAGACGGGTGTGTGTCCTGATGATGCTGATCTCGCTGCGCTACCCTCCCTGATCTTGTGTAAAAAAAACAACTGCCTCAACTGCATTAAAGACTTCAATAACAGCTACAGCTGATGTTACTGCCTGTTCACACCAAGTACAAAGACACTACGTGGCTTAGTATAAAGTATCAATTATAAAATAAATGAAGAAATCAAAGTTCATTCTGGCCATTCATGTGCTCAAAAACTTGTTGGACAAGTGCTTTATCTATTATAGGCATGGGTGCACATAGTGGTACACAACTATAAAAACTCAAATTGGATACAGATTAGATATAATGCGGGAAAAGTGCTTTTGCATACCAGTGCTGTTGGCAAAGGTTACTGCAATGTGAAAAACAAAATCCCCATTCATCACTAGTAAGAATTACAAACCCGTTCAATTTTGTATTGCTGTCTGGGTAAAGTTATGTGCTTGTTTTTCTTCTATAAAAGTTGTTTTCTTAGTAGCTGTGCTAGGTAGGCTTTGAATTTAGTTTATGTTACGTCAGATTTAATTAATCTGGATGTGATTATGGCACTGGACACAGTATATTGCCTTGTGTAAATTTGCCATGCTTATGCCTGAGAGGAAAAATGTAAAAGATGTTGGTCTCTGTATGGACAAGACAGAGTTGCAGTCACACATGAGAACTGTACCAGAGTCTGCCTGAAAAGGGTGGTCTGGTGTAGAGCTGAAGATCTTTGTCAGAACCCAAAGGAACCCAACAGGTTCGGGCTTAATTTCTATCATTTTAGATGGGGTTGGGCCGAGCAGTCATGTGATGCATTTCGATTGGCGTGAGAAAGTAATCAAATCATTTGTTATAACATCAAAACCCATCCCTGCAAATGATGACGGAGAATGAACAGCAAGTTGACAGAGAAAATGACGAGGTCACTTGCTACATTGTAATCGCTGTCATGGAAAATGAAATGTTTGTTCATCTTCCACCAGCCAAGAACATTCAATCTTACCCAAAACTTGCAAAATTAGCCAGATCAGTAGTGCATCCCGGCCAGTAGCAGCGAAAGGATGTTTAGTGCTGCTGAGCCAACTAATATTGGCATTATTCTTTTATTATTCGGTTTCACCGTCGCCTTAAGGCCGGATTGTGAAGAAAAGGAACTAAACAAATCCCGCAGAGCCTTTATCTTAATTTCGTTATTGCCAAATACCAGTCACAATTTAGAATTTATTTTAATTTAATTTGTTAAGAAAGACTTATTTTATTGGTCATGTCATGTCATGTCATTTTCATCTGCTTTTCCGGGGCCGGGTCAGGGAAGCAGCAGTCTCAGGAGAGAACCCCAGACTTCCCTCTCCCCAGACCCTTCCTCCAGCTCCTCCGGGGGGATCCCGAGGCGTTCCCAGGCCAGCCGAGAGACATAGTCACTCCAGCATGTCCTGGGTCTCCCCCGAGGCCTCCTTCCTGTGGGACATGTCTGACACCCTTCCCTAGGTAGGCGTCCAGGAGGCATCCGAAACAGATGCCCGAGCCACTTCAGCTGACTTCTCTCGATGTGGAGGAGCAGCAGCTCTACTCCGAGCTCCTCCCAGGTAACAGAGCTCCTCACCCTGTCTCTATTTAATGGTGTGCTGGCCAATTTAACGGCTAAGTGTATGTACATAGCGTGTTGAGAGGACTTATTTTTATTTCTTTGTTCCAACTTCTAAGTGGCCTAATGCTTTGTTATGAATAAATTATGTTAAAACGCGTATAAACTACTCACTCTTGAAAAAAGGCAAAACAGCTGTGTGCAGGTGCACATTTGAATTATGTCTGGCTGAAAACAGGTTCGGACTTTTAAAAAGCTGTCAATCAAAATGCACTTGTCGGGCTCGGGTCAAATTCTGTCCCGCGCGGGCCCAGTCAGGCCTAACTTTTATGGCCCGATTACAGTTCTAGTCTGGTGTGCAGTTAACATGAACTCTAGTATGGTTTGCTTCAGATGAACACAAATCGCACCAAATAACGGAAGTGAGCCACTATTAATCACATATAAATTGGTCCGACAGTGTATTTGTGTGTTTTAATCACTCCTTCCTGACACTCTTCTCGTTAATTTAAACTTTCACATTACAAAGTTCAAACACGATGGTCAATTAAACTCAGACGTGAGCCAGGCAATTGAGCCAACTGTGAAAATCATGGTATTATATAATTACACTCACAGTGATAAAACATTACTTCAAAATTCAGTTTGAAATCTAAAATAACTTTCACAATAATGTAAAATAAAATCACAAACAAAAAGACTTTTCGGACTTGGTGTGAAGGCATTAAGAGAACAGCAATTTCAACAGAGGATCAGTGGTAAGTTGTTCATTCCAGCGACAGATTCACTCTCAATAAACCTAGCACAAACTCAATTACCTTTGCAGATCAATCTGTCTCTGTGGCGCTGCTCTTTTCGGCTCTACTTCTTTCTGCTGTTTTGGTGTCTTGTCACTGAGTGCATCAGTTGAGGCTGCGCTGGCAGGATCTTGAGAAGGTGCTGCTCTCTTCCGGCCCCGTCCGGCTCCTGCCCCTGTTGTAGCTCCAGCCTCTTTTTCCGGTGTGGCAGCGCCCGCACTGTTTTTAGGGGGTCGACCACGTCGTGGTTTATTGAGCGGTGGCTGTGAACCTGCAGAGGGGTTTGAAGACACACTATTCTCTGTACCATCACTAGCAGGAGCAGCACGCTTCCTCCCGCTGGGCTGAGCAGCTTCCTCCTACAAGAGCAAAAACAAATAAGAGTGAGTTGAGGATGATAGCAGTGTGAACATACAGACTTTTCCATTTCATACCTTCTTTACACTGACTGCTTTTGTGATTACAGGATTCTCTTCGTTCTCCCTCGCCCCCACCTCAGAACTCACATCCCTTCAATAGAGAGAAAGAAATAAAAAAATAAAATCCTTCATGAAGATTAAGTGCTTCCTGCATTATAAATCATATTGAATCTTAAATAGAAAATGCTGATCAGCACAAACCTGCTCTTATTTGTTGCAGGTGAGCTGGGTTGGGAGTTGGTGCTTGCATTGCTCCCCGTCTCAGAGGTGATGGTTTTAATGTACGGTCGGCGAGCTGTTACTGTTAAAGGTTTGTTTACAGCCCCCAGAACGCCTGTCTGCTTTGGTGGTTGCTGAAATGAGCAACAAATATGTGCATTATTTTACGCAGTCAAGGATTTAACTGTCCCCTTTTGGTTAGTTTCGTGGTTTCAAAACAATTGTAAATAAATAATTATTGCTATATCCTTATTTATTGACTCCCAAATCCTAGAGGTTTTCTATCTTTTGTCCTCTCAACCTAAAATATATTTACTTTTTAAGATGTAATGCCACAAAAATTTAATAAAAACAAAAACAAAATCATGCTTTAGCCATGTCTATATAGAGAACAATTACACAATTGCGTCACGTGGTGCCATGTGCATATATAGGGGATAAAACCTACCTGGATTTTTCCTGTCTGCAGAACTATTTTTGCTTCTGCTGACAGGTATTCCTTATCGTTGACAAACTCCTGTTGAAAGAAAGAGAGAATGAGCTTCATAGAATGGTCACACGTAAAGAGGTGCTGTGGTTGTCTGAGTGGTTGTTACCTTATCAGGTGGGGTGAAGAACTTGCTGGGCAGCACAGGATCTTTTGGGGAGTCCAGATGACATGAAGTGCTCTTGTTCGCGATCACAAATAATGCCACATCACATACAATGTACAGTTTCTGTAAATAAATACAAATACTGTAAAACACTAGGATTTAGACCACATGAACACAATGGCCAATCAGCAGTGTTCAAGAATCCACTTAGCAGCACTCAAAATGCAAGTGGGAAATGTAGTCACATTTTATATTCAGTAAAGATTGGTACCAAAGTTTAACAACCCTATTCAGAAATACATAAACAATCTGCATAACGTGTTAATGTGACAAACCTCATTTGCCTTTGGGTCATCAGGGCACTGAGCATCTTTTGTTTGTTTGATGTTTTCTACCATCTTCCTTAGGAACGAGTGACTGTTATTCTCATTTTTTGTCATCAAAACCTCCAGCATGAACCACAAGCACCTGTAAAAAAAGAAAAATATTTATCAATTTAATTAGTTGTCATTTTAAGACACACCTGACAGCAATTTGGGAAACTAGATCTATCTGTTTAAGCAGAAATTATATCAATAAAAGAATATAAAGATTGACTTTATTAGTCATTTGTGTGAAAAGGAAATCAGCAAAAATGTGATTCTCATACTCTTTGACATCTCTGAGCTGCTCCAAATCCTGTGGTTTGGTAAGGTCTGGATCATGAGCTAGAAGATGGATCATGTATGGCACCACATATTCTGGAAGGAGAGACAGCAGCTTTTCTGAAATTCAAAAAAGAATAGTTAGATAGATCTTTGCCATTCAAGCAGCTCTACAGGAAGTTGGCTCAGTATGGTATGTAGTATACCAGTACAAAACATTTTTTTTTTAAATAATTAAAAACAAAAGTATCTACCGTGAGCCATGGGGTTCTGTTTGATGTACTCTCTGCGGACACTGATGTTCTTTAACAGGCACTGTCGTGCATGAGCACGTCGTTCTTTCACTGGATCTTTAGCGCATAAAGCAAATACAGCCATGTACTCCAGTGGTAACAACAACTTCACCAGAGCAACATGTAACTTCTGCGCATAGATCTGTCGCACCTGATAGCACTCATCCTATAAAGAGAGGGAAAAGAAAAGAAAAGCTGATAAAATGTAGAGTTGTTGCTGTAGAGTGATATAAGACATGATGAAATAAAAGTCTTGACAAAACACTAGTCACATTAGCACATTTGAAGGCATTTTACTACCAGGTGCAAATAGAGCCATATACAAGCAGAATCTTTATTACAATTTAGTTAGAGTTTTTTTTTTAATTGCCTTTCATGTAGTGTGTAACACAGCTCTAGTCTTAAATCTGAAAGTGTATCATGTATGAAGTTATTGACTTTCAAAAAGAAAAAAAGTCCACTTTTAAAACCGATCTTCAGCCATTTTATCAAAACATCTGAACAAAAATGTGCCCGCCTATTTGATGTGTGCGCAGACACGGGAATTAGACTGCATCATGTGGCAAAGGGAACTCTTGTTCTTTGCTGCCTAAAGTCAAGGCTATCCTGTTTTCCGTTAAATATTTTAAGTGATATGTGCCCCAGTAGAGCTGAACTCACATTAATGACGAGTCCACAGAGCTGGAACTGTTCCGGAGTGATGATGTCATGATAACAGGGCTCTTGTGCTAGTTTCAGGATGGCGCTCCCGGCTGCGAGCCTCAGTCGAGACATGTCAGACTTACTGTGTATACAAACATGTATTAGATGCTTATTGTCTTTCATTATCATACTAAATCACTCTTGACCACTAGTGAGTACCTAATCTTCTTCTGCTCCGTAAGGTCTCCTTCACTGACCAGCATGGCTGAGAGCAGTCTGAGAGTGGAGTTAGCTGATTTAGATTGATTATTCTTCATTCCCAGCAACCAGCGGACCAACAGCTTAATGGCTTGCACCTGGAAACACACAAACAAATAAATACACATACACAAATGCCGTTTTAAACCTTATTATTGTATTAACTGTATTTTCTAAGTGCAAAGAACTTTGGGAATTAAGTTTTAAAAGACACAATATGAAAATTATTACTATTATTACTTTACCTTAGCCAGAACTTCAGGAGAAACTTCGTCATCAGCTGTCCAGAGCCGCCCATTTTTGTTTCCCACAGACTGAGAGATGAGGAGGGTAAATTTAACATGCAAGGCTATAAAAAAGACTTTTCTACATGCTCAATGCAAAATAATACATCAGTATGCTCACTCTGTCATTCATCAGAAGGTCCTTTACGATAAAATTGGCTACAATTGACTTCATGGGAGATGCAAACTGATCCGGGGCCAGCATGGAGATGTGTCCCAGAGATACGAGTGGAGTGATCAGCTGTTCAGGCACATCTGCATTTAGACTCCGAGACAACGGCTGGAACAAAACACAGAGATAAAAATGTTTTGAAAAAAAAAAAAATAAAAACTTGTGCAGAAAAACAAATGCATTTAAATAAAATAAATACATTTCACATAAATTTGTTCCCATTTTTCATCATAAAAGACAAAGTTAGCACCCATTTTATATAAATCTGCTTATATTCGCAGGAGAAATGGGTTTATCGTGTTTTTTTTTTTTTTTTTTTGCAATATCTTGGTTTAAAATCTTGTCAACACCTCAGGATGTGATGTGGCAAAAGACCACTTAAAATGATGACTCACTGGTGTCTCATAAATGAGTCTGCATGTTCATATCCTACAACAAGATGCAAAAATAGTCAGGGTTGTAAATTGCAACAATTTCGGTCTCATATGTACCAAAAATGTAAACTTTGCGATCTTAAAATACATCTGGTAGCAATTGTGCGAGCACATACAGATGTAGTGCAACCCATTTTCGTTTTTCTAAAAACTTTCACCGCATGTGCGTTTTGTGTGCTGATATGGATAACAGTCTGCCATCCTATGAGGATTTTAGATTGATCAATATTAGATGTCAAGCACTCAAGTCACTGCTTTCCACTATCAGGTGACAGGGAGCAATTTATGGCGGAAAATACTGCAGTTAAAGTACAGTCGACTATTTTCATCTCATTTATGAACGATGCAGACACAGACCTGTTCGTCAAGCAAGATGGAAAAAATGTGATTTTAAGTAATTCATTATTATTAGTGTTTCAGTTTAGAGGGCAAATATTGATACTAGTATTTATCTGAAGATTAAGACTTGTGCTAATACCATCATGTTTTTTAAAACTCCAAATTTTGGAAAAGTAGCACGCATCAGTGCCATCAAGTAAACAAGGTTCTCTCGAGCAGTAATAGTGTAAACACTATGACACTGATTTAATTCTAAATAAAAATAAAAAAAAAATAAAAAATATTTTGATTTCTATGTGATTTACTGTATGCAAATAAAAGCAATATCTACGTTCCAAAAATACTAGCATCAATATTTTTCCTCTTAAGACATTTTTAAATAATTCTGTTCAAATTGCTGAAGTTATGTTTTGTCTAATATGGATTGTATTCAATAACTGCTGAACATTCTCATTGCATCCAGTCAACCAACTTCTGGCACCTAGAAACAGGTATTTCAGCCCATGAGTTTTAATTGGGTTGAAGTGAGGTGATTGAGCGGGCCACTCGATTACCTCAATCCTTCATGCCTGAAACAAAGCTGTTGCTTAATTACTTGTGTTTGTGCTCTCTCTGTCTTGTTGAAACAATTTCAGGGGCATTTTTACCACAGGAGAACAGAAATCTCTTTAAATATTTAGATGTATTCAAACTGATCCATGGTAAATAATAAATAAGCTCAATGCCACAGTATGAGAAACATAACCATATAACACATTTTGCGACAAAATGCTTTACATTGTATAGAGGCTTGAATTCAGCACCTGGGGGTTGTCTGACATACTGTCCATGACCACTAGATCTGAAAGGACAGTTTTACTCCCATCAGTCCATATTTGTCCTTGGGCCATTCAACGAGTTCCTTGCCAAATATTAAACCAATTCTGTAGATGTCATTTTTTTTTTTCAAAAACAATGCTTTGTGAGGGCTTCTTGCTGACTGCTGAGCTTCAATCAAAAAATCTGACTGTAGACGTACTTGCAGGCAATGTTATAGGCTATGTCTATCTAGAGGTGATCACTGGCTGGATCTGGACTTTCCTCAATCCGTTTTACCTGTAGTTGATTGATTTCTTCCACAAGTTTTGGGTTTTAATTGCTAGTTCAAAGCATGAGATCATTTCATACCATCATCCTACAATATGCTGCATTTCTTTTACATTTTCCCTTCTAAAATAAACATTTAACATAAATTACGGTGTTCCTTTAAACAGTGTTTGGAACAACCCATTTTACAAAACATTTCAGAAGGGAATACATATAACAATATTTTATAACAATGTAAAACACAGCATTGACTTCTCCTCCTTAATAAAGGACCATTCATTACATTTTTTGTCTCAGAATAGATTATACTAATATTTTGAAAATATGATTTAGCAAATTCCTCACAGCACGCCACAAGCAAATCATTTCCAATGCACAAATATCACTATTGCTAATAACAGTGGTTCAAGAGTTTACTGATTTGTAAAGGCAAAACAAAATGACTGAAAATTTCCAGTGCTGAAACAGTTAGGATCATGATCCTTTCATTTTCTATTTACTGTATATGCGATTTTTCTTGCAAAAAAAAAAAAAAAGAGGTTTACCTCGAATATTTGCGCTAACTGGACCTCTTTATTGTGAAAGATGGCATGGATGCAATGGACCGCCTGTTTAGCCTGGTGCGGGGTTCCTCTTTTTGCCTTCTGATGAAGTATGGGAATTAGAGTCCTGCACATAGGGTTACAAAAAAACCATTTCACTACACCATATTTGTATTTTAATAAGCATGTATCAGGTTTTTAATGAGTTTATGCTTCTAGTTGACTCTAGCAGAGCTGTTTTTATGTAAATGAATAAGAGAGGTGTTCATACGAGCGAATTTGTGGCAGTTCTGTCTCAATTTTTTGTCCTGTGTTCCTGAAGATCTGTATTGCTGCTTCAGCCACTTTATCGTCCTCCATCTTCAGACACTGCAGCAGAGACTCGTACGTTTCAGCCGAGTGGAACGCAGTGGGGTGAGTAAATGACAAAACCTGAGGCATGGAAAGACACAATTGCTTACATGGTATTTAAAAGTCCTATTAAAAAAAAAAGTAGTTCAAACTACTAAATTTGCAATTGCAAACAGTACCTTGAGTAGCTCAAGTCCAGCACGGATGGCAGTATCAGGAGTTACTCCCTCATCTTCATCATCAGCAGTGCCTTCAATTGACTTATTTAACAGCTTAACCAGGGCACTGTAGACACATAATTTGTTTATCAAAAAGGCCACACATTACCTGCAGTTACACTTTTCCCTCACTAGATGTCACACCTTTAAAAAGCCATTGAGGCTGTTACACAACCGTTAGGGAGGGAAAAAGCACATGGCCCATATAGTGCTTATCTTTCTCCCACTCAGTCAGTTTCCCTTCCTCTCTCATTCATGCTCTCACTTCACTTCTGCAGGTGCACTGATAGAGGAGTCCATAGAACTGCCGTTTAACAGCACTCTGTATATATTTCCCTTTTGATTTTTGAAACTGACTGCACTTATTTTGTAACTGAACTAATTTGTTAGTTCACACATAAGGTACTTGCTTTACTACTATTGTTTTGTATAATTGAAAGTGGAAGAAGGTCATATGAGCAAGTTTTTGTCAGTTTTATCTTAATCTTGTCTATGTACAGTACATTTATGATTGCTGTTATAGCAATGACTTTTTATCAGTATTCTTCAAAGAATTAAAACATCAGACAAAGTTCATACACATTTTTACTACAAAAACTCCATGACTTTCCCATGATTTTTCCAAGACTTTCAAGTAAATTTTCATGACCTAATGTTTTATGCAATGTCTACATGTGCGTGGTAAAAGAAAAACAATACATGTTCAAAATTATTACAGTATATCGTAAAACACGAAACAATCCATTTAGTTTCAATTTATAATTATATCCATGTAAAATTGATTTAGATAATGCTTATACCGCACTAATCATTTGAGAGTATGTGATTGGCCAACGACAGAAAAAAAGTAAAACATTTTCCATGACTTTTTCAAAACTTTGTGGGTTTTTCTGTTTTTCCAAAACTTTTTCAGACCTGGAAAATGCCAGGTTAAAATTCCATTATTTTTCCAGGTTTTCCATGACCGTATGAACCCTGATCAGATAATACTTTCATTTAAAATGAAAACAAAATGTTCAAACTTTGAAATTTTTTTTTGTGCCAAAACTTAATAAACTAATAACAAAAAAACACACTTGAGACAATACTTCATTCATCAGTGGCATGAGCGCTATATGTAACTTTTCTTTCCAACAGAAAAACACTTCTCATTTACCTGATTGCCTCAGAGTCAATGTGCACTGGTGCGATTCTCTCCAGCAGGAATTTCACCATCTCTAGGAATGGATTTGTGGGCTGCTTAGGGAATGTCAGCTTTCGTGTGATTTCCCTCTGAAACGACACGCCACTTTCAGAAAACTTATGTCTGTTTAATATTTAATAATAGAGAAAAGCTTGCTTAATTGTTGATCGGAACATAGGTCAATCGTATTCATTTTGTTAAGCTCACCACACACTGTTCGGCCTGTTTACATGAGCAGGTGGGGCTGATGAGTTGCTCAAGCTGAAGACGTAGTTTCTCATCTTCACCCAGAACCTGATTAAACTTCTTCATGAAGTCCTGAGCTTTGCCTGGGTCTGGTAGATTCTCTGAGCATGAGAGAGAGGCAAATTAATCATTGTTAAACCTGTCGATTTATCAATTTACAGACATATATGCAGTGCGCTTACTAGCGATGGTCATAAGTTTCCCGAACATGGCTGAGGTGTTTGCTTCAGACTGCAGGAAAAGGGGAAAAAACAAGTCAGTCATCCATAGATTGAAAACTTGTGCGCAATGTACACACTTGCAAAATAAGAACATCACAATCTTTTTTCACTACTAATTAGTTAGTATTGTCTCATCACTTGCATATATTTCGTCTGCTACAGTATGTCATTTGTATTTATGCTTGAGCATGTAAAACATAGACAGCAAAGATTAAATGTTCTGGGTATATTTGCAAATGGATTCAGTACAGGACTTTCTGTATAGTGCAGGTGTACCAAATTCAATCTTTGTTTTAAGTGCAGAACATGCATTAATGTATGCTTTAAACAGTTTAAATCAGAGTTCACACAGGAACATTACGCGGCTCAAGTTTGAGTGCATCACATACAGCAGATTAAGTCGAGTCTCTGCAACTGTTGACTCTTGTCAGTATCACTGAAAAGGCCGAAACAATTCATTATTGCTTATAACAGCCTGCCATAATCAATAGTAAAAAGAAAGTGTGTTCTGAATGTTTTAATCACACCAGTGTGATCGTACGCTTCAGGGACCAGCCACGGCTGATTACACTGGAGGGATCACACACGTGAAAGGGCTAACGTCTGCAAATACATATTAAATATATCTATATTAAATACTGTGTGTGTATATATATATATATATATATATATATATATATATATATATACAAGGTTTCCGCTACATTCATTCATCCGTGGCGGGCCGCCACGCCAAAATTCATCCCGCCACGGCTACATTACAACTTCTCATTAAACATTTAGTCGTGTTTTGTATAGCGGATTATAATCGCACTAAAACATATTAGAGGTAAACAGCGCAAACTTTTCTGCAACCGTAGTAGTGCTGTGCGCTATTTGTTCAACCCTTTAAGGTGACATGCTGGCTCTCTGACAGACTGACTGACAGGTGCGTGAGTCCAGCAAACACCGCGTAGCTTTCAGTTTAAGATGAACACAGTTTCCATAAGTATATTTTATTGATAAATGTCAATGGCTCTGCATACAATGACTTTATCTTGCTGGAGTTTCACTTTACTTCAGGACGCGTTAATGTCGGAAAACGCACAAAAACACACTAAATCGCGCTTCAGCAGCGCTTACTGGAGAGCGCACGAGAAGATCTGCACTTGAACGTGTAAATTTGAGTGCGTGCAAGAAGTTCTGTGCACGAAGAGGAAATCGGCGCGCAAGCAAAGAGATTCGCATGCTCGTATTACATGAATGCTATCTCGCCTTGCAATAATGCGTGTAATATTGGTCTTTGAAATAGTTGGCAGATCTGTGTAAAAAAAAAAAAAGTCCTGCCGCCACTGCTGGAAAAAATCCTAGAGGAAACACTGTATATATATATATATATATATATATATATATATATATATATATATATATATATATATATATATACTGAATGTTTCAAGTGAAAAATTTTAGGTTAAGCAACTGCTGATTTTCTCTTACCACAATTTTTACTGATATGCCTAGCAGAAGTCTATGCAGCAAAAGGTTTTTTTTTTCTTAAAAAGAGCATGACATTTTTTTAAATGACTGAATTATCCAAATCTGTTTATCAGGGATTCTGCAGTTATCATGTCAAATGTAAGACTTTAAGACCTTCTTAAGACCATTAAGTATTAAATTTAAGACCTATATCACAATATCAAAAACACGCATGCACAAAGAGAAAATACAAAATTAGTGGTAAAATAAATGTATTCAAATTGAACAGTACTGAAGACAGGTTAGATGCAGCACTAAACTACAGAAAAAACAAACAAACAAACATCTTAAGGCTGATTTATACTTCTGCCTGGCGTTACATCGCGCACCTCACGAAACGGACGAGGCTTTCATACTTGACGCATTCGCCATTGAGATATTCTTTTAAATGACAGGGGGCGGTCAAAAGAAACAGACAGTAAAATCAGACGGATAAACAGAGAAGTAGAAAGTTTCCGGAACTAGGTAATATCATTAATATCATTCAAGATAATTTTTTTTCATTATTTTTATAATTTATTATAAAGATTTTTATAACCATTCAAGATTTTTTAAATCTAAATGATGCATCACTTGCTTTTGTTCCTATCTCGGACAGTCCTACCAATTAAAGCTAAATATTATTGGCAACAGAACTTGGGTTGCTCTACAATTATATTTTTTATGGCAAGAATAAAAACAAAAAAATATTTTTTTTTGCTCACTCAAAAATTCACACATTACTGTCTGGCTAGTTTCTGTCCTCTACTTATAAGCTAAAAATGCAATAATGGTCCAACATTTGTGACCATTATCACCAATAAAGCCTAGAAATTGGGCATCAATATATTGTAAACTTATAGGTTCATATATTCCTTTCCAGTTACAGTCAGAATTATTAGCCCCCCCATTTATTTTTTTCCCCAATTTCTGTTTAACGGAGAGAAGATTGTATTTTAACACATTTCTAAACATAATAGTTTTAATAACTCATTTCTAATAACTGATTTATTTTATCTTTGCAATAAAGTAAATAATATTTGACTAGATATTTTTCAAAACACTTCTATACAGCTTAAAGTGACATTTAAAGGCTTAACTAGGTTAATTAGGTTAACTAGGCAGGCTAGGGTAATTAGGCAAGTTATTGTATAACGATGGTTTGTTCTGTAGACTATCGAAAAAATATTGCTTAAGGGGGCTAATAATTTTGACCTTAAAATGGTTTTTAAAAAATTAAAAACTGCTTTTATTCTAGCCGAAATAAAACAAATAAGACTTTCTATAGAAGAAAAAATATTATCAGGCATACTGTGAAAATTTCCTTGCTCTGTTAAACATAATTTGGGAAATATTTAAAAAAGAAAGAAAATTTCAAAGGGGGTTTAATAATTCTGACTTCAACTGTATCAAAGACATAATTTGTTACTTAATTTTAGTTAGTAACTTGTAAATTGTTTTAAATTCAAAATTGTAATATATCCATCAGTGTAAAACCTATGAATGGTGGAAAAACATATTCTGTAATATTAAAACCACCTAGGTCTCCACTTTTGCAGGGCCTCTTTTTTTTTTTTTTTGTTTCAACAAACTTATCCCTCAGGTTTTTCCAAACTTTTACAAAAACTTTCCTCCTTTCCCACTGCTGTTGCAATTTGTAGCCAACAGTTATTGGTCATCTGGTTATCTCTATGATCACACATGGACGAATCATAAAGAATGATGTGTGTACAGTCATACTCGTTTCAGACAAAATCTCTTCAAAGTGTTTCATATTCAACTCAAATCAAATGCGGCGCCGCGCGAACTGTTCACTCGAGTCTCAAAACATTACGTGAGCTTCGCCAGCCGAAATTATGTCGCACGCACCCAAAGCGAACGTCCACAAACACAGCGATGACATCACATTCGCAGCGCGCACGGAGTTCAATAACAGAAAGCTGATTGGCTATTGCATGTTGGTCTCATTTGTAGTTGGAATACCGCAAATTACAATTGGACAAGTGAAATGAAGAACTACAACACCACGAAAACCAAGCAACAGCAACAACAAAAAAAAAAGAATTTAAATGAGCAATAGATGTAGCGTTACATGGACATCGGAAAAATAAGACCTGTGCAAAAATATTTAAAACCTAGAACAGCGAATTTAAGACTTTAAGGCCTTAAATTTCGATTTTTAAATTTGAGACTTTTTAAGACTTTAAGACCCCGTAGAAACCCTGGTTTTTGCTCAAGCCTAATATTAATATTTTTATATTCAAGTATAATTCACTTTAATGTACAACGGTATATTTTAATTTATTTGAGAATTCCTTCAAAAATTAAGTTCATAAAATCCTGCAGTATGTGTCAACTTCATACCGAGAGAAAAAAAACTATTTAAATACTGAAAAAGAATACTGAAATCCTTTGTTCACAATTCAGTAACTACTTATTGAACAATCTATATTTAGGACAAAACTATTTTGTTCTTATCAAAAATCAACAATATGACTTAGTAAAATATAGTATATTGCACATAAGTCATACAGACATGTACAATGCCTTTTTGTAGACATAGCCACTATGAATTACATTTAATGTCATTACACAGAAAAGGTTGTGGATAGTTCCCTTTTTGTTTATCAGAAAAAAAAAAAAAAAAACATACACTTATAAAATAATTACGACTGAGTAAATCATAAATTTGTGGCAAGTATTGTATTAACTTTAGTAAGGTATTAAGACTTTAATTCGGTGTGTTTGTGGATATGTAATTTCCAAAAATAGCTTTAAGAATGCTTGTTTGACTTTACCGTAGGCAGTTTGTGTAAGTCCAGCAGTTCTCGAACCAGCCCTCTCAGCATATTCTGACACTTCCACATTTCGTTCAGTGCTCTGAAAAACAAAAAGATGCTCTACTTAATACAACTAAACATCAGTGAGATGAGTGTTGTTGAAAGTGCAGTGATATTGTACAAAACTGCCAGACTCTCTCTTGACAATCTGATGAAGCTTTTAAAACAGAAAATGAAGCAGTGGATTAAGACTCACTTGACTGCGTTAGTGTCCAGACAGGCATAAAGGTAGTACAGACACTTCATCTTCTCCTCAGTCTCCAGACTGTGAGGAACCATATACTGAGCAAAGATCTTCTCCACCAACAACCTAATAAGCAAACACACTTAAAGGACCTGAGATTTCCTTTTTTCGCCGACATGCAATACTATGATAATGAATATATAAGAGAAGTACATGAACATCAGTTGTGTATACATGTGTGTGGCTCCTACTTGTCATCTATGCTGTTCTGGTAGTAGATGTGTAAGAGTTTGTCTTTGATCCAGCTGATTTTCAAAGCAGACTCCTTCCCAGCCTCGTGGTGCAGACAGTATTTCTTAAACAGCTGAGCCAAACCCATCATTGCTTCTTTACGGACACGCCACTGAAAAAAAAAAAAAAACTATTCTTAGCATTTAAGTTATATATGGATTTGAAATCCCTTTTTGTTGTAAGGCAACCATTTTTCCTCACCCTTTTGTCTAGCATCCTCTCTCTGACGAAACCCAACAGTTGATCATTCACCAAGTTCAGATCTTTCTTGCCTGCATTGATAATCGTTACAATGACATCATGTCTGATTGCCTCCTCTGGGTCATGTGATCTCACCTTCAAAAAATCTGAAGTGAAAGAGAGCACATCATAAATTAAACAAGACGCTTCTATGTCAAGGAGTGCTTAAAATGGGAAAAATGAACAAACATTGTATTCATGCAGAACAGACCTGTTAGATCCTTGGCAAGGTCTGGATGGTTCATCAGGCAGTGACTGGCAAATTTCACACATTCCAGTCTAACAGGGACATGGATGTCATTGAACCTTCAAGACAAAAAGCAAAAAATTTAAGCCAAATTCAATAAGAAATCGTACAAATCTCTTACACTTTAATGACACATTTTAAATGGTAAAAGCCACCCTACCTTCCCAGGAAACACTGCCAGAGTGGGCGATTCTGAGTGGCCAGTTCGGAGTCTTTTGCACCAAAGAGTTTAGCTAACAATTTCACCACAGCTAACCTCTCCTCTCCATCATTACTCTACACAAACAAAAACAAAACAAAAAGACTTACTCTAAAGAGGCTTGTATGCAAGCTGGTGTCAAATTAAGTGTATGTGATTTTGGTCACCTTCAATTTAAACTCAAGCTGTGGCATCACAGAGACTAGAAGCAGAGGGTCAATTGCAAAGAGCTCCTGAATGAGGTCAAATACATGCTCTGACAGATCACTCACTGAGGACTTTCCCATGACCAACACCTGATTAAAGAACTACAGAGAAAGAAATGCCAAGCCAATCAAACATCTGAAATAATATTATGACATACTATAATTCTGAAACTTATTCTCAAAAGATAAAAATACAAACAGATGATTTTTGACTCACTGAGGCGATGCAGGTTTCTATGGTCTGTACCGTTCTCTTCAGAAGAGTCCTGGCCAGGTCATATGCCTGCTTATTCAAGTTCTAAAGCACACAGAACGGTTGAAACCCATATTTGTTAGCTATTTGAGACTGGAAGGAGAAATAAAGCACAATAAGTCATTTGCTTACTTTGTGAGCAGGTATGAGGTTGATGAGGATTGTGTCCAGCAGCTCTTGCGTCACTCCATCACCCTCCATGATGATGGAACTCATCAGGTCCAACATGTGCATTTGCACCTTCTGATTATGGCTGTTACTAAAAGAGTGCAAAGTCCTGATCAGAAAGAGAACAGTTGCAGAACAAATGGGATGATTACACTAACTTAAAATTAAACTCACTTGATGACAGAAAAGAGGGTTTTGAAGAGCTGGATGAAGATTTCATTACAGTCCTCCAATTCAAAACAGATGTTGTAGGACTTCACCCATGCCAAGTTCTGTGCAAGTCAAATTGAAACATTTGCTGTCATGACAATCATAAATATGATCTAAACCAAAGGCAAACTGGTCAAAAAAAGCTGCTAAATGGCTTGAGTCTGAGAGTAAATTTAAAACATGCATACAAAGCCTTTTCTTTGTCTAAACAGAGGACAAAAGATCAATAAACTCTCATTAAAAGACCCATCTCACCTCTAGCAGGTAAAAATATCTGTTGAACTGTGGGCTCTTGGTGTCCTCTAGACCCTTCAACTGCCGTGTGATGAAAAGAAAAATTTCCTAGATGGGGAAAAAATAATCACTGTCATCACTGTGCTTGTTTTAAACTTAAACTAATGCCAACATATTTTCATATGGATGAGGTGATTGTGTGCAGGATAAAATAAATTAAGTTTGACAAGGTAAAAGTGTTCTTAAAAGATTTTACAATTTTTCAAGATAGCTAGATGAGGAGTATAGGTTGTACCTTGAGTTTGTCATGTGAGGTGTATGGTGCCTCTGGAGCATAGATTCTGAAGATGTCAGCGAGACAGCAAGCCACAAGTAACCGTACATCCTTGTTAGGGTTTCGCAGAAAGAACTCAGAGGCCAGGTGAAGAGCCAGAGCCAAGTACTGTTGCTTTTCCTCTTCTGAGTCTTGATCCATGTCCATATACGTCTTAACCACCAACTAGAAGACAGACAGATTAACAATTTAATAAGTTGAAGTATTTCATTTTAAAATACTGTGTGCCAACTTTTACAAATTTCAGCTCATGCTTTTTTGGAGATCTCTTAAAACAGGTTTACATGAACCAAACGTCAGAAAACATTTTCATGTTCTCATTTACATTTGAATTGGCCTAATTATCTTATTGTTCAGATGGCCCGGTCTGTTGTGATGGGTTTACTGATTTTAGCACGTTTTAAAAAACTAAACAGCAAGCAGGAGCCAATAACAGCTGCTCAGGAGGTTTTCTTCCTTCCATAATAATAAGCACTTTAGGACAACCAATTATATCAATTTTAGCCAATTTTTAATTTATATTTTTTTATACAAACAGATAGACAGAAGACAAAAAGACAAGAAAATAAAGATATGGTCAAACATACCATACAGGTCAGTCAACTACAGCCAGTGTGTGTTTGTGTCTTTATGTGTGTGCATGTGTGTGTGTCATTGTGCATATAGGGGTGGAAAAGTATAATTATATAGGAACTATAGGTGGGCATAGATTAATTTTTTTAATCTAGATTAATCTCACTGTAATCTTGGAATTAATCTAGATTAAAATGGCTCATTTGAATTCTGCCAAAAGCATTCAGAATATGTAATATTCTACCCAATGTAATATATTATATGTAATATAATACCCAAATAATGACTAAAAGTATTTGAGAACAGGTTTCTCAAGCCAGGTGGCGCATTAGACCAGGGGTTTATCTCCAGTTTACAAAATGCATCACAAACTGCTTGAGAAACTGATAATTGGTGATGAAAATAAATTATCTTCAATAAGATGTACTTGAGTTTACTAACGGTTTATTCAGTTAAACATAATTTTGAACTGTAGTAGGCCTACATAAGCTCAAAACAGCGATTTTTGATTACTTAATCTGACTAAAGTCATAACTGAACTAAACGGAAATGGAATTAAGATGTGGAGTATGCCTATATATAGTGGCATTATTAAAGTAAACACCGCAATCAAACTATTAGTCATTTAGGACTTTTTGCATTATTTTCCAACAAGATTTACACATGCGGCTGTCAGTAAAGGACCGCACACACACACACATTGTGAAATGCTGAAGTTTTTTTCTTTCCATTTGGCATGCGTTATTAAATTCTATAACACTCTCACCAGTCCTTACTCCTTATTTAATCTAATAGCCCAGTTTGTCACAGGGGCATGAATGAAATGAGCGAAAGTGGAACTGCCGAACTGCAGTTAGTCACCCAAAATTACAGGAAACTCTTACATGAAAGCACTTCACGTAAACACCTTAATTATATTATTGTCCATTAAGGCAAATAACTAGATTACAGATGTCCATGTAAACGTAGTCAGTAGTGTCTTCGAAGAAAGTGAACGATCCAGAAGGGCATCCTGTTTATTTGATTCAGAAGGGCACCTTTTTGTCAGACGGCTCACCAGTCAGGTATACACGCTAAAATATCAAAGTAAAAGTCATAATAGCTTGCGTAGAATAGACCCAGCTTTTTTATTTTATTTTTTTTATTTATTTATTTTTATTAAATCGCCCGATAAAAGTCTCGCGTTATCGCAGCACGTTAACGCCGATAACAGCCCATCTCATTTCAGTTGGCTGCCATCTGTTTTTTTGTGTTCACGGGGAGGTCTTTTTTTGTCCACTTTTTGGCTGTGTGTCCCAGCCCCTACAGGTTTTCAGCTTTATTTAAAATTTGTTCTGTGTTCAACAGAAAAAAAAAAAAAAAACCTGATAAAGGTTTGAAACTGCTTGAAGCAGAGTAAATTTTCATTTTAGGGTGAACTATTTCTTTCAGTTAAAAAAAATATAGAAAATGCATAATTGGGTGAAGTTTTGGTAAAGTGTCCCGATTATGGGTTTTTGAAAATGACCTTCCGTGCAGCGTGTAACACAGCTCTAAGTGAAGTGAAATATCCAGCTAAGGCTTAAATTTGAAAGTGCTGTGTTTAAAAATTTTGATTCATCAAATTTGAGTCAACTCAGAGTGGTTCAAATGAATCGCCGTGGTAACGTGTTTTTCTTTAATGTGTTTTGACGTCAATAAAGAACTTAAGACCAACCCATTCGGTGCACGAGCGCACCAAGGAAAATTTAAACCCCCAGCCCCGTCCACAAACACTGTAAGAAGAAAAAAAAAAAGAGAGGACAAACACTGTAGCAGATCCCGGTTGAATCATGTTGTGAAGACGCTGTGCTCTGAAGTGTGAAGGAAAGACTGTGAAGAGTGAGTGGTTGAATTTATTTTTGCAAAAATACCTCAGAATTATAGCCCCAGCCTTGTGCTGTGTTCCTATCATTTTTCTGACTTTTCAATCTACACGCTTACAATGAAGGATTCGTCGGCCGTTTGTTAAAGGAAGGGTCAGAAAAGACAATATGGGTCTTTGTCAGAGCTTGACAGGAACTTTACAGTACAGTTCATGGATCAGTTCCTTCCTCTACTTCACAAGTGTAAGTAAATGCGAATAAAATGGCTGCCTCCTTGTTTTCTCTAGCTAGTAAAACTATGTATTTAATTGTGTTTTGTTACTTGTAACAGCTTGTACTGTATCTGGTTAACTATTTATATTCATATATTGAGTCTAAAGCCACATTGAAAATGGGACGCGCACCGATTTGTTTACGGATTTAAATGCGTTTGTGAGCTCGCGATCCACTGCTGCTTGCTGTTGCTATGGCCACCATCAGCTGTCCCTACACACGTGCAGCGGTCAAGTTTCAAAATAGTTCAGCTTTTGCCCATGTGTGGATTAATACTGAATGTGTGTTGTGGTTAAGAACATAGCAATATGCTGGTGTTTAACTGCATTGCTTTAATGAACTCTGAATAACACTGTTGACAACTGGGTACTGTGTACCGTGGTGTTAGTAACTGTACTTTAATGAGTGTTTCAGGCGGCCGATGCGATCAGATCCTATACCAAAGTTGGTGACCCAGGGGATTCACAGACTGTACCAAAATGCCGAGGACCGGGGGTGGGATGAGGGGAGTTTTTTGGGAGAAATAACAAAACAGGAGGGTGGCAGGAGTAGGTCTGAAATACAGGAGACTCCCAGGAAAAACGGGAGTGTTGGGAGGTATGCTCACACATACACTCTGCACTCTGTCTCGCACTTAATGCAGTCGACCAATCACAACAGACTGGGTCATCGGACCAATCAGCACAGATATGTGTCCCTCCCTAAGGAGGGATTTGGGAACAAACGAATCGCGTAACGAATCATATGGGAGTCGCTGAGATAATTAGGTAAAGTAAATACATACAAGACAATGAAAGTGTTTTTTGACCTTGCACGCATATCAGCCTGTCGTTGGAGACCCTCAAAACATGACCATTTTAACTGCATAATAGGGGCTCTTTAATACTTAAATTAATAAAATCAAAAATACTTATATAAGAACGAGTATGCATATAAAATATGTAAGGACTACACATACACAATGGCTGTATTTACAGTATAACATAGTTATATGTATAAACGTATTGCCAAATCACACAGCCTTTTTGAACCATGTAATTTTGTTTAAAACACGTAAACATGGATCTCTGTGCGATAGTTTTCCAAGTGCAAATTTTAACGAATAATACTTTAAAGAAAATCAGTACATATACAAAAAAAAAAAAAAAAAAAAAAACTATGCACATGAAATGACACAAACATACATAGACAAATCCATGTTTATGGTCATTCTTATCGATCCATTAGATTTTTTGTTTTAATCAATGTGTCTTGACATTAAATGTTAAAATAATCTAATCTTAATTGATGTGTGTATATATATATATATATATATATATATATATATATATATATATATATATATATATATATATATATAATAAACAGGACTAAACTAATAAATATTAGTGAGCCGATAATCTTATCAGACATTTGCTTGTTTTAGTAGAAGTAATATTTACTAGTTTTATTTTTAGAATTTGTATAGAAACAAGAACCAGTAATATGTAAAGCATATTAGCCAGAATGTTCATATTTGCATGTACTCTTCCCTGAGATCTCATCTTTCATAAGCACTGAACTCTTCTAGTTTTAGGACCCAGGAGTAGGGATTCTACCACTGTGTGCCTGTGTGTTTGGTAGAGTGGGGGAAGGGCAGTGAACACTCAGAACTCAAGGAAAGCCCCACAGTTGCAAAACCAGGAAGCCCAGCAGCCTCACTCTAACTCTCTAAAACACTCCGATAACAAAATCATATTGTTGCACATTTAATAGATTACAAAAAGCTAGAGCAACAGAATCTCAGAAAACCTGTAAAAAATGACTGCTACAAAGAGCTCACCAAGAACAAGACAGGAAAAAGTTAGCCTTAATTTGCCCTAACTTTGGCAAAAGAAATTTGATTCAGCACTATACATTTTTTTTTTTTTTTTAAGATTTCATGATCCTTTCCAAAATTAGCGGATTACGTTTTTTGAAAGCTGAGCCAACTTGTTTACACAATGTACAGAACACCCTTTCTGTGTGTTTTCTAATACTGTTCCCACCAGACGCATAAACATTTTGAGTTTACTCGCTTCATTCACACAACAAATTCACCTCACAATAGACAAGGATTCGCTAAATGGCTAACATGGATTTTATTGAGAGAATAGCTGTGTTTATGTGCTTTAGGAAAGCTAAAAACAGCGTATATATTTGTTTGGCGCAGTGTCTGAGTCCACTAGATCCTTTCAGACGTGCACCCAGCTCTGTGAGTTCATCAACTCTTCCAGAAACTAGACCTGGATGATGGAAGCTTTCAGCGGTGCTTCCGACTGAGCCGAGCCCAGGTTGATGAACTGTTTACCGGTGTCAGCAAGAGGATTTTCCCTCGGGACACCAACAACAGGCACTACATCATAATCACACCCTAAAAGAGAAAGCTCCTGATTGGTTAATGCGGTTAATGTCCGTTGAAGTTCAGATTTTCTAACTCGAGCGATTCACGCATCAAACTCGCAAAACATTCAACACGCATTCATTGATGCGTATCGTGCCAAAGGATGTCTATTCGCGTTGTTTCATTGACTTAACAAGTAAATTATTTGCAATTGCGATAACAAAAAAATCAGTATATGGAAACAGGCCTGTCACAATCAATATATCGACTTATCGCACAGCACATGACCTCAACAATTTTTGATAATGCAATATATATCACCCACACATGGAAACCAATTCTTGCAACATTTTAGCTGATTGTGCAACATTTTCTCTCTATTGTGGGTGTCAGTGCCAATATGGTTAAAAAACACTATAGTACTTACTATAAATTATTATTATAGTATATTTTCATGTGGGTGTCTGACAACTAAAAATAGATTTGGCAGCTGATATCGCAGCTTCTGTTAATCTCTAACTTGCAATGTCAACATTTATTATTATTTATTTAGGAAATGTGTTTTCCCATTCTGATTCCAATGCCTCATTATTAAATTGTTAAAATGAAAATAATTAAAGAATAAAATATGATGTGTTCTTTGGAAGAGTGTACTTGTATTGTGATGCTATTAGATTGTCATGCTGTGTTCACACCAGACGCGGTATGTGCGGATAAATCATGCTATTTGGGCGTAAATAGACGCGTGAACATTTTGAATTTAATCACTTTATTCGCGCGTCAAATCCGCTTCAAAACAAATGCGGATTTGCGTCATGGGCAGGGCTTCTGTCTGATCGGCGACTCTAGCTTTGTTGCTAAATGGCTAACATGGATTTTATAGAGAGTATAACTGTTCATGTGTTTTATGAAGGCTGAAAAACAGCATCGATTCATTTGGCGCAGTGTCTAAGTCCACTCTTTTCAGAGGTCCACCCAGCTCTGCAACATCATAAACTCCTCCAGAAACTTAACCTGGATGATGGAGGCTTTCAGCAGTGCTTCCGCATGAGCCGAGCCCAGTTTGATCAACTGTTGTGTGGTGTCAGAAGGAGGATTTCCCCCTGGGCCACCAACAACAGGCGCTAGATCATAAGCACAGCCCATACAAGAGAAAGCTCCTGATTGGTTAACATTTCACTTACTATGCATGAGGGACTTTTATATTGAAATGCGAGTGCCAATTTGTTTACTGTGAATTACTTGGCAACAACAGCATGAGGCAAGTTCAAACTGGTATGTTTAGCTACATCTTTTGTTAATTTATCGTGTTTATTGTGAAATTTGATGCGCATATTTCAACAAACACATGTAGACTTCTGAATTGTGTCAAATCACTCAGCTCAACTGTCATATGTTCATGCAGAGGTAGATATATGCTGTTTTCTTTGACTGTAGCTTTAAAATACAACGTCATACATGCCTATCACTCTCTTTTGTCATATTTAAATATAATTTTGCCTTTATCCACAATGGTCAAATACTTTGCGTACCCCAGATGTTACGCTCACGTTTGGATTTACTAATGATGAAATGAACGTGAGAATGTGCGTTGGTCTGTGCCAACTTCATGTGTGGCGTACATGCATTTCTTGTGTTTGTTTTATTTCCATTGGCGACTCCTATAGGCAATTATGTTAAATTGCACACTACAAAGTATCGCACCAACACATGTGAAAAACATTGCTATTAATCTATAATTGATAAAATGGGTTAATTGACAATATATATATATATATATATATATATATATATATATATTTTTTTTACCAATTATGTGATTTAGAACATATAAAAGCATTTGCAAATGTATACAACCCTTAGTCTATGGCAATGGCAGTGTTGGCCTTATTAGAGGACATTGTCAATGGTCGAATCTGAAGGCTCCACGGTGGCAGGGTGCACGATGGGTGGCTTTTTGGCGAGTGATGTATTTAAAGATATTATTCCAGCTAAGTTTTTTTTATTTTATTTTTTTATTGAGCATGATTATTTAACTGCATATCAGGAGACCGCGGTTATACATTATAGATGTGGCTGTTAACCCCCCTCAACAAGCCACAAAATGACCAAGAGCGCAGATACAATGATGGCCATTTTCACACTCGGTCAGTTGTAGAGGGGGCGATTGGGCAGCTGAAATGCCGGTGGCGCTGCCTTGATAAGAGCAGAGGGGTGCTGCTATACCGCCCTAACAAAGTGTTCCTCTAATACATCTGTGTCTCCCACAGACACGGATCTTACTCCAGACAGTAAAGTGTCGCCCACAATTGAGGGAACTCTCTCCTCAAAAGGTGTTAGTTCAACATCCCCTATTCCCCCGCCTGTTCGGCCCACACTTTGACGGTGCGCCGCTGTTCTCCTCTTAACCTGCACCTTTACATCGGACCATTTCTTTTTTAATTCGTTCACAGTGCGATGTTCAGACCCCACTGCGTTAACCGCATCAGCTAAACTCTCTCACTCTATTTATTTATTTTTGTTATTAATTCGAGGACAAACTTGCAAATAACAGTTTTTCTCCGGTCTACCTCCATTAAGAGCACCTCCAATTCATTTTCTGTGAAGTTCTCTTCTTGCTTGCTTTTGCATTTGGTTTTGCCAAAGTGGAGTCATTACCATATTCATACGGAGGAGGAGGCAGGGAGGGGTTTTGCGCTCGTGCATGTTGCGCTCAATTTCACGTTAATTTGGATGTACAAAGAGAATATGCGCGGGATTCCGCATATGCAATGTTTCATACATCTGAAACAGTCAAAAACTTACATATATAGCACCTTTAACTTGTAGCATGCCAGAATTAAACAGCATACCTTTAACAACAAAAATATTAACAAATATATTTTTTCAAAAAGAAATAAATTAAAATGCCAAGACCTACATAGAAAACTTATCACTGGCTTACAAATGGGTCTTAGATCATCAGATATGTACCTCATTTCATAAGTTTTACAGCTAATGCATATACTCACAACCACCGGCAAAAGCAATTTATGCCTGCTTACTCTACAAGCTATTACCAAAAACACTGACAACTATGACTAATCATAAAAACTTTTAAATCTTGAGCAAAATATTTAACTACATCTTCAACCTCAGTAGAGATGCAAATGAAAAAACCTCCTTTGCATTGCATTGTGCGAGCACACTTAAACGCCAATTAAAATCCAACCTTGTCTATTAGACTGTCCTTACCTAAATAATTGCCATTTTAACTAAGTATTTCACTCTAGAACAGGGGTGCCCAAACTTTTTCTTATGAAGGGCCAAAATTCTAGCTTGACAGAGCTGTGGGCCGAAAGTAACCATCGCAAACTATTACATTAAGGTTGCCGTGGGTAATTTATTTCATAATATTTAAAAAATAAATTAAAATAATTACTTGAACTGTATTTAATAATACAGTAATAAAAATTTTTTTTGTTATTTTGATGAACTATTACAATAAAACCATTAAGAAATCCATTTATAAAACAATGGAGTTCAATGCCAAATACACTAGTCATGCTGAACCTGCCTTTGCCTTAATTTGCATGCTGATATCTTCTGCTTTCTTCCATCTGAGAAATATCGCTAAATTGCGAAGTATGCTATCCATATCAGATGCAGAAAAGCTAGTTCATGCTTTCATGACTTCTAGGTTGGACTACTGTAATGCTTTGTTTGCTGGCTGCCCAGCATCCTCTATTAACAAACTTCAGCTAGTACAAAATGCAGCCGCCAGAGTTCTTACCAGGTCTAGAAAATATGATCATATCACCCCAATTTTATCCTCCTTACACTGGTTGCCTGTTAAGTTTCGTATTGAATTTAAAATATTACTCCTTACCTATAAAGCTTTAAATAATCTAGCTCCTGTTTATCTAACCAACCTCCTGTCTCGCTACAATCCAACCCGCTCTTTACGATCTCAAAACTCAGGGCTTCTGGTAGTACCTAGAATATCAAAGTCGAGTAAAGGAGGTCGAGCCTTCTCATTTATGGCCCCTAAACTCTGGAATAGCCTTCCTGATAATGTCCGAGGCTCAGACACACTCTCACTCTTCAAAACTAGATTAAAGACCTATCTTTTTAGCAAAGCATACACTCAATGCATTACATAGCGGTATGATGCATGATATGCCCCACGCAGCAGTTTGCTTCTCGTTTATATACACTATGAACAGCAGCTACGCTAATTATTCTCCTTATTCTGTATTTCCACCTGGGGGTACTCATCTTGAGGCCCTCAGACTATGCAGCGCCACTGATGCGATCCAAGACCAGCGACGAGATGATCCCAAGGTTTTCTGGACCAGGCCGTATCCTGCTGTGATGGTCATCGTGGAGTGAGAGCATGAGACTGATTCCTGTGATGCTCCAAGGACAGACGAGTCTTCGCAGAGGTCCACCGTGCTGCGCCTAGACTGCAGCCCTGCACAAGACGTTTGGCCATAGGGGAAATGGTCGTGCCCAACTGAGCCTGGTTTCTCTCGAGGTTTTTTTAAATCTTCGCTTTCGCCAATTGGTGAAGTTTTTTCCTCGCCGCTGTCGCCACTGGCTTGCATGGTTCGGGATCTGTAGAGCTGCGCATCGATGGATTTGCTCTTCAGTGTTTGGACTCTCAGTAGTGATTATTAACCCACACTGAACTGAGCTAAACTGAACTGAACTTAATCTCTGAAAATTGAACTGACACTGTTTCAATTCACTATAATCTTCCATGTGAAGCTGCTTTGACACAATCTACATTGTATAAGCGCTATACAAATAAAGATGAATTGAATTGAATTGAATTGCTTAGTCCCTTATTCATTAAGTGATAACGTACATTTTTCAAAAATCTGATTCATTTACAACATTTAATTTCAGTTTGCAAACAAAGGGTTACATTAAAATAGAAATGAGAATCTTTTTTTAAGGCATTCCCCAACCCTTCCCAAACATTTTCCCTCTGGCGGGCCAAATCAGAGAATACAAAGAGCCAAATTTAGCCCACAGGCCCTAGTTTGGACATCACAAATCAAAAAAGCGCATTTTATCATTAAAATCCCTTTCAACATTAATCTGAGGGTAGTAGAAGATATGCCCCCTTACTCCCCTTGTTACAGCAGCCTTGAGTTGCTGGCTCTTGATATAGGAGTCATTTTCATTTTGGGGACAACTTTCTTTTTAATGTAAATAAAACAAAACATTTATTTTAACATTTGTTCGCTCAAAGTTTTTTCTCAGTCGCTTTGGTACATTTCTCAGATCAGAATTGAAATTCTCAAAACTACCTATTTAATCTTCACATCAGTGTGTCACTTGTGCCCATCAAAAAAAAAAGAAAGCTGTTTCTCAATGCTTTGAACAAGTTGCAATTTTTTCTACAATAGAAATGACTATGTACAATTCTCTGCCATTTCCTACATTATCAATGGCTTATGTCATGTTGATCAAAATGTATTATAATGGTCTGTCTGAAAGCTGGGTCAGTTGACAATTCCATGGTTTCCACTACATTCATTCATCCGTGGCGGGCCGCCACGCCAAAATTCATCCCGCCACGGCTACATTACAACTTCTCATTTATAATCACACTAAAACATATTAAAAGATAAGTAAATTCTAACAGCGCAAACATTTCTGTAACCGTAGTAGTGCTGTGCGCTATTTGTTCAACCCTTTAAGGTGGCATGCTGACTGACTAACTGACAGGTGCGTGATTCGTGGGGTGCCAGCAAACACTGCGTAGCTTTCAGTTAAGATGAACACAGTTTCCATAAGTATACTTATCTTTCTGGAGTTTATAGGCGTTTCACTATACTTCAGGACGCGTTAATGTCGAAAAACGCACTAAATCGCGCTTTAGCAGCGCTTACTGGAGAGCGCACGAGAAGATCTGCACTTGAGCGTGTAAATTTGAGTGGGTGCAAGAAGTTTTGTGAGAAAAGCACAAGCAATAAAAGAGGAAATCGGCGCGCAAGCAAAGAGATTCGCATGCCTCATATTACATGAATGCGTTCTCGAATTGTTTATACTGCGTGTAAATATTTGTCTTTGAAATAGTTGGCAGATGTGTAAAAAAAAAAAAGCCTGCCGCCACAGCTGGGTAAATCCTAGAGGAAACACTGAATTCTGTGTGGAGTTTGCATGTTCTAACCCGTGTGGTTTTCCTCCAGGTGCTCCGGTTTTCCCCACAGTTCATAATCATGCGCTATAGGTAAATTGAGATAAGCTAAAATTGTCTGTAGTGTATGTGTGTGAATGAGTGTTTAGTGTTTCCCAGTGATGGGTTGCAGCTGGAAGAGCATCCGCTGTGTAAAACAGCGGTTCATTCCGCTGTGGCGACACCACAATAAAAAAGGGACTAAGCCGAAAAGAAAATGAATGAATGTACCAAAGCAACTGAGGAAAATTGTAAACTATTAAATGACACTGCTAAATACACCTAATGTACCTGGGAATTAAGACCTAAGATTGTGTGTTTGTAATATGAACAGTGGCGGCTGGTCAATAGAGGGCACTGGGGTGCCACCCCCGTCAAGTTAGACTCCTTTAATATGTCAATATGTATTATCACAAATATTAACAAAACAAACTGATTTAATTCTAACATTTATTGTAGTCATACTAACATTTATTGAAAAAAAAAAAAAAAATGTATGAACAATATTTTTTCATATGTGTGAGGGGTGCCGGACTAATGGGTGTCTATGTAGGTACACAAACTTTTGCAAAGCATGTGATATGACGATAAGCTCTAATTGGATGGTTTTAAATTGTCCTTAGGGCGCATCGCTCTGCGCTCCGAACCCTCCCATTTTGTTGTTAGAACGAATCATATTTGTTTTTATATGATTGGTCTTATGTGATTGGACCATTCTCACTTAGACCGTTCACTCAGCAGCAGCTCGTCAGTTAGCTGTGCTGACCTTCAGTGTTGCCAACTTAGCGACTTTGTCACTAGATTTAGCGACTTTTCAGACCCCCCTAGCGACAAATTTTCAAAAAAGCAACTAGTCGTTTGTCCATTACTGTACCGTTACTACTCTTCTCAACGAGCTGCGGGTGATGCCGGCGGCCCCTCCCCCGCCTCAAAGCACTGACAGGCGGCCCAGTCCTCATACAGCAGTCTCTCCCACCTGCAGCCTGACAGCAGATCACCCCTCTGCGTACCGATGGCAAATGATTTAGCACCGGCAGTGTGAAGGTATCTCCCTTGTACAGTCAAACCGATCTGCTTCTCCTTTATTTTAACAATTTGATTTGACCGTTTATTCTTTTCTTGGTCACAATCAGAGATGTTTTTAAGTGAGAGTTTCAGAACTTGTTTGAGTTTATTATGTCTGAGCGATTACTGCAAATTACTTATCTATAATGATATACTGTATTCAAACAGCAATCAATTTAGTTAAATTGACATGCTTGCATAAAGCGTAGTGCAAATATAAATACCCCATTTATTTACCATAGGCTGTTAAACGGAAATGGTAGAACGTGATGACGTCAGTAATATGCAAATTAGCGTATGACGTAATCTAGCGACTTTTAGCGACTTTTCAGGCAGAGCTTAGCGCCTTTTCATTGAAAATAGTAGGCAACAGTGCTGACCTTTAATCATATAGTGTAAGCAAGTGCAAGATGAAGGAAAATTCTGTTGTATCTTTGCAAAGATATCCGTTCACAAGGCGTTTGGATGAAGAAAAAAAAAAAAGAATCAAGGAGCTTAGACCAGATCGACCTTCCTTGCAAAACTAATGAAAACAAATTCACCAGCAGTCAAGTGATCGCGATTCGCGGGCGCGCGTACACCCTTGGCTTTTCCAGCACTTGTTATGACAAACAGAGTTGGCTGGCAGGTTGTGATGCAAGTCATGCCTTTACTGTTTTCCATGTTTGCTGATTCAAACAGCATAACGCAAGAGAGGCTGAATGCATTGGCCATGCTGTCAATAGAGAAGAGACTGGTGACTGAGATGACTGACTTTAACCAAAAGCTCATTAAGTAATTTGCAAGCCAGAAAGAAAGGAGAGCAAAATTAATTTTTAAGTAGTGCTACTGGCCAGTGATTAGGCAACATTTATGTGTGTGTTTGTGTGTTTACTGATTATCTTGATTACTTCATTACTGATAAACCCAAATTGAACTAAAATGAACTGATTTGTGATGCATTTATTGTATGCTTTAGTCATTTTTGTTTTTTGGTACATCACCTGAAAAATGGCTTTTAATGGCTTTTAAAATGCGCCCCTCTCACATTTTTTAACACCAGCCGCCACTGAATATGAATATAATAATGATATAATAATAATTTTATTGTCCACCCCTATTTACAGATGTAAAAGTGCACCTTGACTAGAACTAAACAAGACTCATATAGCTCATTACCAGCACAGAGTGACAGAGAGTATCATATAGAGGTAGGGCTGGGCGATTTTTTCGATTTTTTCGATTAATTCGAATTTACGTTTTAAGACGATTTTATTTTTTATAAAATCGAGAAATCGCGATTTTTTAAATAAAAATATTAAAGCCGCTTTTCCACTATCGTGCCAAACCGTTCTAAACTGTTAGACAACCGTGCTGAATTGTGCTGATTCTGTGTGTTGATGTCGCGGCACTGTCCTGCAGCCGCCTGTCTCTCCCGCGCGAGCTGCGAGACGGGCGCGCGCGAGGAGAGGAGAGGAGAGGAGAGAAGGCTCGACAGGCGGAGGTCCGCTCCTTGCCTCCTTCATTCTAATCATCCACCCGCCCGCACATATTATTTTATCTGATATATATATCCGCACCCGATCGCCACTTTAATAATTCTAATTCTTTGTTTTAAGCATGATGATAGGTGTAACTTTCTCCGCAATGTCCGGCGGCAGAGTAACAGCTCGTTAATTCATGCTCGAGCAAATGATGAGACGGACAAAAATACTCGATGCATGCCCTTCTTTTACTTATTTCAGTGTTTTCAGTTTCACAGTGCAAAACAGCTCCCGGGTGGAATTACTGAAGTAAACATAAATCAAAAGAGCAGCATTTTGCTAAATATAGTCCTTTATATCCTGATATGCTGTGTTGATTTATTTGTTTTTTTATATTTAACTTGATGCATTCGTTATTTAATGTTTGAATACTGAAATCGTTTAAATGGTTATATTTTACCATCAAAATGTAGTATATTTTATATCATTACCAATTTTTGATATAAAACCGCTGTTATTTTATTGATTGTTATGAAATAATTTAAGTGCTATATTTTTTATTAGTGAAAGTGCCCCGCTCACTTTGACAAGGCCTGTCTAAATCTATATTTCTGCCATGCCACTAATACAGATAAACTATTGGCTGCATTATCATTGTTATTTTTCTGTTATTGAAATATTTATTTCCCCTCCATCCTTTCAATCTTCACGTTACATTTTGGTCATTTTCTCTCCAAAAAAAAATTGCCCAAAGCTGCACAACATATGACCTCTACATAAATACGGGTGCTGTGATTTCTATTGTAGCTATGTTTAGCATCCCTACATGAGAGAGTGCCATAACCGCGTTTAGTCACACAGTTGCTTTCTTTTACAAGTGAGCATGAAAAAAACTAGTTTCAGCATTTATTTAAATTTAAATGAACAAGGTAAACTGGTAAGGTAGTTACACAGTAAAAACAAAATTAATAAAAAAAATAAATAAAAAAATCGA
The DNA here is from genome assembly GCA_903798195.1 of Danio kyathit. Classification (NCBI taxonomy): domain Eukaryota; kingdom Metazoa; phylum Chordata; class Actinopteri; order Cypriniformes; family Danionidae; genus Danio; species Danio kyathit. The sequence goes on from LR812519.1 coordinate 31,539,699, forward strand.
AATCGAAATCGTGAATCGGTCAAACTTTATGAGAAAATCGAGATTTTTTTTTTTTGCCATATCGCCCAGCCCTATATAGAGGTAAAGTTGGTTTTATATTCAGACATTCTCCTTAATAATATAATTTCAGAAAAGTATTCTTTGCACATTCTAAATAGGGAAATCATATTAGCAGCCAATGATTATCAAAGTACAGCATTGTTTACAGTCAATTAGATAGTGCTAATGTTGTTTTGAAGTCATACTTGCATGCTAATTCTGACCGAATATTCAAATTAGCGTGGTAAACAATATAGAGTCAGTTAAATGAACGAATGTGCAAATATAAAACCAACTTTACCTCAATGAGTATCATGGGCAGACAGCATTCAATTCAAACAATTTCGGTAGTGGGATATTACATAAAGTACTGATAATGGTTCAAACATGACCTACAGTTTTAATTTATTGTTAGTAACGTATTGAAAATGATTGCATCGACTGCATCGATCACCACTTTGGCTCTTACCTTGAGTCGTTTGACGACTTCATCGTTGCTGATTTTATCAGTGATCTCTTTGACACCAAGTGGATAGGTGATCTTTCCGTCCCCGCCGGTCTTTGCTGCTGAGGCTGCTGCGGGAACTCCATCATCCTTCTCCAGACAGACAGACGATCCTCTACTGGCCTCTATAGGCAACAACACTAAAGTTCAGCACACAAACCCGCCACACCACCACAAAAACGCTAAAAAACACCTTATGTACGTCAGCCTTCAGCTCTCTGGGCGCGTAATTAACCCCTATAAAAATGTGTAATGACACAGAAGTCTTACAGTTGACAGTTTTCGGGAAAATCCTGAATAAAACCACAAAGCTAATGAAGCTAAAAGCAATACTAGCAGCAGTGCTAACGAGACCCGCTCCGCTACCGCGCTTTTAATCTAAAACACATTACTACATGGGCATTTAATCTCTCATGACAAGGGTCCCCACATATTGTTCACGTTACACATTACCACAATGCCTAGCTACAACGATATCTCTAAAAAACACCTCAGAGGGTAAAAAAATCTCTTTGATCGGCTAATGGCCTAGCCGCCAGCTCCAGGCCTCAAACTATTCAACAAACATCCAGCCAACACTGACATATCCTATTAAAATCACAACTCTCCGGCTCCCTTTACCCAAAAAGCATTTATTCCACATCTCTCACTCAACACTACTTCATTTCGGCCCTTAACCTAACTTTAGACGGTAAGAAATCGGAATTGTTTACTTGTTTTCTCTGTATAAGTTCACTCAGCGAGGCAAACAGCAACCACCAACTTGATCATCCCACACAAACTGTGTGAATTAAACTCCCTCCAGCAACTCCGTCTTGCAACCTCCTGAAAACCATTCCCTGGTCATTACCTCACAGACAAGTCGTTGTTTTAATTCATGAGTCGGTTCGGGTTCTGGTTTGGGTGTGTTTTTTTTAGTTTCGGGCACAAAGCTCCGTCTCTTTCATACAGCGCTGTGTGAGCGTCCACGCGTGGAAAGTAGAGCCGCAGCGACCCCTTTGGTTGACAGTTGGTATTGCAGCGGACAGAGTAACGTTACCAAACACCTAAGAAAAGAAACACCTCAAAATGTCAAACAAACGGCACTGAACTTGATTTACCGTAATGATTAAAGAAGGAGTGCCTCTACAATTGGCTTGTCTTGCAACCACCCTCAAAAACACCAATACAAATACTTTAATTATTCTAGAATATTTACAATATACAATATGAATAATTATTTTTAAAAAAATTTTATAATAATAATAATAATAAATATTAATTTATATTTATATGTTACTTTATTACGTTCTGAACTTTTTCATTTTAGCATTTAACTACTTAATAAATAATTAAATAACATCAAATGAACATTTGTTTGTTTTAATAATTTATGTTTATTATTTTCATCAATATGTTTATTACGTTTATTAATAGCATTTAAAATATTTAATAATTTGTATAATTAATAGATTATTTTGATGCAGTTTTGTTATTTTTTTTACAAATGTAATGTTTTTGTTTATCTTAATGAAACAGTAGATTACTTATTTACATTTTACTGCATTATACATTTTTTCTTTTATTTTATGAAATCATCACCCCCTGCATTAACCCTTTAACTACTCCACCAAAAAAAAAAAAATTGTATTGCATTTCTTAACTCCTAATGTCGCTTAATTTCTAAAATATCAACCTCTACCAAATAATTGATATGTCGGTTTATGGTAAAAGTACTGGAATTAACACCCATCTACTATGAAAAATCAGTAAATATGAAGTGTAAGACCAATTTATTTAAAACGTAATCAAAAAATAATAATTTTGAATACTAAATCATCTTTATTGTAAAGTATCCCATAAAATATTTCAGATTCTTATTTAAAATGTTTTCTTGTTTTTTTCTTGTTTTTACAAAACATCTGTTTTGTTTACAATAAAACCAAAATCAAGTGTAGTAGTGCAGCAGGATTGTGTTTGTTATTGTTATTGTTACACCAATAATGCTGGTGTAGTGTAAATCATTATTTAAAACAGTTATTCTTTAAATGTCTTTAACAGTCATTATTGAAAACAGTCAAAATATGGTCAGCCGTTTGGTAGAGCAGCAGTCAAAGGGTTAAAGTGTTTTAAAATAATAATTATCATTATTCTTTGCAAATTTGACAGACAGACAGACATACAGACAGACAGACAGACAGACAGACAGACAGACTGAGTGGGTGAGTGATTGATTGATCAACATTCTCCGCTGTTTTTCCTTGACTGTGCCGTGGGTACAACCGTAACAAAATTGGTGTCGTGCTGTTTCCATCCACTAGAGGCGATGCAGTGTTTTTGCTTTGGAGTTGAGAGTCACCTCTTCGGGGTTTCTTTTACTTTTTCTTCCTCTAGTAAAACTTGTAAACAGTGGCGTTGGTGATTTTGAAACGGGGCACATCAGAATGCCAAAGAAAAAGAAAACGGACATAGTCCTTCCCGAACAACCGATGCAGTCGGCGGAGTGTGGGAGCGGTTCCGAGAGTCGAGCATACGGGACAATGGGTCTTTTGTGACTCGGGCGGGCGCAACACATTTGGGCTCCTCCACGCATTACAGCAGCGGTCGGGTGGAATCTCAAAGTCGGGACGAGATCATCCAGCGAATGCAGGAGATGTTTTCACATCTGGATCCAGAGGTCATTTACATGGTGCTCTCAGAGGTCGATTTTAAAGGTGCGCATGAATGACCATCCCTGTTTTTAATTTTAATCAGTGTCTGTCTAATTAAAGTTCGTTGTGGGAAGAATGTACGAGGCAGCACACAGTCCTAAAAAGGCTGTATACATTTGACCAAACATCATGTATTAACAGTAATATCATTATTTATTGGTATCCCAAATAGCAAGTTTCTGTAGTATAGTTTATTTTAACATGTATTTTATTTGTGTATAGACAAAAATAAATTAAATAAAGATTAAATATAGTGAACTACAAACAAACTCCGTTTTAACGCTAGAAATATTTCTCTTTTGTTATCTTTCATCTAATAAATGCATCTTTGGTGAGAATAAGATGGTCCTTTTTAAAATTAAGTAGTGTAGGCTGTACTTGTTGTTATTTAAAATATTAATTCTCCTTATCTCTCTGCATTAGTGGACAATGCAATGGATTCCCTTTTGGAGCTGTCAGACGCTGCTGAGGGCATAGCACCACCTTCTCTACCCGTCTCAGGCTTTGAGCAGGCTGCTGCTCTCCTGGGAACCAACACCACTCAAACAGATCTCTTCAGTGGGACCGCGCAGAATTTTGTCTTTTCAAATCAGCCTCGATCTCAACCAGAGCTCAGTCCCGATGAAACTCACCTGACAGAGGAGTTTGATGCTCTCTTAGATCAAGAACTTCAAACTTTGACATCACAGCAGACACAAGTGAGCTCTCATTCTCCAGTGTCCTCGATACCTCTCTCTTCTCTGCCCTCTTCTTCTCAATTAATGTCTCTTGCATCTCAGCCTCAACGTCCAGCTCCCCAAAGCTTAGCAGAGCAGGCTGAGCACGTCTCTTACTCTGACCCTGGGCTCAGTGAGGCCCGTGGTGGTAGTTCTCCTGTAAATGAATTAAGTTTCGGTGGGGGTCATATCCCCGAGACAAAAACCATATCTCTTGACTTTAGTCACCTAACGCTGGAGGCCAGCTCCAATGAACCACGGCCTTCTGCCTTCCAGGTTTATCGTAGACCTGACCAACTCCATAACCATGCAGGGGCAAAAAAGCACCAAGAATCACTCCGCACACCTGCCATGTTTTGGAACACACAGGCTGCTGAGTTTCATCCCCACTCTATGGGACCATCTTTTATTACACCAGTCATTCCTAACCCTACACCTTGGAGTAGTAACCCTATCCCTGCTTCACAGTGGCTGACTCATGCTACTGTCAGACAAGCACCCTTGAAGCCTTCTGCAACTGTACCAAAGTCATGGACTCTGCCCACTAGGCACAGACTCAAACTGGAAGGGCAGGTGTTGGTCTTACTTAGAGGGGCTCCTGGATCAGGCAAAACCACTCTTGCCAAGTAAGCAAGTAGATGCATCTCTGGGATATGTACAATTGTATTAAAACATATTCAGTAGCACAAGGGAAGGATTCTATGTAGTACCTTAGAAAAAAGTTTTTGTCATTACGCTTTGAACATTTTAGTCCACAAGAGCAGTAAATGGCTTTCCACATTTCATCATATGGTGGAAATTATTTCCTTAGGGGTAAGTTATAATAGCTTCTCCTGGAATTTGAGATCTGATCCTTATTATTAATTAATTTGGTGCTAACAGAATTAGATGGTTAGTGTATGGATATCAGTTAATGGGTAGGAAATATAGCCAGTGATTAAATCAGTGTATGATATTTTCTTATGAAACATCTGTTTGGCCATTTAAATGTAATGGTCACAATGAAAATATATTTTTAAAAAATGTAATTAAATTTTGAAAAAAATAATTAAATGCGTATTTGGGATCTTCATCGAGCAGCAGGGCAGATATCCTGTTTATATATACATATACGTTGACAGCATTGGTGCATTTTGAAAATACTCCATACTTGGGCCAAAACTAGCTTTTGATCACTTATTAACCACTTTGCTTTTTGGTTTTTGTTCATATAAAAGGTATAGATATGCATCAGTTTCTGTTTCTTATTGTTGTCCAGTGCAATGTTGGCGCAGAACCCTGGAGGGGTTGTTTTGAGCACTGATGAATATTTTATGCGAAATGGGCAGTACTATTTTGAGCCAAATTTACTAGGAGAGGCCCACGAGTGGAATCACCAGAGAGGTGAGTATGTTTAGCTTAGGCCACAACAAAATGTCAGATGTGTTAAATGCAGTTATTACCTTGTTTGTTTAATTAGCTTAATAAACTAAAGCAACTACAGGTAGTGCAGAATTATTAAGCAAGTTGTATTTTTGAGGATTAATTTTATTATTGAACAACAACCATGTTCTCAATGAACCCAAAAAACTCATTAATATCAAAGCTGAATATTTTTGGAAGTAGTTTTTAGTTTGTTTTTAGTTTTAGCTATTTTAGGAGGATATCTGTGTGTGCAGGTGACTATTACTGTGCATAATTATTAGGCAACTTAACAAAAAACAAATGTATACCCATTTCAATGATTTATTTTCACCAGTGAAACCAATATAACATCTCAACATTCACAAATATACATTTCTGACATACAAAACAAAAACAAATCAGTGACCAATATAGCCACCTTTTCTTTGCAAGGACACTCAAAAGCCTGCCATCCATGGATTCTGTCAGTGTTTTGATCTGTTCACCATCAACATTGCGTGCAGCAGCAACCACAGCCTCCCAGACACTGTTCAGAGAGGTGTACTGTTTTCCCTCCTTGTAAATCTCACATTTGATGATGGACCACAGGTTCTCTATGGGGTTCATATCAGGTGAACAAGGAGGCCATGTCAATTATTTTTCTTCTTTTAGACCCTTTCTTACCAGCCACGCCGTGGAGTACTTGGACGCGTGTAATGGAGCATTGTCCTGCATGAAAATCATGTTTTTCTTGAAGGACGCAGACTTCTTCCTGTACCACTGCTTGAAGAAGGTGTTTTCCAGAAACTGGCAGTAGGACTGGGAGTTGAGCTTGACTCCATCCTCAACCCGAAAAGGCCCCACAAGCTCATCTTTGATGATACCAGCCCAAACCAGTACTCCACCTCCACCTTGCTGGCGTCTGAGTCGGACTGGAGCTCTCTGCCCTTTACCGATCCAGCCACGGGCCCATCAAAACTCACTCTCATTTCATCAGTTCATAAAACCTTAGAAAAATCAGTCTTGGGATATTTCTTGGCCCAGTCTTGATGTTTCAGCTTGTGTGTCTTGTTCAGTGGTGGTCGTTTTTCAGCCTTTCTTACCTTGGCTATGTCTCTGAGTATTGCACACCTTGTGCTTTTGGGCACTCCAGTGATGTTGCAGCTCTGAAATATGGCAAAACTGGTGGCAAGTGGCATCTTGGCAGCTGCACGCTTGACTTTTCTCAGTTCATGGGCAGTTATTTTGCGCCTTGGTTTTTGGTTTGGTTTTTCCACACGCTTGCGACCCTGTTGACTATTTTTAATGAAACGCTTGATTGTTCGATGATCACGCTTCAGAAGCTTGGCAATTTTAAGAGTGCTGCATCCCTCTGCAAGATATCTCACTATTTTTGACTTTTCGGAGCCTGTCAAGTCCTTCTTTTGACCCATTTTGCCAAAGGAAAGGAAGTTGCCTAATAATTATGCACACCTGATATAGGGTGTTGATGTCATTAAACCACACCATTCTCATTACAGAGATGCACATCACCTAATATGCTTAATTGGTAGTAGGCTTTCGAGCCTATACAGCTTGGAGTAAGACAACATGCATGAAGAGGATGATGTGGTCAAAATACTCATTTGCCTAATAATTCTGCACTCCCTGTATAGGGCTTTTCACACTTCAAACATTTAACCCTGGGTTATACTAAACCCCCGGTTAACAGAATTTTGAATCTTGAATCTTACGGTTCATGTTTTACGTTGTTTATACATTACCAAAGGATTAACAGTATGTCCTGGGTATTAATACTACATTCCTGTACTATAGTACATTATAGTACATATATTGCAACAGTACATTCCACACTCTTCATTTCTAAACTTTCTAAACTAAAAGTTTTTTTTAATGGATCTTTCTTGTCTATTAAAGTAAGATTGAATTAATCGCTTCTTGATTTCAGTTCAGTCGCTGTTCACCTTTTTCAAATTCTGAAACTGTATTTGTGACATGCACTGTTATTTTGACTCTCAAAAACATGTGAATATGAGACACACAATTGTTTTGCAGTTGCTAAACATCTAGCTACATTACCGTTGCACACTGCACACCATTGGGACCAAAATATTGGGTTAACAATGCAAAAGCGGGGTTTCAGAACTAGTAAAAAGCCAGTGCCTCTACTTCTAAATTAATTACATATGAATTGTTCATTTACCCAGGATAAAAGTGGTGTTTAGAATAGTGATAACCCAGAGTTAAGATCACTGTGAAAAGTACTGTGAAAAAACTTAATGACACTGTTGAGAGACTGAAGCCTCCTGACATTGCAACGTTTGCTCAGCCAATGACATGAGTTTGTTGTGAACTGCCTGTTTGCTTGACAAATAGTAGACAGATTAAGTTTTTGGGAAACTGTATTGAAAATTGTCATTATTTTTTCTATTCTGCTTGGTGCAAAACAACAAACTTCACCTTTAATCTTTACCTCTCTGCAATTTTCTTGTGATCATCAACATTACAGCAAAAGATGCTTTTGAAAAAGGCCAGTCACCCATCATAATAGACAACACCAATACGCAATGTTGGGAGATGAAACCATACGTTGCCATGGTGAGCACTGTATGATGAAACTCATATGAATTACTATTCAGTATCATTTTATTTCAGATCACTTTTTTGTAATCGTAAAAATAGCTGTGGCTTTTTCCAGATTTTTTTTCTAATGTTAAATTAAACTGCATATATTCAGTTATGTCTGACTCATACTGTGCTATTTGTCCACAAATTTTGGAAATCCTAAAAGATTCCTTTAATTTTATAGTAAAATAAAATATGTTGTCTTTGATCATTGGTTTGACATGTTCACTGACAGCCGATTAATCGCCATTATGATTGTAAAAAACTCTTAAAAACGGCACAGTGTAAGCCTGACTTTACATGAGATCATTTTTTATTTTTAGGATTAAGTTTGTTCCATAATTTACAGGTGATAAACATTAACCACAAAAAAATTCCCCCTTTTGTTGATAATGAGTCCTCCTTTTGTTTCACCTAGGCACAAAAACACAGGTATAAGGTGCTGTTTCGTGAGCCAGATACCTGGTGGAAAACTAAACCTAGAGAGCTGGAAAAGTATGTTAAACATGACCACAAACCACAATTTTTTACTTTTATAATACAAACATAATTCACAATAAAATGTTTTTTTGGGAGTCTTAAATGTTCAAAGTTGTGCCAAATCTTAATATGTACAGAACTAATTCAGAACTGTGACATGTTGCTTATAATCATAAGCATGCACAATGTTTGCACAAATGTAATTTGTATGTATCATATTCTCTTTGTGAAGGCGCACAAGACACCAGGTTACAAAGGAGAAGATCAGACGCATATTAGAAAGGTATGACCGATTTGTCTCTGTCCAGACCATCATAAATTCACAAAAACCAGAACCAGTGCCAAGTGTTGCAGCTTTGACCCAAAAAGAGACAGAGCAACCCCAGTAAGTATATGCATTATATTTATATATAACTAAGTAGTTTTTATTGCATTTATTAAGACAATGTTCACAAAGCAGCAGAATATGTTTGTCTTCAAGTGTAGAAGACAATTTCAAGCCACAACTGTTGGTAACTGTGCAAGCACTGACGATGTGAAACCAATTATTTGTATTTAAACAACTTTTTTCAGGCAGTCTTTACACCCTGGCCTCAGTCATCCTGATCTTGTTGGCGACTCTGACTTGAGCAAACTGAACTTGCACCTTTCCTCATCTCTCCCTGATGTTTCCTCTGTTAGTCAGATTTACAGTACCACTTCTGCAGGTGAAGAAGAAAGTGAAATGGCCTCCTACACTTCCAAGGAGTCCATATTTATTTGTGAAAACATTCAAGAGGACGCTAGAACACCTCAGTCCGATCTACTTGATTCTGAAGGATTGGACTTGGAGCTAGATGCCTGCCTTGTTGACACTGACAAAGAATTTAGTAATTTGAGAAGTGGGATAACTAAGGAATATATAGTGTCAGAACATGAGACGTTTCTAGAGCCACCTGTGGCATTTTCAGAGTCCATTGCTCAACGTATAAGGAAGGTCAGAGAAAATGATAGGAAACCCCAGGTAAAAAGTGTTATTGATCAGCCTGTGAACCTCCACCCCATTCTTGACTCTTCAGGAACAAAAAAGGAGAAAAGATGTGAGGGTGAGCCTTTTGTTGAGGACAAAGTAGTGCGACCAGAGCTTTTGGATTTTGTGGGAGACTGGCCACTGGAATCTCAAGACCAACGTCAAGGAAGATGTCAGAATTCAAGGAATAACATCTTTAATAACAGCGGTTTGGAAGCTAATGTTGTTGAACACCAACATAACACAGAAAAAGATAAGGATGATCAAGATAAGGATGTCACTACCAACAGCACAGCTGAATTTCAGAAACTAGTCGATCTACTGCAGTGTGGAAGAAACTCCTTTCCAGATTTCTACCACACTCCGGCTCCAAATACACTGACTACTTCACAGTCATCTATATTAACTGTAAAAGAAAGTAACATGGATCTAGAGCCAATGGTTTTGCCTGAACTCCCTGACTGTGTACTCGAGAGGAAGTACTCTGAGGACACTAACCCAAGGAAAGATTACCCTTATTCTCCAAGTACATCAGAACAGGGAGCAGACCCAATTGGGCAGTCTAACAAGATGTCTTCTGAAAAGAGCACACAGGACGAGATTGAGCAGGAAGACAATGGAAAAAGTTCAAAGGTTGTCATAGACTCAGAAGGCAGTCTGGAGAGAAGGAAAGGGCTTAGCCGAAGAAGTGGCAAATCTTGTAAATTGGCCCTTACCTTTACTAATCAAAGCACTTCGTCACCCTGCTCACAATCTTCAGTTGTTTCACATTTGCCCTCTGAAATTACACCTGCAGGAGGAACACCTTCATTGCCCATGCTGTGTTCCAGTACCTCAGCCCAAACATACCCTCAGGACTTTGCTTTGCTTTGGCGAATTGACCAGCAGAAATCTTTTGAATTAGCCTTAGACTCATCTAATAGTAGTATGTTAGTTTTGGAAGGAAACTCTTTCCGCTTCACTCCAAAAATAAATGAAGAGGAATCTGCCTGGCAGCAAAGAGTGCCGTATCGTGTGGTCCATGAAAAAGGTTCTCAGGTAGAAGATAATGACTTTAGAGAATCCAACTCCAAACAACAAAACCTTGAGATTCTGAGCGGTCATTTCAGACATGTCTCTGTTGATATACTAGAGGACCTTTATGAAAAGTGCCATCAGGATATAGAGTGGACGACTAACTTGTTGCTAGATTCTGGAGAAAGACTATACAAGGAAGATGAGGATAATAAGGAAGATAATGAGGTTGACTTGGGCTCTTTGGCTCCTATGCAAGAGTCATGTGAATTATCTATAAAACCATCAGGAACTGTGGTTTGTTCACAAAGTGACCAGGCAAGAACTGTGTTCTCTGATGACTCCAGCAACAGTTCAGTAAGTAGTATCAGTCCTAAGTCCCAAGAAACTAACCCTAGTGACGTTAGCCCTGCTAGTGATGATTGGAGCCCAGGTCAAAGTTCACTAAGCGATGCTGAAGGATATGATGAGTTATGTGAGTCTGAACCTTGCCATGAAACAGTAAAGCAGCTAATAGAAGACACTAAAATACAACTGGCTGTTCCAGCGGTTAAAGAAGAACTGACAGAGAAAATAGGTGAACAAGGTGCAGGGCTGCAAGAAACATTGGTGTCCCAAAGTGAGCAAATTGTTCAGCTTCTTGAGGAAGATTTAAAGGAATGGAAAAAAGAGGAGGGCAGAGGTGAGGAAAGGGAGGATGATGAGACAAGAGCAGAGGTAAATGCCATAACACAGTTGCTACTGAGCCAGGTTGATGAAATGGAGCAGAAAGAGGAGGAGGAGAGGAAGGAACAAGAAAATGAGAAAAGAAGAACAGGACTGGGAAGGAGAGAGCAGAGTTCAATGGATATCCAATCCCTGGAGCTGAAACTTCCTACTGAACTTGCATTACAGCTCACTGAGCTTTTTGGACCTGTTGGGATCAGTCCAGGTAAAAAAAATAACTAACTATAAGTCAAAAATAAATTATTTTAGTTATTTATTACAATGTATCACTCACAGGATCCTATGACCTGAATGCATACAGTGAAACCAAACTGTTAGTTTAATTTGTGATAGATGCTTGGCACAAGAGCAAAATATATTGGCAAGTAATGTTTTTAAAGGTTGTTGTCTGATAATGTGATTTTTATATGGTTAGTTGAATTTTATTATTTTTATTCAGGGTGTCCGCAGGGTCTTAAAGTATTCAAAGTTGATAAATCAATTATGAGAAAATTATTGCTATTGCTATCATTGCTATTTTCATTGGTCATCGCTATTTTATTACGCAATGTTATTTTCCCACTTTATTAAACAATTTTGAGTACTGCTGCACAAAACTACTGTTAAAAAGTATTGTGGTCGGCGCCAATAGCCTAGTGGTAAAGTGCGTCGACATATAGCACCATGGTGCTCACGGCGAACCGGGTTCGATTCCCGGCTCGAGGTCCTTTGCCGACCCTTCCCCTCTCTTTGCTCCCAATACTTTCCTGTCTGAAATCTCTACTGTCCTGTCATAATAAAGGTGAAAAACCCCTTAAAAATAATTTTTTTTGATTAAATAATTATTTGAACCATTTGCAGGTGCGTTTTCCTCAGATGACTGTGCAGTGCAAATCGACCTGAACTTAGCCAAACTGTTGCACCAGAAATGGAAAGAGACTATCCAAGTGAGTATGCATATTGTAATGATCTTATGTTTAAACAATTTTTAGACAAATCGATATAAACAGTATGTATTTTCAATGTGATCAGTTTAGAATTCATGTAAAAGTTTAATGTTTTTTTGTCTTTGGCAGGAGAAACACAGACTGGCAGCTCTGTCCTATCAGCTAATGCAAGAGTGTAAGACTGCTTATGATCTCAATACTCACTAGTTCACAGTAAATATAGACTTATAGATTGTCTTAACAAGTAGTCATACAAAAGAGGCATGAAGTGAGAAACCACATTTCTTTCTTTTTGCTTTGATTACCCCAGCCCTGTAAAATTACTGGAGCATATTTCCCTTCTTAGTTGCGTCAAGCATCAAATATGATTAGTATGTGATGATATACCATAAATATATTAATTTGTTCTTTGTGCAGTGTTTTGCTTTTAGAGATTTATTAACAAACTATTGGACAATGAAACTGAAACACCTGGTTTTAGACTACAATAATTCAGTAGTATGGTGTAGGGTCTCCTTTTGCTGCCAATACATCATCAATTTGTCTTGGGAATGACAGATACAAGTCCTGCACAGGGATTTTGAGCCATTCTTCTTGCAGAATGGTGACCAGGTTACTAAGAGATACTGGTTGAGGAAAACATTTCCTGACTCGCTCCACCATAACACCCAAAGTGGCTCAATGATATTTAGATCTGGTGACTGTGCAGGCCATGGGAGATATTCAACTTTACTTTAATGTTCATCAAACCTTTCTGCTATCAGTCTTGCTGTGTGTATTGGTGCATTATTATCCTGATACATGGCACCAACTCTGCATACAATGTTTGAACCATTGGATGCGCATTGTCTTCCAGAATGGTTCGGTAGTGCTTGGTTAGTGACGTGCCCATCTAGCACGAATATAGGGTCTAGAAAATGCCATTATATTGCAGCCAAAACTATCACTGATCCAACTTTATGGTTCACTCTGGCCATGCAACATTCTGGTACACTTTTTGGGAGCTTTTCCATACTGTAAGTTTCCTTTCCTGGCATGGGTGACCAAAGATGTGGCTATACATCCTGGCTATGTATAGTGACCCTTTGGAGCTCCAGATGAATAGTTTTGGTGGAAACAGGAGCGTAAGGGTGCACATTTATTTCTGCAGTGAGTTGGGCAGCTGTGGTTTTATGTTTTTTTTGTATAATCCGGGTTAGCACCTGAACATCCCTTTCAGACAGCTTCCTCTTGCAACCACCGTTACTCCTGTTGCATGTAATTCGTCCCTCTTGGCGGTATGCTGACATTACCCTGGATACCATGACTCTTGATAATCACAAAGACCTATGCCGCGGTCACATTTGAGCATGTGAAATTCTGTTGTACGGCACTGTGAAAAGGGGCGAAAATTATTTATTTATTTATTTTATTTTTATTTTTTTCATATTTAAAATTTCTGTACAGAGAGGTCATGTTTTGATGTTCTATTGGTCTCACGCAGTCACGTGATGCAATTTCGCAGGTCAGAGTTTACCAAGCTTGAACTTTGCAACGCAGTGAGCTGCTAACTTGTCGCACAAGCTTGCATTTCCAGTTTGTTGCATTCGCTCGTGTATAAATGAAAGTCTATGGGGCAAAAAATGCCGTTTGACCGCGGCTTCACTGTCTTGGTCACAGACGTACACTAACAATTTGTTGCCCATGATGTGTGCATTGCAATATTTTAACAAAACTGTGCTATTCCTCCACTAATTACACCTTCACACTGGGATATGTAAGGAATGTGCAAGCAATGAGGCTGGTTAAATTCAACACTAAATTAGCCAGTGTTTCGGTTTCATTGTCCAACCCCTGTTTATACATACACATCCATTTTCTTTTTTCTTTTTTTAAACATTAAACATTTTACAGAACAAAACATTCAGTGATGGCAGCGGTTATTCAAAAATAAAAAAAACAAGTACAGCTACCAGTAAATAAAAACAAATCACAAAAAGGCACATACATCATTTTCAATTTCAAAGGATACAGCTGAAAAAACTGTCCTGTTGCCATGTTCAGATACATAATAACAGGTGCCCATCTTTGTTTAAAAATATCCAATTTCAATTAAAGCTGGGGAGTCATATATTCCATTCTATATATTAATTCAAGTTTTTCTATCCACTGTGCTATTGTTGGAGGGTGTGGCTTTATCCAATTTATTGTTATAGTCTTTCTTGATTGTTCGAGGATCACGCTTCAGAAACTTGGCAATTTTAAGAGTGCTGCATCCCTCTGCAAGATGTCTCACTATTTTTGACTTTTCGGAGCCTGTCAAGTCCTTCTTTTGACCCATTTTGCCAAAGGACAGGAAGTTGCCTAATAAATATGCACACCTGATATAGGGTGTTGATGTCATTAGACCACACTCCTTCTCATTACAGAGATGCACATCACCTAATATGCTTAATTGGTAGTAGGCTTTCGAGCCTATACACCTTGGAGTAAGACAACATGCATAAAGAGGATGATGTGGTCAAAATACTCATTTGCCTAATAATTCGGCACTCCCTGTATGTAGTATATATATATCTGTTTTTTATTATATACATCCTGGGGTATCTCTTTAAGCAAAACAAAGAGTAAAATGTAGATCCAACTGCATAATCTCAATCTTTTGTTGAGTATCTGCAAGTATCTGGACATTTCCAAAATATATGTGTGTGATACACATCTATTTTCAACTAATAAATATTTAATAAACATCAAAATTACAAGGAAAAATAATTGGTTTTGAAGTATATGTGGCTGGAAGGTGCAACTAAATGTGTGTGACCTAAGTGAATGTCCACAATTTTGCCAATGCAAAAAGTTTTGAATGTAACTTATTATGTTTTGTTAATAGTTAAACTGTTTTGCCATAAATGATAATGTCATGTTTTTTACATTGTTGTATGGCTTTAAGGTGTCATATGGGGAGACAATACATGTATTTTTTAATAGATGTTTAGGTTTAACATTGTGGTTTTTTTTTTGTGCTCTTAACCTTTTCACCCTATACTGAAAATAATTTTATTCTTGTTTGTCCTCTTTTCTGCCTCTTTGTGTATCTGTGGTTATTAAGCTCCTGTACAATGGGGAAGCAAAAGCAAGCTGAGGGACCAAACAGCTTTGCATGAAGAAATTCCTTTCATGGATCATTGGAATGCATCTTGTGCTCCTGTCTCACTGAGGGACATCATGATTGAAGAGCAGGTCATGCAAGACAGCGTGGAAAAGGTAACAGTCACACATAAACACTCATGTCCCAGCACAACCTAGAACCAAAAAATAAGAAGTGCAAACGAGCTGTGCTTGGATTTTAGTGCAGGTCAAGTCGGAGGGATCTGGATAAGAAAGACAGTGCAGCAAAGTTAAAGGAGAACCAGCTGTTTTCCATGTTTCCTACAATAGACAGACATTTTCTCAGGGATATCTTCAGAGATCACAAGTAAGAAATTAATGCACACACCTACACAACCACCCATATTAGGCTTCTGTGAATTGTGAGGACTTTCCATAGATTTCTTTGTTTTATTACTGACTAAACAACATTTTCTATTGTAATGCTTTAAACATTTCCACTTTCATTTGGTATTTTTAATAAGTTTTCTCTTGTGGGGACCAGAGGCATTTGGTCCCTACAATGTAGCATAAACTATTGCTCAAACCATCATCATCATCATCAACCCCTGTAAAGGCCTGTACACACTTTTTTGTTTAACCTCCTCCACTGCAGCACAAAACATCTGGTCAAAAGTTTGTAAGAAAAAGTTACAAGCCATGAATGAAAATTAAGTTAACTAAAACTCACCATCAAATCTTTTTGGTCTGCATGGGCC
Organism: Danio kyathit; assembly: GCA_903798195.1. Lineage (NCBI taxonomy): Eukaryota > Metazoa > Chordata > Actinopteri > Cypriniformes > Danionidae > Danio > Danio kyathit. The sequence goes on from LR812519.1 coordinate 31,555,657, forward strand.
ACAGTATACTTTAAGTAAAATTGAAGAATAAACTTAAATGATGTCATTTCGAACTAAATCTGGCCAAAACTAAGTTTGTTTTGAGTTTGCTTTAGCAGTTCAAATATCTCACCAAAGTAAACTTTTGGGGGAGTTCGTTTTGGCTCCTAAATTGCTCCTTTTTGGCCTTTCATTGGTCCATGACTATTATGCAATCTGTGGACTGAAACTCCACCTTCTTTGAAGTGTGATTTGATTCATATTTCATATCCATGGAGGTCAGACAGGAGAACAAGATTCAACACAGCAACATCAAGTTAGCAAGAGCAGTGTGACTTTGCCTTCGCAAAAATGATTTGCCCTCAAAAAAAGCACTTTGTTTGAAGTGTACTGGGGCCTTTATTCTGTGCCTGTAATAATATCTGACGCAGGTTGGTGGCTTTAGTTAAACATGGCTAAAATTGACTGTTTAATGATGACATGCACAATTCATTAAATCATTTGAAAGTAATCCATTTATAAAGTTTATCTATTTATCTTGAGTAAAATTACATATTCTCCTTGTCATTGTGCAGTTACTCTCTTGAGCAGACCGAACAGTTTTTGCACACCCTTTTGGATGATGGGCCAGTCAGAAATGTAGTGGCTCCTGAACTTTCACCTCAACGCAATGGCACACACAGAGCTCCGAGCAAAGAGCGGGTGAGCACTGTGTATGTACACATATGGCATACACGTATAAAATAAAAACCTTTAATCATTGAAGCTTTTGTCTGACTCATTCAGAAATGGAAACCTAGAGATGGAGAGGTTGATGCAGCTCAATTCCAGGATTCGGAGGATCCAGAATATGACGACTTCCGCACAGAGGCAACACTGCAGAGACGTCAGCAGATAGAATGTTTTAACAAGGCAGCTGAAGCCCACTGTCAAGGACGCAAGGATGTGGCTAGTTTCTACGCACAACAGGTTTAAGTCATGACCATAATGTGTGCTAAAAACTGATGTAAAAACATTAGAGTAGTTTTGAAACATACACATTTGTTTTTAACTGTGTCCTATGGTGTGATCCATCATTGCTTGTGACAATCTAACTCAGAAATCTGACTATAGCAGCGTGATTATTTAAAATGAAATCGAGATTGCGATTTAGGAAAAGCTGTGATCCTTGAGCATATCTTAACGCGGCTCTGTTATCAATAGTAAACCTTCTGCAAATACCCCGCAAAGAAGTTGTCAGGAAGGTCAGGAAAATCAGGCAGAGCAGAGGATTTAACTGCTTTTATGGATACATTGTGACTAATAAACACACAATAACAGAATCATCTCTCAAAATGATATATTTCAAACACTCAACTGAAGTTATGAGGCGAGTTAGGAGTAAATACATGTTATTACAAGTGATATATTCACATGCTTTCAGATCAGCACCAACACAGCTATAGATCACTGCGAAGTGACACAGCTTTCAAATCGCAGAATGCTTCTCCTCTATTTCAGAAACTTGCAGATTAAGTATCCGTATCTGAATCAGTAGCTTGTCAGTAAACAACGCTCTATCTGAAAGCAACTGCTGGAGGTTCACTAGTGGTTACAGAGCCAGCAAAAAGAGGATAAATATTGGCTTTGATTAATCACCCAGCCCTAAATCTGACTATAGTTTTATGTTTAAAATAAGTCTTACAGATGTTTTGGCTATAATAAGACTAAATCTGGGCTGTGAGTGAAAATCAAATAGATGTCTAACAATCATCCAAAAATAGACTAGTCATCAGAAAGAAACCACTTGTCTAGACTAGTCTAGTTTTGGAATATTGTTAGATGTCTATAAAATTTTCACTGTTTTATGCAAAAACATCTATGTTTAGATATCTGTTAGTTGCCTGTCCAATGTACACCCGGCATATTGACACAAATACAAAGAATGATTTAGATTTTCAGGGTAGGTGGGTACAACTTCACAGAAAAAAAGTTCTGTTCCAATTAAGAGGCTGCATCTGTTGAAGTGTGTGAAGGCTGAACTGAGTGATATTAAATGGGACGGTTGAACCATTGGAGGATTGCTCTTGTCACCTAGCAACTGGGACAGCTGCTGTTTATGCGTGGCACTAACAATAGGATGTTTGCACATGACTCATGAAAATTGAGCTTAAGGACAGGAAGTGAGTACTTCAATATTGGAATCACTAACAGGACATTAAAATGCTTACGTTTTGTTCTAGTAGTCGTTGCTCGTAAGGGTAAAAGTTCCAGAAACTGACTGAAAAAAAATGAAGGAAAAGGTGGCTTGAACTAATATTTTGATTTGGTAGAAAACTCAGTCCTCTTCATAATATAAGGATATGTAGTTATTTTCTCTTTATATCTTTCTTTTAATGGTATAAGTCACAACAATATGGACTTATATTTAGTTTTTTTACTTCCTGCCATCCATCACATAATTTTAAACCTGCTATTGTACTTGATGGTTATCAGATGGATGCACATCAGTATAAACTACCTATAAAATTGCATATTGGTATGATATGCCAACATTTGAACCACCTAAATCTGTATTAGACATTCAAGCCATTTTAAATCCAATGCTTGCATTGGCAGTTCCCGGGTCTTAGGATGCAGCCTTCAAATAATGTAGTCTCTGAATTGCAGCACACTGCAATAATGCTTATTCAGCAACATTAGTTGCAAAATCATTTTTTTAATAGGGATACAGCAAATTTTAAAAGTCACAAGTCAGTTATATATTCATGGTCAATACAGGGAGTGCAGAATTATTAGGCAAGTTGTATTTTTGAGGATTAATTTTATTATTGAACAACAACCATGTTCTCAATGAACCCAAAAAACTCATTAATATCAAAGCTGAATAGTTTTGGAAGTAGTTTTTTAGTTTGTTTTTAGTTTTAGCTATTTTAGAAGGATGTCTGTGTGTGCAGATGACTATTACTGTGCATAATTATTAGTCAACTTAACAAAAAACAAATATATACCCATTTCAATTATTTATTTTCACCAGTGAAACCAATATAACATCTCAACATTCACAAATATACATTTCTGACATTCAAAAACAAAACAAAAACAATTCAGTGACCAATATAGCCATCTTTCTTTGCAAGGACAATCAAAAGCCTGCCATCCATGGTGAACAGATCAAAACACTGACAGAATCCATCAACATTGCAGAGAGGTGTACTGTTTTCCTTCCTTGTAAATCTCACATTTGATGATGGACCACAGGTTCTCTATGGGGTTCATATCAGGTGAACAAGGACGCCATGTCATTAGTTTTTCTTCTTTTAGACCCTTTCTTGCCAGCCACGCTGTGGATTACTTGGACGCATGTGATGGAGCATTGTCCTGCATGAAAATCATGTTTTTCTTGAAGGATGCAGACTGCTTCCTGTAACACTGCTTGAAGGTGTCTTCCAGAAACTGGCAGTAGGACTGGGAGTTGAGCTTGACTCCATCCTCAACCCGAAAAGGCCCCACAAGCTCATCTTTGATGATACCAGCCCAAACCAGTACTCAACCTCCACCTTGCTGGCGTCGGACTGGAGCTCTCTACCCTTTACCGATCCAGCCACGGGCCCATCAAGACTCACTCTCATTTCATCAGTCCATAAAACCTTAGAAAAATCAGTCTTGAGATATTTCTTGTCCCAGTTTTGACGTTTCAGCTTGTGTGTCTTGTTCCGTGGTGGTCGTTTTTCAGCCTTTCTTACCTTGGCCATGTCTCTGAGTATTGCACACCTTGTGCTTTTGGGCACTCCAGTGATGTTGCAGATCTGAAATATGGCAAAACTGGTGGCAAGTGGCATCTTGGCAGCTGCACGCTTGACTTTTCTCAGTTCATGGGCAGTTATTTTGCGCCTTGGTTTTTCCAGACACTTCTTGCGACCCTGTTGACTATTTTTAATGAATCGCTTGATTGTTCGATGATCACGCTTCAGAAGCTTGGCAATTTTAAGAGTGCTGCATCCCTCTGCAAGATATCTCACTATTTTTGACTTTTCGGAGCCTGTCAAGTCCTTCTTTTGACCCATTTTGCCAAAGGAAAGGAAGTTGCGTAATAAATATGCACACCTGATATAGGGTGTTGATGTCATTAGACCACACCATTCTCATTACAGAGATGCACATCACCTAATATGCTTAATTGGTAGTAGGCTTTCGAGCCTATACAGCTTGGAGCAAGACAACATGCAAAAAGAGGATGATGTGGTCAAAATACTCATTTGCCTAATAATTCTGCACTCCCTGTACAAACTCACGGAGGCCTTTTGAACCATGAATGCACTTTACTTTAAAAAAAGGTTTCAGTGGATAATTTTGCATACTATATGTTTTAGGGTCACATGCACGGAGAGAAGATGCGTGAAGCAAACCATCGAGCAGCAATGCAGATATTCCAACAAGTGAATGCTTCACTTTTGCCTCAAAATATTCTAGATCTCCATGGACTGCATGTGGACGAGGCCATTCACCATCTTAGTCAAGTGCTCCTTGACAAATGTTTGGGTGCGTGGACCACTGACTTACCTGCAACATAAAACATATGTTGTTTTTTTGCGTATGCAGCAGATAATTTGTGTAACTTTTACAACATAGTCTGGTATTACTTTTGGTGTGTTTCTTTTGTAGAATTTCATCAGGGTGTTTGTCCACCTCAGCTGTCAGTCATCACAGGAAGAGGCAATCGCAGCCAAGGTGGAGTCGCTCGCATCAGGCCTGCTGTACTAGACTACCTCAAAAACCAACACTACAGGTATACTTAATAAATCCAGTCAAATCTTTCAATTATTCATTTTCATAAAGTGGCCAACCATGATAACACACATTACTTTTAAAATTCTTGATCATTTTAAGAAAGGAAAGAAGCATGTACAGGAGTTAAATGGTTTGTTTACCCCAAAATTAAATTTCCAACATTTAAAGAGCCCCTATTATGGGTTTTTGAAAATCCCCTTCCATGCAGTGTGTAGCACAGCTCTAAGTGATTGAATACATCCATCTGAGGTTTAAATCTTAAAGTCCACCATGTTCAAAACTACTGATTCTCAAAAAATAAAAAAGACTCGACTCCGAGTCATTTATATGAACAGTCTTGGTTTAAAATCTTAAGCTGTTTCGTGTTGATGTCGATACTAAACATTGCCATACATGAGTAGCCAGACATGGGATGTGATGATTGAGATGCGGCTGTGGGGTTTAAAGTTCATTTTCACAACGATACCACTGTTAGCCAACCTTGTGCTGTGTTTGTTCCTGTCATTTTACTAATGATTAATACAATAACCTATTCTGCAATTCGTAATTCGCAGGCCATTTGTTATTAAAGGAAGGATAAGCACCAAAGACTTTTAATGTATGGGACTTTGTCAAACCTAGACAGGAACTTTGTCATTACATAGTTCATATGTGGACCAGTTATTTCTTCCTCGATATTGCCTCTAAAATGGAAAATGAGAAGCGTACCACTTCCTTTACTAATTAAACTCTGTGTTTGAGCGTGTGATCCTCCTGCATTTGTTGTTGCTATGGCCACAATTAGGGGTGTACTGGATCACGACCCACAGATTAATAACTTTTTTTTTTTCACAGATAGATCGCCTCCGCATCATTCAAATTGCGTGTGAGAAAACATTTTGGCTTTCCTGTAAAAAATAATTATGACAGAAGAAGTTGTGGTGGCACCTAGCCAAATGTTTTATTAGATTAAAGGTGTTTTCTGTCACTACCTGTTTAGCCTGCAACAATGCATTCAGTGTATAGCTTCACAATTAATCATTAAAGTTCTGGGTCTCAATTCAAACACCCACTCAACATAAATTACAAATGATGATTATTTGCATATGTATATTATTGCATTTAATTTTTTTTCAAAGTTTAAGAGATTCAGAGCTCTATTTTAACGATCTAAGTGCAGAGTCTAAAATATGCATTGCGCCCCGGCCTATGGTCTAACAGGGTTGTTTATTCTCTTAATGAGTTATGGGTGTGTTTTGAGCATAACGTGCATTAAACCAATCAAAGTCCCATCTCACATTTCCCTTAAGAGTCAGTTGCGTTGCACCATGGCGCATTTGCTATTTACATGGCGGACTTTGTAAGTGGAAAATCTGAATGCTTTACTAGCCAGAAAACAGTTAAACAAACCATTTGCAGCGAGGATAAAAAATGAGCCTCCTCTGTTCGGCCTCTTTACTTTCTCTTTACTTTACTTTTACTCTTTACTTAACTCCTTAACTTTCGTGGATAAGAAAACGATGTTGTTTGCACACCAGCGAAGACATCCATTAGCCTACATATTTAATTTTGTTTGTTAAGCGCAAAGATTTGTTTCAAAACTATTTCTAAATTCAGTTCTAATTTCCAGCAAAGAGTTCTATCCAAACACGCGTCCTACTCTTATGCCAAATATATGGTGATGCATACGTCTACAAAACCCGACAGGTGGACAAATCTAAGCTTGCATTTATTAAAACAAATATAAATACACATATAATAAATAATACTGCTAATAATAATAATAACATTATACAAATGCAAATTGTCATGAATAAACTGAAAAAAGCTCCCTAAGGCAGTGGTTTTTATATTTATGTAGAAAATCATAATTTTTGTAACATTTTAATCCTTTAATTTTTGTCACATTTAAGGATATTTGTGTATTGCTGTACATCCTGTGTATATTAAGCAATGTGTAAGCATTTGGACCAGCATAGGCGCATAACTAACGCACTCTGCACTGGACTTTAGACCAGCTTTTAGTTGGTCAATGACGCTGTCCATTTCAGTTCCTTTAAATAGCAACACGCCAACAATGCACTTTAACACACCTCCTTTTTAGACTGGCATACCCATGAGTCCACAAAGGGGCGTAATTGGATTTGCTATTTAAACAACATGGCGCAAAACATGAAAATTAAAGTTGTGCTGGTCTGAAAATAGCAACAAATCTCGCCATACACGTCTTGCGCCTTATTGCGCTGGGTGTATGATAGGACCCTCAGTTTTTACCCTTTTCAGGTAGTTAGAAAGTTACAAATAATCAAATAAAACAGAAGTACAGGGATAATAGTTTATAGTTTAAATCTAAATACTAATGTTTATGGGGAAGAATAAAATCCCCACTTAATCACAAACATAATTACATTGTTTAATTACAATTACATTGTTTAACCAACATCCATCAAAAATATACCATTGAAAATCTTCAAAAATTATACATTTAGTAAAAAAAAAAGTTAAAAGCATTACTGTTTTTGTAATAAATGGAAAGCAAATTACATTTGTTGTCTTGTCCGATCCATAACTCAAAAACTAAATCGTGAGATTTTTTTTAGCTTTTGCTTTTATGTAAATAGTTTGAGCTGTGCTGAACAGAATGCACCACCAACAAGCTTGAGGTTGTGGGTTGCGGTCATTTTTCAAAATAGTTCAACTTTTGCCACTGTGTGGATTAATACTGAATATGCATCATCGATATTACTTGGGGTTATAGTTGAGAATAGAATAGAATAATAAGCTGGTGTTTAACTGCATTGCTTTAATGATTCTCTGCATTGGGCTCTCACGTATAGTCTGTACTCGAGGCACTGTTGATAAGCCGCGTTCCTTTCTATCTCACTCTGAATGCAGTTGACCAGTCACAACAATCTGGGTCATTGGACCAATCACCTCAGATTAGCGTCACGCAAAGGAGGGGTTTGTAAAAAAATGAATCTCTGAACAAATCATATCGGAGTCATTGGGATGATTAGGTCAAAATAAATGCGTATTATAAGACAATTAATGTGTTTTTTGATTTTGCATGCATATTAGCCTTTTGTTGGAGACCCCAAAACCAAAATATGATCTTTTATAATGTATAATAGGGGCTCTTTAATCACCCTCAAGTCATTCCTCACCCATAAAACGATGAAGTTTTTTTTTTTTCTTAATTATTGAGATATTTTTAAGTTGTCATGTAGAACCATTTATGTCAAAACCTTTGATTGCTAATGATTTGTAATTTCTTTCTATCATTTCTTTCTGTTTTTCTCACAGTTATACTGAGCCTAAGATTGGGTTGGTGCTGGTTACACTTCATTGAAAGAGCTGCTACAATGAAGCATTTACTTAAATTTCTCTCTCCACTGCCTTAATCCAAAGTGTCTTCACTGAAGATCAATAGTGCCAGTAATGATAATGTTCTTTTGTCTTTTAACTGCATACATGTCTATTTTCACAGCTTTTTGTAATTGTGAAAGAGTTTATGTAAGACATAAAACTATCAGGGTACTGCATATTTAACACAGCGTTTTACATTGCATTGTATATACATGATATGCTTTCACTACATTTTAATATAATTAGTTTAAATGGCATTTTCTCAAAATTGATGTTGTATTTTATTAATGGTATATTGATGACACATACTTTTGATTTATAAGTGCAGTACCAAACAAGTTTTATAAGATCTTGTTTGCTGTTTAGAGACAGGGTAAATGCGAAGGTCACAGAATGCTATACATATCTGGAAATATAAAAGCTGATCCTCACTTTGCTTTGCATTTTACTTCGTTTGAGAGCATCAGAAATATTCATTTTATGCTGTTTCTTGAGTTTTAGCTTAAAGGTTTTATATTTCCAGTTTCAAATGTTGTCATGTGTATATTTTAGAAAGCGTAATTCTGCTATGCAAATCACAATTCTTATTGTAATTCTTGTGTGTAAATTTGTGAAAAATATTTTTTGTGAAACTAAATTTTGATCCTCAAAAGATTTTATATGTAGCAATTAGTTTTATTTTGTTTTAATATGAAGAGAAGAATAAAAACTTAAAATATAAAACTTTCTTTAAGTAAAATTTGGTGAAATTTAAAAGTGGATAAATTTGAATGTCTCTAGGGCTTGAAACAGCATAGCATGGCAACCGCTTGGAGCTCACAGCTGAGCATTTTTACATCCTTGATTGTCTTTCTTTTAATCAGTAGAAACCGTTGGTGGGGGAAAATACTCTAGCTTGTAGAATGCTCAGTAGCTGACGTTTGTTTGAATCGGTAAAGGTCAGATTTCTCCATGATGAAAGAGGCAGCTGTTAAATTGAATAAAGTTGCACTTCCTGTCCATCAGAGGGCGATGTTGTTGACTAAGTAGTGCACTCAAACCGCTGAGTAACTTTGGTGTCTAAAATTTAACACGAGGCTTCTAAGCACTCTAAATTATAAACACTTGATGGTAAACTTGCTATACACAAATTTCTACTTATCTTCCCTTTTTGAGTAAAAGGCCTTTTTCTCTAACTTACTGGATTTTATAAAGTAAACATAATAGAAAGTATTGAATTTCTTCATTCATTGTGTACATATAAATGACCATTAATACCAAATTGCATATTTGCACAGTTAAAAAAAAGAATTTATTACACTAGAAGAACCATTAAAAGACTTCTTTGCTGTATTGATTTTACATTTTCTATCCCATTAAACATAACTGAATTCAAGTAAAAACCAAATCCTGTAACATATATATAGAACATATATATATATGGTAACACTTTATTTTGATGGTCCATTTGAGTATTAGTAGACTGTCTGCTTAATATCTGTTGACACTGACATTTAACAGTCCTTCAACAGACATTTGACTGACTATAAGAAACTTTGCAATTACATGTCAACTTACACTAACCCTAACCCCAACCTAACAGTCTAATCTAATGATAATTAGTTGCAATGTAACTTAAATTCAACGGACCGTCAAAATAAAGTGTGACCATATATATATATATATATATATATATATATATATATATATATATATATATATATATATATATATATATATATAAACAAATGGTACTAAGTTAATGGTTTCAGATTTCCAGCTTTTTTTTTTTAAATAGCTGATTTTATGTTCAACAGATGAAAGAAAATCAAACAGGTTTGGAACAAGAAAAGGGTTAATAACAATTGATGACAATTTTTAGTTTTGAGTGAACTATTTCTTTAGCTATCATGTCTCAGTAACATGCTCCTTGTTCACCTAAACATGTGCTCTGAGGCTATGGTACTGTAATTACTGTATTGCACTTAAACTTCATGTTCTTGCTGAAGAGCTGCTAAGGTAATTTAATACTAGCTGAGAGTCACCTTTATTAAATGTTAATGTTTGGCTTCTAATATAACAAGATAAATTTAACCAATTAACTAAATTACTGAACCTCAGCATTAGAACAAACTTTAAGTTTCATCAGGGTTAACGTAGGGTTTGTCTTGTTTTTGGTTATATTTGTTTTTCTTCTTACTGCACGAGACTGAGTTCATGCACAAAATGAGTTCTTGACTGCAGAAGAAGCAAGACTCAACAGATGAGCTGAGAACGTCACACAGTCACAGCGGAAGCATCGAAAAGATTTGATGTAAGATTTTACAGAGAAAAGAGCCCAGCCTCGCATTTCATTTCCCTACAAGAAGATCTGATCTTTCTGTTCATAAGAGGACTTGAATTTCCTGTTCAACAATTGTAGTTTTGAAAAATAAGCTGAATTGGACTGGTATCTAAACTAAAGTTATTTTTTTGAAAAACTCAACAAAAAGATTAACAAAACATGCTGAACGAAATCCACCCGTGACACTCAATTTAAGAGCTCAAAGTGGTAAGTTGTTTTTCAATGATATATTCTGTTATACATGTATTAACTGCTGTGCTTTAAAAACAATGTTTGTGAATTCGAAATTTCTAGTGTCTTTAGTGTAAAATAAAAATGTAATTGTAAATAAAATTCTAGATATTTCAACTACATACATTTATCCACATTTAAAAGGTAATACAAAGTTGATTAATCAATGATTGAAATTGAAATGGCTTTGTCTTGAATTAGAATTATAGATTAAATCATGACATTTGTGTTCTTAGGTTAAAAGAAAATGTAGCTATGAAGCGCTTCAGTTAAAATGTGATGCTTTTTGTAGAGCTGTCTCATTTCTGATTTACTAGTTTATTTTGTTTACAAAAAAGTTTATATTTGTTTAGTTTTTTGCCACATGATAGTGACATCTTACAGATTCAGTTAATTTTTCAAACCTATTTTTGTTCTGCCTGAAACTCAAAGTGGAATCAACATGTGCAACTGATTACGAAGATGAGATGTGCAATCCATTAAAGTCATTTTAAAAGGATTTACATAATTTTCTGTATTTGCAATGTAACTAAGTACTTACCCCTCATGGCAGCCGATGTAGGCCTAGGAAGTGCAAGTCATTACCTTCGTTTGGAGAATAATCTTTGACTTTGTTTTTAACATGTCAGAAATGTCATATTCGGATTTAACCCATATTTTGATATTAAATAAATTAATAAGCTGTAGCAGGTGTATTGGTCTGCATTTTTCAGAACACAAAGCTACAGTTCCTAAATTTTACTTTAAACAACAGCAAGGGAGTTATGACAGTTGTACCAAGGTAAAGTTGTCCTGGGCCCTGTGATGAGACGGGCCTGCTGTCCTCTTAGCAGAGTTTTTAAATTTATTTTACATCTAAGAAAAATTAGGACTATTGCCTGATGTTTTTTGGTATTTCAAAAACTATTCAAGGAATCATTAAGTTTTTTTTTTTTTTTTAATTCTGTTAACATTTGCTCAAACTTGCATCAGTGGAGCTCAAAGAAATAAAGTGTATTGTAGTCCAAACAAGAGCAAACTTCACATTTTATTACAATTTTGGAAATAATTTATTTTGTGTTCACAGAACAAAAGAAAGGATTGGAAATATCAGAGGGTGAGTAAATCTATGAAATTTATTTCATTTATTTTGAAACTTATTGCTTAATACAAATAATCATTGACACTATTCTGGCTCTTGAATTCATTTGATAGTTCCAAGAGTGTTGTCTGATCTTGGTAAAATATCTTGGCTTTCTCTTTTATACTCTTAGATTTGGAACAATTTACAAACTATACTTAATCTTGCTACATTGCCAACTCTAAATGAAGAGTGCAGATGCAAAAACCTCTAAGTGCCGTCTGACATTTCCATCTAAATTGAACATTTTTCTCAGCTTCCTTTATTATTGTTGAGATATTTCACTTTAAAGACCAGGAAAAGGACTTATTCTTTGCCATAAAAGTGATATTACTGAACATACACTGAGGAGCCTGATAAAAATGCTAATTATAGAGTAAAATATCAGATGACATTTAGAGCTTTTTGCGTCTGAACTTTTCAAATACTTTTAAATGTCTTTTGTATCATGTTTTAAAGAGTAGTTGATATTGTCTTTCATGGTTTGCGTATTAATTATGATTCGTGAGTTGCGAATGTGTACGTGTAAGTGATATCTTTTGTAAGTCTTTGTAAGCAACTTTTATGTGATGCCGGCTTGACCATGTCTCGCTGGAAGAAGATGTAACTCAGTGTGATCTCCTGGCTAAACAAAGGAAGAATAATAAGAAAAACATGATTAGATATGAGTTCATTTTAAGATTAAATATTAATAATACATATATATATAGTGCTCTGACTTATGGTGCTTTAACTGACTTGATATCTTTTCCTGGTGCTTTTCACCTAAATAAAGTCCCAAAAATATCACTTAAAATATTATTGAATTGTATAAAGGCAGATGGAATGGTGATTCGGTGGTTAGCACTTCACGGCAAGATGGTCACTGGTTCGAGTCCTGGCTTTTCTGTGTGGAGTTTTATGTTGTCCCCATGTTCATGGGATTTTCCTCCGGTTTCTGTCACAGTCCAAAGACATGTGGTATAGGTGAAATGGAAAAAACTAAATTGGCCACAGTGTATGAATGAGAGAGTGTTCACGAATGCTCTCAGTGGTTGGTGGTTCATTCTGCTTTGGTGACCAATAACTACAGTCAGTTTATATTGACACTTTTTTGTGTTTAGCGTTAGCATACTAATTTGAATTGTTTATTCTTTGAATTATGCAGGAGACTGAAAGAGACGAGACACAACTGTCTGCCAGACTTCTGACTTTTAGATTTGAATATCTCTAATGGCACACAAAGACTTCAGTCCCTCAACCTTCATTGGATTATAGATCAGAGGAGTAAAACACCACGGCGCAAGACTAAGTGCCCGAGGCTTCGTCTCCAGAATGCTGCGTTTTCTCCACACAGACTTGTGAATTTATACATCTCAGTGATGACTTCATCATCTGTTGGAGACTGCTGATTCTTTTAGCACTATTAGACTGCACCTTGCAAGAACTACAGGAGCAGAGAAAGAAGAATGAACGGGTTGCCAGAGACCTCGGTGAAATGCGTACTGGTTGGGGACTGCGCAGTGGGTAAAACGGCACTTCTGGTACGGTTCACCTCTGAAACTTTCCCAGACAGCTACAGACCCACTGTCTATGAAAACACTGGTGTTGATGTCTTCATGGATGGAATCCAGATCAGTTTGGGATTGTGGGATACAGCAGGACATGATACATTCCGCCAAATCCGGCCCATGTCTTATCAAGACGCGGATGTGGTCTTGCTGTGTTATTCAGTAGCAAATCCTAATTCATTAAGTAATTTGCGACACAAATGGATCGCTGAGGTGAGGGAATATTTGCCGAAGGTGCCAGTACTGGTTGTTGCCACACAGACAGACCATCGTGAGATGGGCCCGTATCGTGCTAACTGCACCACGTCCTCAGAGGGCAAGCAGGTGGCACAGGAGATTCGTGCCAAGGGATATCTGGAATGTTCGGCCCTCAGCAATCGTGGTGTACAACAGGTTTTTGAGTGTGCTGTGCGAACAGCTGTAAATCGGGCACGAAGACAGACGAGACGAAGACTGCTAAACCTTAACCCCTGTAAAATCTCATGAATGCTTTTAAAGGAAGGATCACTAAGATAAAATCGTTTCTCACATACAAAGTAAAGTAACTGAAGCTTCAACAAAGACTTCTTAACACGGATGTCTTATTACTGTTGACTCAAAAGATTCTGATTTTGAGCCTTCTATTCAGATTTTTAGACACAATATACATACTGAACCTATATTTATTCATTAAAATGCTGTGTCTTTGTAGTTAATTTTATGAATATAAAATTATTCTGTTTTATTTTTATTTGTTTTATTATTTTTATTTTTGTTGTTGGTGTTGAACTGCTCAGATGTGGTTACATTTGTTGATTGTAGTGTTTCTAGTCTTTTTTTTTATTTTTTTATTTAAATGTTGATGTTTTGACATTTAAAAACCAAGACTTTGTTTTGTTTTCTTTCAAACTGAAATGGACCTTTAAGCTCACTTCAGACTTTTGAAATACAGGTTCACATATGAGATCAATGAGAACAAATTCTGTATTGTTAATTTTAGATGACAAATAAATTTTTGTATTTAAGATTTGTTGAAAAAAGCTTTTTTTTTTCTTTTCTATTTACGCTATCTTTAAGCTTTTAGGTTTGTTTCTTTTCAGATGTTCTCAATTTTAAAGACTTCAAATTTGATTTGTCTTTTTGTAGTCATTTAAATGAGTTGTTTTATTTAAAAAAATAGAGTTTCCAAATGTAGCTGTGCAGTCTGTTATACACAGCGACCCGGGGAAAATGTGGAGTTAACGTATATAATCTGACTGCATGAACGCAAAGCATCTGTTATCAAAAATCCGAATTGCAGGACATCTTTAATGTCTATTAATGTCTTGCACTCCTAATGATGATTAGTTTGTGAAAGAACTTCCTAAAATACAATTTAAAACTCATTTATACTGTATGAAGAGTGATATAATTAGATTTAACTATTTAATAGGAAGAAAGAAAAATCGCGTTTTTCATTGCTCTGAAGCCAAAAAATATGTAAGAAAAATACCAGGCATTCTGCTGACTCGAGAGAAAGATAATTATTAAGATAATAATAAAACAAACTTTCATAATATTTAGTGTTTAGTTTATCATTGCACTAAAGCTAAAAGAAATGTTAAAAAATATTTGCAAGAAAAACAGTATTGCCAAAATATGAGTTTTTTATATATATATATATATATATATATATATATATATATATATATATATATATATATATATATATATATATATATATATATATACAGTATATATATATAATATTCAATAGTTTATTTGAACCTTTTTTAGTTTTTTCACATTGTGCCCAAGCAGTTTTTAACACTCTTCTTTTAACCTGAAAGTTTCTGCGGACAGTGTAGCATTTGCAGTTTGTAAACATAAAACAGCTCACTAATAACAATACATTTTTGAAGATCTAGTACCTAAAACACATAGTTAATATGCCATTGATATACAAGCAGATTCTTACTTGCTCCGAAAAAGAACAAAAATAAATGCATTTACCAGAGGTGAAGATTAAGATTAATAGATAGATAGATAAATTCTATAGTTGGGTTGCGTAAGGTACAATACATAACAGTCATGAGGACAATGCAAGAAGTAAAAGTAAAAACTTACATTTTTAGCCATGTTATAACACACAAGGTTTGGTTGTTAGTGTGCTTGTGAGGGATAGGTGTGCGGTAGTTACTGGTAAGAAGAATTATGAAAACATTATGTGCCAACTAAATGTAGCAACAATGTTATATTGTACAATACAAACACCTACTACATAGATTAAGCAAGATATTGCATATTAATTATGTGTTATGGGTGAGGGAACAAAATAACATAGGGTTTGTTGTAATGCTCATGGCTTAAACATTTCCATGAGCATTAACTACTGAGATGTGCCAAAATTCTAAATTCTTTTAAAGATATTGTTCAACAGTTATTTGCTAAATTTCTTGCTATGGTTAACTAAAAGTATCTTAGTTTTAAGTGTTTATTTAACATGAGATGAATCCTATATTATTTTAATCTCCAGTCAGTGATTTAGCAGTTTAGGCAGTTTTTTATTCTATACTCGTACTAGCTGAAAACACATAAGAGTTTTAAATTCCAATTGTACTGGTGGGAAACTCTTATTACAGCTATGCTATGCTATGCTATTCTGTGAAATTAGTGATGTCATTTTTTTTTCTGGATGTCTGAATGTGTTTCTTGATCTGTTTGCACATTGTTTGAACGGTGCTGCTTGCAATGCTCATTGTCAAGCATCAAAATTTGTTTATTTTTAACTTGTAAAAAAAGATTTTTATATGAAAAAGTAAACCATATTTTAAGCTATCACATTTTATTTACATTCTTTAGTGGTTAATGATAAGGAAAAAAAACCTCTGTAATAAAATAAAGCCACAAATTTGTCAAGAAAAGTGTGAACTTAATTTATACAAAACATCAAAACCCATTGTTACAAAATGTTGCTTTGTGCCCTGCTCTTCCCCATACATCAGATAGTTCAGACTGGTTTATTGTATCAAATCACACAGCAGTTTTGTGTTTGGTGTGGGTCAATAGTTTCTTTTGAAGCAGCTCACGTAGTGCTGGTTTGGACATTGTTTTGTGTAAAACAAGTACTGGGCTCAGCATAATTGAGTACACCCTATTTTAAAAATAAATATTTGTATCCATTTCTAAGTGAATATAGGCTCTGTATTTAGGTGCGTTTAAACAAAACAGATTTATTAAACAGATATATTTCTTAAAATATTATTTTAGTCACCAAACATATTTAGAAATTAAAAGATAATACAATTAAATTCAAGCAAAATATTGCAAAACAAAAAAATTACAACCTACAAAATTTCAACAAACTTTTTCAATTGTTTTACCTCTCTTGATCTTTCTCTTTTTTAATTTTGTATTTAATATTTTTCTATAACATATACATTTGGGTGTAGTAGTTTTTGGACCGTTATAGTGAGTTATTTTGTTTAATAAGCTCCAGATTTGGCTTCAGTACTGACTAATCTAATCTATGTGCACAAATATAATAATGTATAGCTTCCTATTAAAAATATGAATTTAAAAGATAGATTTGTAAGGGGTGTACTTATATTGTAGAGCACTATATATATATATATATATATATATATATATATATATATATATATATATATATATATATATATATATATATAATTTTAGAATTATTAGCCCCCTTTTGAATTTTTTTTCTTTTTTAAATATTTTCCAAATGATGTTTAACAGAGCAAGGAAATTTTCACAGTATATCTGATAATGTTTTTTTTCTTCTGGAGAAAGTCTTATTTGTTTTATTTCGGCTATTTAAATTTTTTAAAAGCAATTTTAAGGACAAAATTATTAGCCCCTTTAAGCTTTTTTTTTGATAGTATACAGAACCATCATTATACAATAACTTGCCTAATTACCCTAACCAGCGTAGTTAACCTAATTAACCTAGTTAAGCCTTTAAATGTCACTTTAAGCTGTATAGAAGTGTCTTGAAAAATATCTAGTCAAATATTATTTACTGTCATCATGGCAAAGATAAAATAAATCAGTTATTGTTATTATAGATGAGTTATTAAAACTGTTATGATTAGAAATGTGTTGAAAAAATCTTCTCTCTTTTAAACAGAAATTGGGGAAAAAATAAACAGGGGGGCTAATAATTCTGACTTCAACTGGATATGAATTTAGATGTTTTTAATAAACAAGCTGTAAAAACAAAGAAGAAGTGCTCTACTAATCGCAACTACATGAAAGAAAGACTTGGTAGAGAACAGAAGAAAGAGCAGCAGAAAGACAGAAAGAAGGAGTACATGTCATGTGGTTTATGGAGATGAAGTGATGTTTTTGGAGAACTGAGATCAGACCCAGAAACCACATCCCAGCAGGAGAACGTCTTTCTCTGAACTCGCTGAAACCGCGTTATGCTTTATGGCTCCATGAAAATCATTTCAGTTGTATTGAAAAATGTATAAATACGGTCCAAATTTTAAAATGTTTTGTAAATCAAGGTTATGTGCTGACTGAAATATTTTGTACTAATGTTAGAAATCTACATAAAATGAATATATATATATGTCAGCTGTTGCCGGTCAAATGTATAAAACGTGGAAATTAACTACAGTTCCACCCAGTGGCGCCTGCAGCCTTACGGCTACCATGCGAGGGCAGGAATTAATGTCGCTTTTTTATTTATTTATTTATGACAAAATTTAAAATGATTATTAAACAGTATAAACTACTTTAAAGAGACAAACTATATACAAAATTCGTTTTAAAAATATATTTTGTCCAAGAAAAATATACAAATTATATTTTAGTTTGAGCCCAGCTGTGAGCCCAACTGTGGATGATTTTCAGTCAGTGGAAAGTGAGGATTTAATTAAAGCTTCACTATTGTATCACAATCTTCTGTCATATATTTGCTAATTTTTTAATATGTCATAATTTTAAAGATGACGTCTTGCGTCTGATTTTTCTTTGGCGCTGATGTGCTTTTATTACATTTAGATTTCAACAAAATATTAAAACTAAAAAGGAAACGAATTATGTCGTAAGGAATGCCCTAAATAATGTAGCCTTTGACAGTAAGCATCAGTATTTCTTGACATGATTGAGAAGGAGGCGGGCTGTACTGTATTTGTGCGTATCTTGGAGTTAATTACTGCAGGCTCCCCTGGTTCCACCATCCAATCGATCTTTTAGCGTATTATTATTGCAGCAGCTGCTTTTAAATAAATAAATGTGCTAGTTAAAACTAGCAAATTAAAAATTGGTATTTATTCTATATTCCGAATACATAGGCAATTGAAACTAACAAGAAAGTTAGAGCTGCAAATACATGTGTTGAAATACTTCAATATCAAGAGTTAACACACATAACAAGGCTTTCTGTTAATTTATTACTTTTCTTTCAAAAAATACTAGGTAACACTTTACTTTAATGGTCCATTTGAGTATTAGTAGACTGTCTGCTTCAAATCTGCTGATACCGCTGCTTCAACAGACATTTAACTGACTATAAGAAACTTTGCAAGTACATGTCTACTTACACTAACCCTAACCCTAACCCCAAACCTAACCCCAACCCCAACCTAACAGTCTACTTATAATCTAATGAGAATTAGTTGGCACGTATATGCAGTGTAACTTAAATTCAACAAACGGACCATCAAAATAAAGTGTGACCAAATACTATTCTATTCTTTACTTATTTTGTGACACAAGATTATTTTGAAAAAAAAATAGATGTGTCAATATGTTGAAAGTCAGTGAGGTCCAGTGATGTGTCAATTCACTTTTCTTATTGGAGTATCTATAAAGTGTTACTAATAGACTGTTGGGGTTAAGGTTGGTAGTATAAGTTAATATGCTTGCAAAGAAACACGTAAAGACAGTAGAATGGACAATCAAAAATGGTTATGTTATTTTATGTATCACTTTTTGTAATAGAGTGAACATTAACGGCGATGTCATTTTGGTTGATCTTTTCTTTCAAAGATATACGTAGGTTTAAACTGTAATATGCATTCAAAAGAGACTTACATATATTACCAATAGGCCTTGGTCCATATTGGGCTAATGTAGAGAGTACTGTGGTCTGCACAACACAAAATCAATACACGCACACATTTTTGCATTCTCTCTATGTGACCCTGCCACAGTATGTTTCTCGTTTCTACAACAGGAAACACCTGCACTGTTCTCTTACCACACGAGCGCTCGGATACACATACACACACACAATCCACCCATACAGCATCAAAGCCTTACACAATCCTCTATTTAAGACAGTTAAGCCAAAACCTGAGAGACTGAGCATTATCAGATATGCCTATAGGCTCCAGTTGCTGAGGAGATGCTGAAACACCAGCAAACACAGGCAAAGATGTGTTAAAGATCACAAGTTATATACGTTGTGCCATCTGGCTAACATTAAGTCAGATATGAAGGGGTGTGTGGGACTGGGAAGATACCCCTGAAAATGATACTGAAATATTCATCTTGAATTTAGAAAACACAAAATAATACTCCTCCTGACTGAGTCATTTTGAGTCATTATGCCATTTCATTGCGTCAGCAATCTGTAAAGATAGACTTAGCTGCTCTAACGCAGAGTAACGTGAACTGTTAAGAGAGAGATAAAAAGAGAGAAGGCTAATTATCTGAAGCAGCACTCTTTTGCATTCATTTAATCATTCCTAAATGTTATTACTAAAGAATTATGGGTAATGTAGTTCTGTAGCTTAATATATGTGAGTGAATTACAGGATATGAAACTTTCCTACGCTTGAGAAAGACAGAGAAATGTAGAAAGACGCATCGAGAACAACCACTTCCTGTCTTGTTCCTCTCATCATTTCAGACCCCCTGGTCCTTGTGTGTGTATATGTGTCTGGATTCCTGCGTAGGTGCTGGGAAATATGAGGGGGCTGTCTGACACAATCTAAAGAGATTCAGTTACAAACTGCTCCTCAAAACTGCTTACAACTCTAATCTGTTACTCTTGAAACATAAGTTACTTTTAACATTGTATAGACAACTTAAATTATAATTCACTGATTTCTAAGAACAATGGGCATAGCATATCACATGATCTGACCTGGAATTAATAAATATACCTAGTTAAAAAATTAAAGAATTAAACTAAATTTAACTGCCAACACATTATTCAATTTTATGGATATTTCTGTTAATCCTAAAACTCAATGCAGTGCTAAATCCATAATAGGTTTTATATATTTACATTATTTACATATTTATATTTACTTATATTGGTGTACTTATATTGCAGAGCACTGTGTGTATATATATATATATATATATATATATATATATATATATATATATATATATATACACAGTTGAAGTCAGAATTATTATTAGCCCTCCTTTGAATTTTTTTTTCTTTTTTAAATATTTACTAAATGATGTTTAACTGAGCAAGAAAATTTTCAGAGTATGTCTGATAATATTTTTTCTTCAGGAGAAAGTCTTATTTGTTTTCGGCTAAAATAAAAGCAGTTTTTAATTTTTTAAAAACCATTTTAAGGACAAAATTATTTAAGCCTTTAAGCTATATTTTTTCCGATAGTCTACAGAACAAACCATCATTATACAATAACTTGCCTAATTACCCTAACCAGCGTAGTTAACCTAATTAACCTAGTTAAGCCTTTAAATGTCACTTTAAGCTGTATAGAAGTGTCTTCAAAAAATAGATCAAATAAATCAGTTATTAGAAATGAGTTATTAAAACTAATATGTTTAGAAATGTGTTGAAAAAAATCTTCTCTCCGTTAAACAGAAATTGGGGAAAAAATAAACAGGGGGGGCTAATAATTCTGACTTCAACTCTCTCTCTATATATGTAAGTCCTTTTGAAAGCTTCCAAAAAAGACAAAATGACTGCTTTGTCTAATGCTAGATGTTTTTATATTATCACTGAAATATTTTAATGCAAATTCTTTTAATCTGAGACACATTTACATAACATTATTATTTTTTCATTTATATTTTGGAGAAAAAAACCAAACAAACAGAAGATGCAATAACATTCACCACTTGTCTGAAACAATTTCGTGTTTTGATAGCTTGCTCCAGCTCATGTAAAATGTCAAGAGTTGGCGCACTGTTTTGCTCTATCTACATCTAAATAAATGTGACCCCACAGTATTATGTTAACACACACTTTTCATTTCAATTTCCTCAGCCTTTGAGAAAAAGAATACACCCTAGCAGTAAACTAATACAGGGCACAATGTCACTAGTTCTCACTCTTTAATGAGACTGAAAGTCGATATGCGATACAGAGACGCAAAGAAATGTGATTAAAAACTTTTTGTTTCATTTCCACAAGTCAGAATGACAGTCTCTAGAATTTAGACCTAATTACATGTTAACTGTTAATCTCTGCTGTCTCGAAATTCAGCGTGCATGTGTAAGAAAGACAGAGCCATCTCTTTCTTTAAAATTCATTGTGTGTAACATTTAAACCACATGACCTGTCTGCACTACACCCTTGTCAGATCGGCTCTCACTGTGACTGACAGGACAAACACATTCAATCACACACAATCCCAATGGACATCCCAGCACAACTCTGGAGAATATAACACATAGCATGTTTCTGCTTTTGAACAGAAGAACAAAGATCTCATAATGTCTAATGTCATAAGGACATTGGGTCTTACATAGGTGAATTATGAAGTACCATGAATTTTGTGTGTGTGTGTGTGTGTGTGTGTGTGTGTGTGTGTGTGTGTGTGTGTGTGTGTGTGTGTGTGTGTGTGTGTGTGTGTGTGTGTGTGTGTGTGTGTGTGTGTGTGTGTTCATGCTATGTGATACCTCAGCTCTTGTTCCAGAGAAGCAGTAAGAATGACATTCAGGCCTTCAGTGCTGTAGCTGGGCACACCACCACGCTCAACACTCAGATCGCGATGGGACTTCCAGCAATTTCTCCTTCCTGCCCTGCAGCAAATAACATTTAACAACTATGAAGTGCAAATGAAGAGCAGCAGCAAATAATAACGGGTAGATTTAATTTAATTTTAGCTATTCTTCTGAAAAATGAAGATCATATTTCTTGTGATTCACATTAGCTTGTTGCTACATGGTAAGTTCAAGCTTCTATTGATGCTAATGCTGTTTAAAAATACAATAATAATTTTCTTAATGTGTATTTTTGAAGTGTTTATTAAAATGTATGGTAACACTTTATTTTGATGGTCCATTTGAGTATTAGTAGACTGTCTGCTTAAAATCTGTTGATACTGCTCCTTCAACAGACATTTAACTGACTATAAGAAACTTTGCAAGTACATGTCATCTCACACTAACTCCAACCCTAACCTAACAGTCTACTTATAATCTAATGAAAATTAGTTGGCATGTAGATACAATGTAACTTAATTTCAACAAACGGACCATCAAAATAAAGTTTGACTAAATATATATATTTCATAAGGAAAAAGTGTCAAATGGCAATAGATTTTCAATTTACATCCAGTTTACAAGATAGATAGATAGATAGATAGATAGATAGATAGATAGATAGATATGAAATAATTACGAAGTACAATGGTCAGTATATCAATATACTGAAGTGATGTGGTGTTGTCTGTCTGTCTGTCTGTCTATCTATCTATCTATCTATCTATCTATCTATCTATCTATCTATCTATCTATCTATCTATCTATCTATCTATCTATCTATCTATCTATCTATCTATCTATCTATCTATCTATCTATCTGTCATCTAACTAATATATACTGTTGTCTCTAGCTGCTTTCTCTGCTCAGGGTCGATTTGCTCAAAAACTGTTGAATGACCTAATGGAGGGCTATTTGAATGCTTTACGACCTGTGGAGGACACAGACAAAGCCCTTAACGTCACTCTACAGATCACGCTTTCACAGATTAAAGATATGGTAAGCCCTTAACTTATACACACAAATACAAGTCAGTCTTGCACATATTTACTTCAAGATTTAGAGGTAGTCGGGTGTTTTTTTAGAGCAGCTTAATTTATAGCCACATACTGTACATCAGACCTTCTGCAGAAACAGTGTGTCTGAAATCACATCCGCTGGTTCTGAGATCAAGGCACACTGTATTTTATACCAACAAAACCCACACACTGTCCAACTGACCTTGATGTGGCATGGCGTGTGTGTCTTCTGAGCATACTTTGACGATTTAATTCTCAAACCACATAGACCACAATGGTCAAAGGCATTTAACCTTCGTAATTACGTGCTTAGTTTAAATTCATAAGTTCACATCATGCTTAAATGATCACAGTTAAATATTTGTGATTCTGGGCCACAAAACATGTATTTGAGAATTCAAAAGATTCTAAAAACGGAGCATTTTTATTAATGGGCATTGCAACTGCCTGGTTGATCATTCATCCATAGGTTATCATTAAAACTAAAATCTAAATTGGCTTAGAGGGGTGTCAGTAACACAATTTGGTAAAGATAGACTTTAGCAAAAAGTTAAAGGGTTAAAGTTGTCCAAATTAAGTCCTTGGCAATGTATATTACTAATAAAAATCAAAATTTTGACTCATACAACTATTGTTGGCTCAATTTGGCTGTTATTACAAATATACCAACTTAAGGTCGGTATCGTGGTACAGGCCAGGGTCACATTTGTATATGCTTTCCACCGAAATAATTGTAAAATAAGTGCCAATAGTATCCAACCAACCAAACTGTCCAACCAAACAATTTACTGCACACTTTACTGCAGTTACAGTACATAACTCTAGGTGTCAGCACTTGTTTATAAAGACAGATTTATGTGGCCACTCGTTTCGTTATCAATCTGTATCCTGTGACGCTGTAAACATAATATGTGTATAGGGTGAGCTGCATGACTAATGTACAATGCATGTGACTACTGACTAATGTATAACAGTTTCTAGCAACTGTGCCACTGTGATCATGCTTTGTTCTCACATAAAGTATTAATTTAGCTTAATGATATGTTTGTGTATAGAGAAATATTAATAAGAAAGATTTGTGTTTTTTGTTATTTCTAATGTGTTGTGTATTTATTTGCTGCTGGCTGTAAAATAGGGAGCACAAGGGCAACTTCTTGATTTGATATCCCAGCATGATTTCAGAATGTTGGAAAGATAATCTAGTGTTTCGATGCAAGTAATACCTTGTGACTTTTTGCAGATTGTTTTTTTTTTTCTTCATTCAATGACTTATAAATATTACAGAATATTTTTAATTTAACCTCATATTACATATATTTTTTTAACATTTTTTAAAATCTTAAAAATATTTTGTTTTTTATTTCCATCTTTAAACTGATATTTCAGTGTGGTTTTTGAATTTGAACTCAACTGTACAGTCTCAATAACTGTAGACCCAATTCATTACAGGAGATATGATGCTGTGCTGTACATACATTATGCTATTGTTTAATATTTTCAGAAGCCTTATTCACTTTTCCTTTTTCAAACATAATTTGAGTATTACAATAAATTACATAAAACTTATTAAGATTTTAGTATTTGTTTTCTTGCAGTCCTAGCCTGGTGCTCTGGTTTCCCCCATAGTCCAAAGACATGCAACATACAGTAGGTGAAATGAATAAACTTAACTGACTGTAGTGGCTCAGTGGTTAGCACTGTTGCCTCACAGCAAGAAGGTCGATTGTTTAAGTCCCGGCTGGGCCAGTAGACCTTACTGTGTGGAATTTGCATGTTCTCCCTATGTCCGTCCGGGTGCTCCGGTTTTCGCCACAGTCCAATGACATGCAGTATAGGTGAATTTGATGAACTTAATTGGCCATAGTGCATGAGTGTGTGTGTGTATGCGAGAATGTGTTTCCCAGTACTGGGTTGTGGTGGAGTAAAGAATAAAATGTACATTTTTATGGTCAATGTTTGTGTACATTGCCTTTAGATGGTATTTATATAAGGCACTGGTAGACATTGTTTATGTGTTTCAGAAGTAGACAATGAATTTCTCATTCAAGAGGCTCTGAATTTCCTCCCTGATCAAACTCGATCAAATATTAATTTACTGAACCTGAGGAGTACTTTTAACCAATGAGATGTGATATGTAGAAGGCATTAAGTGCAACCTAAGGGTTCAGACTTTCTTCCCTTTCATTCTTCATTGTTGTGAGAAAGTGTTCCATGTAGAACATCAGGGTTTTATCTTGCAGAGCAAGGCCCTTTGCGACTGAATACTCAAACTAGCATACCATATAACCCAGGGGTGTCCAATCCTGCTCCTGGAAGGCAGATGTCCAGCAGTGTTTAGCTGCAAGGGTGTGCTTAATTAAGGTTGGCGCTGAACTCTGCAGGACAGTGGCAACAATGAGCTTGTCTGGGCACCCCTGATCTAGCCCATACTTTTACATGGTGCATTGTAATTTGTTTAAAAGTAACATTTTATTGAAAATGCTCCATATAAACAAGTCAGTCAGATAATAAAAATGGACTAAATTGTAATCGGTTTCAGATGAGTGGAATAAAACACTCTAGAACCAAACAAAATAAAAATTCTGCCATGTAAACATGTTAAACTGATTAGCCTACTTTGCATCTGTGTCAGAGTTTGCCACAGCATGTTATTCCGCTCAGCTTCTAAATTCGTATAAATCAGTTTTGACGCATAATTAGGGCATGGGATTTCTGATAGCCCAGGGCAATGCAAACTCAACTGCCTTCAGGTAAAAGACTCTCATGCTCCCCCTACAATTAAACATGATCTTGTTGACGCCAATAGTCCGGTGGGTAAGTGAGTCGACATAGTACTGTGGTGCTCATGGCAAGAGTTTGATTTCCAGCCTGAGGTCATTTGGCGAACCTTCCCCTCTCTCCCTATATCTGTCATACTCTTGACTGCCCTTTCAAATAAAGGTTTAAAAAACATGATCATTAAGTTACACGTGAAATATGGCACATTCATCCAACTGCTCGTATTTCTTACAGGTTTTCCTTGTGGTTTGCCCCCTTTTCAAAGGACCTCTGTCGTTTTCAAAATTAGCAGATATAGCAGTTTTTTTTTATTGCGCCACCTCATCTTCTTTTACAAATTTTACTTGTTTTTTACTCAAAGATTAAAGCATGAGATTCATACACAGCCCGGGATATACAAAACAGCAATCCCAACAGACTAATGCGCACATTACAAGTCATTCCGACTGAACAAACTAGCACATATAAATATGTTTTTTTATAAATCAAATCATTGATCAAGTCATACACGGCTCAAATCAAAAATATATAAAAATATGTATTAATTAGATTTTTTTTGTGCTTGACTCTGTGCTAGGATGAAAGAAACCAGGTGCTGACTACATATCTGTGGGTTCGTCAGATCTGGCATGATGCTTACTTGAGCTGGGATAAAGAAGAATATGATGGACTTGAGGTCATCCGCATACCCAGCAACCTTGTTTGGAGACCAGACATAGTTTTATATAACAAGTAATATTACCATCTGTCACATGCACACATTATCTTGCACACATTATATAAAGAATAAGGACTATAGTGCATGAATTTGAAGGTTAGGCCTAAACCAGCAACTGAATTACTGATTTGTTTGCTTAGTGCAGATGAGGAGGACTCCTCAGGACCCCCAGACACTAATGTGGTGTTGAGATATAATGGTGAGATCACATGGGACTCCCCTGCCATCACCAAGAGTTCTTGTAAGGTGGATGTCTCTTATTTCCCCTTTGATAGTCAGGAATGCAACCTTACCTTTGGCTCCTGGACCTACAATGGCAACCAGGTATATGCATTTGACTTCATAGAGGCATAGCAAATAGAATAGTAAACAAACTTGTTTCTTTGTGTTAAATTATTATTTTCATTCAAAGTGAATTTGGATAACAATTGTCTGTAACTCTCTTAAGGTTCCTAACTCACTAGTTGTATAAACAAGAATATTTGTGTAAAAAAAAAAAAAAAACAAGATATACTTTTATGTTTATACACTTTAAAATTATGTTTGTTGCTTGTACAAACTACTTATTTAAAATAAACTGAATCAAAACAATTCTTAAGTTCACATAAATTTGTTAAAACAATTAGGAAAATTTAATCAATTTGTGTTGGGACAACATGAAGGAATTGTGTGGAACCCAGCATTTTTAAAGTGTACAATAAATTATTATGAACAGAGATTTATGTTTGTTTTTTGTTAAACAAACATATTCTTGTTTTAAATTGTTAGAATATATATTTATTTATTTTTGGAAAACTATATTTTATGTTTTTTCTTCTCAAGTAAATGTTCCTTTATGACTAAAATGTTACAATATTTGTAAAATAGTAAAAAAAACAAAAACATTATCACCTAAAATCATAAATGCTACTAGTAATAATAATAATAATAATAATAATA
Organism: Danio kyathit; assembly: GCA_903798195.1. Lineage (NCBI taxonomy): Eukaryota > Metazoa > Chordata > Actinopteri > Cypriniformes > Danionidae > Danio > Danio kyathit. The sequence continues at coordinate 31,583,343 of LR812519.1, forward strand.
AATAAATAAATAAAAGACTATGAGAACACTTTATTTTGATGGTCCATTTGAGTATTAGTAGACTGTCTGCTTAATATCTGTTGATACTGCTCCAGACATTTAACTGACTATAAGAAGTGCATGTCAACTTACACTAACCCTGACCCTAACCCCAACCTAACAGTCTACTTATAATCTAATGAGAATTAGTTGGCATGTAGATGCAATGTAACTTAGATTCAACAAACGAACCATCAAAATAAAGTGTGACCAAGACTATTGCTGCGTCCGAAACCGCATACTTCCATACTATACACTACGCTTAAATCAGTATGCGAGCCGAGTAGTGTGTCCGAATTCTTAGAATTCGAAAATCAGTATGCGAGAAGTACCCGGATGACTTACTACTTCCGGCGAGATACTGAACTGCGCATCCCATGGACGCTGCGCTATCCCATGATGCCCCGCGAGAGAATTTATGAATGGACATGAAGCGACGCAACTGACGCAGGTAGGTCACAAGACCATGACAAAATGGCGGATGTAGTACGTCCGAATTCCATTCATACTGCTCACATTCATACTGTATAGAACGTACTTTTCCAACGTTTAAATTCAAATGCAGTACCTACTGAATAGTAGGCGGTTTCGGACGCAGCCTATATCTTATGTGTTAAGGCATGGGTGTCCAAACCCGGTCCTGGAGGGCCGGTGTCCTGCTGAGTTTAGCTCCAACTTGCTTTAACTCACCTGCCAGGATGTTTAGCTTATCTAGTAAGAGCTTGATTAGCTGGTTCAGGTGTGTTTGATTAGGGTTGGAGCGAAACTCTCCAGGACACCGGCCCTCCAGGACCGAGTTTGGATACCCCTGTGTTAAGGCCTATTATTCTAGGCAGATGTAGTTGTGGAGGTCTTTACAGGCAGAATTCTGAATTTGTAACCTCTGAATATTGTAACCACAGGTGGACATTGCTATGGGCATGGAGAGTGGTGATCTTTCAGACTTTGTGGATAACGTGGAATGGGAGTGTCATGGCATGCCAGCTGTCAAGAATGTCATAATGTACGGCTGCTGCTCAGACCCGTACCCTGACATAACGTACACAGTCCTCCTCAAGCGGCGTTCTTCTTTCTACATCTTCAACCTGCTTCTGCCGTGTTTCCTCATCTCTTTCTTAGCTCCACTGGGCTTCTACTTGCCGGCTGATTCTGGGGAGAAGGTCTCGTTGGGGGTGACGGTCCTGCTGGCTCTGACTGTATTTCAGCTGATGGTGGCTGAAAGTATGCCACCTTCAGAAAGTGTTCCTTTAATTGGTAAGTTTCCAACAGTGCAAAAAGCTTTTAAAAATATTTGGATGAGCTCCTTTTTCTTTATTTCTAGAGATTATTGTTGTTGTTGTTGTTAGATTGTTAAATGTTTTTTCTGATAATAACAACCATAAGCTGTTTCATATGATTCAAAAGTACTAAAAAATGAGAAAGTACAAATACTGTGTGAAAAGGAAAAATGCTCAGTTAAATTAACTTGAGTATTTAATAAAAGTAAAAGTAACAGAAAGAATGTATTTCTGTTAAAGCTTTTAGCCTCTCACAACTCAAAGTAAATTAACCACATACAATGTTTTAACCTGCTTTAGAACTGTTTGTGTTGAACTGTTTAATCAAACTACAAGACATGCTTAATTGGCATTATATGCAACATAAGTAACACTTTACAATATAGGTGCACTAATAGGCATTATTTAATTATTACAGTGTTTCTCAGTGGCTTTGGTGCATTTCTCACAACACTATTTACATTTGCACAACAGTTAATGCATTTCTCAAAACAATTAGTCATTTGTGCACATCATAGTAGCAGTTTCTCATTCCTTCCAACAAATTGCAAAGGCTTTTGGACATGCATCAATTGCTTTCATACAACTCTCTGCTGTTTTACAACATTATCATTCGCTTATGTCATGTCAGTCAAAATGAACTAAACTTGTGGATGATGACAAGTCATTTCATATAAAACTAAAAGTCCTAATTTCATTACTTGAGTCATTACATACAAAAATGTTGAACTAGTTGTCAAAATCTGTCAACCAAATTTTATTATAAAAATGTTAAATCTTTTTTTTCTGAAAATGTCTTCTAAGTTGAACAATTTCATGAATGATTTACAGACCTGTGTATGTTGTAGGTTCAGTTCAAATATGTACTGCAATATTGTTTACAGTTGTGCACAGCTCTACCCAAAGGGAGTTTATGTTTGTTGTAAAAAAGGATGAATTTATTCTTTTGCACAATGCTGTGAATAAATTAGAATTGCAAAGAGCAAATGCAGTAAAAATGTGAAACATACATATTCAGTGTCTTGTACTCAGATACTGTGCCTCACTAAATGCAGTGATGTCTAACTTTATTGTAGTTTTCAAATGGCTGTGCAAATAGTATATAGTGCTGTCTTGAGCATTTTCAGAAAGTGTCACCAAAATCTGACTTTTTTGCATTGGAAAAATGTAGAGTAAACTGTCATAATGAAAACATGACAAAGCCATTTGACTATCTTGTTCAAAAACAATGGTGCAAAAACGATGGACTTATAATTTTGATGACACTGACACTTTCATTGACATCAATACTTGCTTTTGAGGAATGAGCTCTCCATTATGAGCAAGTGACACGCTTTTGCAGGTTATCAACTAGGTTTTGCAGTTTGCACTAATTGTTTTGAGAAATGCATTAACTGTTGTGCAAATGTAAATAGTGTTGTGAGAAATGGACCAAAGCCACTGAGAAAAACTGTAATCATAAGTTAAGGTGCAACTCACGAAGAGATAAATAGTTTATTAATGATTACTGCACGAACAACAAATGAACGTTCTATTTGAGTCATACATTAAGTAATCTATGAATTGTATTAGTTAAATTAATCATAATGCATTAATTACCTAAAAACACTTTGTTTTACCAAATGATATAAATTAATCTTTTGAAAAATGCATACATTTCATGGAATATGAAAAAATGAATCTCAGTAGCAGAATAAATAACATTTAGGTGAAGTTTCACAAACTAATTTTGAGAGGAGCATGTGATATGATCGACTACAGCTGATTCTTATCATTAGCTAGCCTATCAGATCATTCTAAAACTACTATAAATATCCTGCCTAAACTTCCCTGTCAGCACTCCCTGTGCGGAGTTTGCATGTTCTCCCTGTGTTCACGTGGGTTTTCCCCGGGTACTCCGGTTTCCTCCCACAGTCTAAAAACAAGTACATAAACGAATTGTAATAACAGTCACAAGCACTTAACACATACATACTGAATTAATCAGAACCACCATATTAGCCAAAGTATGAACGGGGGGCTCTCGAGAAATACCTGATCTCGTATCACTCCTAATGCTCACTGACTAGGTGGGAATCTTGGGCTCATCTATCTCTGAGCTCAGGGTTCTCTCCGGGGACAGCATGCCAAACCTGCTATTAGTCGAGCAGTATCTAAGTGTGAACTCTTGAAATTAAAGGGAGGATCAGTGCAATTCAATTTGTCTTCAATAAAGTGATCTAAACAATAATAAAAAGGACAAAAAGTACTTTTTGCAAAGAGAAATGGGCAAAAATTCCCAAAGACAGGTGTGCCAAGCTTATGACATCATATTCAAAAAGACTTAAGGCTGTAGTTGCTGCCAAAGGTGCATCAACAAAGTATTGAGCAAAGGCTGTAAATACTTATGTACATGTGATTTTACAGGTTTTTTATTTTTATTACATTTGCAACAGTTTCAAAAAAATATTTTTTCACATTGTCATTATGGGGTATTGGATAATGGGCTTTTTCAGTTTATTCATGACAAATTGCTTTTGTATAATGTTATTATTATTAGCAGTATTATTTATTATATGCATATTTATATTTGTTTTATTAAAAACAAGTTCAGATTTGCCCACCTATCAGGTTTTAGACCATATGGGGCATAGCATGTGTATTTGGATATAACTTTATTATTGTTCATTTATTAGTTTGCTGGAAATTAGAACTGAATTTAGAAATAGTTTTGAAACAAATCTTTGCGAATAACAAACGAAATTAATTATGTATAGGCCAATGGATGTCTGTGCGTACAACACGTTTCCTTATCCAAGAGAGTGAAAGTGATAGTTAAGAATGAGGAGGCTCATTCTCTCATTCTTGCACTGTAGATGCTCTGTTTAACTGTTTTCTCACTAGTGTCCGCCATGTAAATAGCAAATGCGCTATGGCGCGACACAACTGACTCTTAAAGAGAATGGGAGATGAGACTCTGATTGGTTTATTCTCAAAACACACCTATAACTCATTAAGAGAATAAGCTCAACCCTGTTAGACCATGCGCCGTGGCGCAAAGCAGAATTTTCCGTCCTTAAAATAGCAAAAGTGGATTCTGACACGTCCTAAATGCTTTTGCGCCGTGCGCTTTGGACTTTGTGCCTAGATCGTTAAAATAGGGCCCCTAGAGTCAAGAGTGTCTGGATGCAGACATGATGCAGTCTCAGACCGGTGCAATCTCAGGCGCGCATGCGCATTCAGAGTGATGCAATCTCAGCCGCTCATGCGCGTTTGAACACGTGTATTCTCGTGCACGCGCACGTTGCGGCAGGTCAAAGACGGAAATACGCCAAAATACAGTTTACAAACTAAAAGTACGACAGACAAAAGAAATACCTATGTATCTACACCTGAATTACACACATAATTATGTCACGAGGTAGCCTGTAAACTCCTATTATAAAAAGATTTGGGTCGCGGCCAGGATTTTATTTAAAGTAATAGCTGATAGGCATTTCTAATATTGTCTTAATAACTTCATTATATCACACGTCTAAAATGTGTTTATATTGGCAAAATGCATAACTAATTAATGTTAATGCACAACTAAATAAAACATTTCTACACATTCCTCCTACATAAAACACATTTATATAGACACGTTATAGTGCTTTACCATTCAGTAGTACAGTAATACCATTTATATTACAGTATTTAAAACTTTTATGTTAACACATGCTACAGCTAGAAAATATTTTAGTTGACTTAGGTTTATTAACTACATTGAAATAAAAAAAAACCTTTATATTTCTTCATCACAAAATAAACAGACATATAAAACTGTATGACTTATTAAATGATTACCAAGGACCTGTTTATATTCCTTTATTGCAGAAAGAAAAACACAATAAATGTATTTCATTCATTTTCTTTTCAGCTTAGTCCCTTTATTAATCTGGGGTCACCACAGTGGAATGAACCGCCAACTTATCCAGCACATGTTTTACGCAGTGGATGCCCTTCCAGCTGCAACCCATCACTGGGAAACATCCATACACACTCATTCACACTCATACACTACGGATAATTTAGCTTACCCAATTTACCTGTACCGCATGTCTTTGGACTGTGGGGGAAACCGGAGCACCCAGAGGAAACCCACAGGAACGCAGGGAGAACATGCAAACTCCACAAAGATACGCCAACTGACCCAGCCGAGGCTCGAACCAGCGACCTTCTTGCTGTGAGGTGACAGCACTACCTACTGCGCCACCATAAATATATTTAAAACTTTCAAATAAAAAATTATATTTATAATGATTTCTAATCACAGTGCAGTGGGTAGCATGTTCGCCTCACAGCAAGAAGGTTGCTGGTTCAAGCCTCAGCTGGGTCAGTTAGCATTACTGTGTGGAGTTTGCATGTTCTTCCCGTGTTGGCGTGGATTTCCTCCGGGTGCTCCGGTTTACCCCAGTCCAAAAACATGCGATACAGGTGAATTGGGTAGGCTAAATTGTCCGTAGTGAATGAGTGTAAATAGATGTTTCCCAGAGATGGGTTGCAGCTGGAAGGGCATCCGCTGCGTAAAACATATGCTGGATAAGTTGGCGGTTCATTCCTCTGTGGCGACCCCAGATTAATAAAGGGACTAAACCGAATTATTTATAATGCTTCTGTCACAATAAATGCTAATATGTTTCCAAAACACACAGCAGTTGGTGATTGATGACTAGTGAATTAATATCTGCAGTCAGACTGGGGTGCGTTTCTCAAAACCATTGATAGCCAACTAAGGTCGCAAGTTCCGTCGTTACAAAGATAGTTTGTTGATTTGCCGTTTCTCAAATCCATCGCTCCAACGAACATTCACAAACTGCGTCGCAAAGTCGAGCACTTGAAACGACACCTCTGGAGCTGTAATTAGACACATAGTGCCTGGCTGTGTTCTATTCCCACTTATCCCCCTATGCCCTATTCATTTAGAACATTCTAACATTCAAAGCTGGAATTATTAAAAGTAAAACAGCATTAAGGTCATCTCTCTTAGGTGTAATTTGCTTTCAAAGTATTTTTACAGTTCAGTTTTAGCGATCTTCATGTTTACAATTGTGCTCCCTTCGCAGTGCACTTTGAAAACATTTATGTCATTTTGAACACAGCCTCATAGCGAAAGAGCTATTATTTAAAAGCGGAAATTATGTTACGTCTCCAAAGCTTGTGAAAATAAAAAACATAGCATACGTTAATTCTTTTATTTTATAGTGGGTTATTTATTAAGTGTCTTTGCTGTATATGACATGGGTCTGTTCGTTAGAACTTTCTGCTGTTGTTTGCATGTGTCAAATTGTAAAAGTAGACATTTAATTTTTTTTAAATAAATAAACAATATCCTACTTAAAAATAATAATCATCATCATCAATCTTAATCATTAATATTATCATTAAAGTAAATATATTTATTATAAATAGCCTCATTATTTATTTATTTATATGATTTATATATGATATTAGAATAGTGTTAGCTTTTATAAGTGATTTTATGTTTTAGAATAGAATATGTAATGTTCAACTTCTCAATAATATTAGTAAAGCAAACATTGGCCCTATATCTTCCATTTACATATATTTCAATTATTATAGAAAAGGAGTGCATGTTTTTACCAAAACTAATATTGGATTTTATTTTAAATGCGTGTTTGTGTAAAACAATATAATTTGCACAAAGAAATTATGGGGTTGTTCACTAAAGAAGTTGCTCCACCCTGTTTAGAGCATCCTTATGGGCGTTTTACGTTATAACTAACGTCGTTCAAGCGAAGGATCTGCGACAGAGAAACTAGGGGTTTTGGGAAACCCTCATTGTTCTTTCACCAAACGATGCATCGAACTATGATAGTTCAGCCACGAGTTACGTCGTTGTTTGGGAAACGCACCCCAGTGCAGATGCAGACATCTGAGGAGTGTAGAAATGGACGTCTGAGGACTGCAGATGTGGACATCTGAGGAGTCAATGCAGATGTTTTACACCTGCTAAGACTGAGTGATCCACCTGTAAGGATAAATTGAAAAGACAGATGTAAAAATGGTTCTGATTCATATATTTTTTGTATTCCACATATATCTTGTGTCCATTTATTTATTATTGTCTTTTGTTAACAACATTCAAATTACTTTACAACTGTTGTATGACAGCTCCGCTAACGATCCATTTATAAAATAATGTTAAGTAACACCTAAACAAATGATATAGAGCAGGTCACCTGCAAACTGCCCTGTTACTTTTCAAAACAACACCCCAAAACAGAGCTAGTAAAATATTCATGGTTTTATTATTGTCTAAACAAATGAACTATCACCAAAATAACAAAAACTTGTTATATCAGATAAATGTATATATTTACATGAATTTAACATGAACTGATTGTGAACAATGATTTTTACATAAGCCTTTTTTAATGTTAACATACTCTTAATAGAATATTTTAATGTATCCCTTTAAATTGACAGCTTAATAAATGTTTACTTACACATACACTTATGTACTTGTTTGTGGGTTAGATAACATGACCAAACAATAAACAACACGTTTATTCAATAATACTGAATCTTGGTTAATCTAAACTTATTAATATTGTATTATGTCAGTTACTGCATTAGTTAACATGAACAAATAATGAACAATGACCCAGATTCAGTGCTATACAACCTTCAACTTGCATGTTATTCATGTTTGTGGACTCTTTACTAACACAATTTATCACTAACAAAGAATTAGTTAAGGGAATTAGGATTCTTTTAGTAAATTGTACACTACTTTAACATTAATATACTGTGTTACTAGCATTTGTAATTGTAAACTCTTTACTAGCATAGTTTATCAGTAACAAACCATCTGTTAATGGAGTCAGAAACTTTATTGTAATGTGTACATCACTCCAACATTAAGTGTTACTAACATTTGTAAACTCTTTACTGATATTAAATTCACAAAGCTTTTGTTCTTCATTTTTTTTTACATTTTTGCTTAAAAAATATGTTTTAAAATCTGTCAATGTTCTCCCTGTTATGTAATGTAGTAAAGGATCTGAAAGAGATGTGTACATGGTTTACACTGATTCGAGATCCAGTAAAATCATTAATCACTGCTTTGTAATAAACTCATAGATGTTACTAACACATCAGTTATAATGTTGGCTTAGTGGTAAGTGAGCAAAGACTTAACAAATGTAACACATGTTGAAGTAGTGTACATTTTACAATAAGGTTTCTAATTCCTTTAACTAATGCTTTGCGTGATCAATCACATTAAAGAGTCTACAAACATGAATAACATGCCAGGACTGAACCTGAGTCATTGTTCATTATTTGTTCATGTTAATTAAGTAACACATGTATAAGTTTATGTTAACAACGATTTAGTATTACTGAATAAATGTGCTGTTCATTGTGTAGTCATGTTATTTAACCAATGAACAAATACACTAGTCTATGCGAAAGTAAACATTAGCTAATTATGTTAAGCTGTTAATGTAAAGTGATACAATACAACGAGAAATACTTTTTAACTAATGCAGATGTTTATTAACCTTTAACAAAGATTAATAAACGCTCACGGTAAATTGTAAACTAATGTATGAACTGACGTTATCTAATGCAATCTTCCTGTAAATGTTACGCTATTTAATCTTATGAATAAATGAATTTACTGTCAACAAGCTAGCGGTCGCGCTAAACTGTTTACTTTAAACACATAGATGACATCGAGGGAGCTGTGTACAGGTTTTTTCGGGCACATATCACGATCGGTATTAATAACATTCACCTAATAATTGAAAACACCACATTTAATAACATTACGAAATTCGCGAATGGAATAAATATACTTACAGTACGGGTGACCGTACGTGAAGCATCTGTCTCACAGAGAGCGAAAGTGTGCCCGCGTGCGCATGTGCGGCTGAGAGCTGTCTGATTGCGCATGTCCGGCTGAGACTGCATCACTCTGAATGCGCATGTGCGGCTGAGATTGCAGCGGTCTGAGATTGCATCGTGTCTGCAGCCAGACCCTTCTCCCTAGAGTTAACCTCAAATAATTTATGAATTATATAAAACTCGAATCAAGATAACCCAGCATTTGAGGGATCTGAATTTAGAATGACTAAGAGGTTATATAAGTCAACTGGTGAGGTCAAACAATTGGTATTAACATTATTTTAGAATGCCACCTTACATCTGACTTACAGTTTTTCTCAGTCGCTTTGGTGCATTTCTCACAACACTCTTTACATTTGCACAACAGTTAATGCATTTCTCAAAACAATTAGTGCAAACTGCAAAACCTAGTGGATAACCTGCAAAAGCGTGTCACTTGCTCATAATGGAGAGCTCATTCCTCAAAAACAAGTATTCATGTCAATGAAAGTGCCAGTGTCATCAAGATGAAAAGTCCTGCCACCATTGTTTATGAACAAGATAGTAAAACGGCTTTGTCATGTTTTCATTATGACAGTTTACTCTCTACATTTTTCCAATGCAAAAAAGTCAGATTTTGGTGACACTTTCTGAAAATGTTCAAGGCAGCATTATACAGTATACTATTTGCACAGCCATTTGAAAACTACAGTAAAGTTAGACATCACTGCATTTAGTGAGGCTCAGTATCTGAGTACAAGGCACTGATTATGTATGTTTCACATTTTTACTGCATTTGCTCATTGCAATTCTAGTTTATTCACAGCATTGTGCAAAAGAATAAATTCACCCTTATTTACAACAAACATAAACTTCCATTGGGTAAAGCTGTGCACAACTGTAAACAATATTGCAGTACATAATTGGAACTGAACCTACAACATACACAGGTCTGTAAATCATTCATCAAATTGTTCAATTTAGAAGACATTTTCAGGAAAAAAAGATTTAACATTTTTAAAATAAAATTTGCTTGACAGTTTTTGACAACTAGTTCAACATTTTTGGATGTAATGACTGAAGTAATGACATGAGGACTATTAGTTTTATATGAAATGACTATTCAGCATCCACAAGTTTAGTTAATTTTGACTGACATGACATATGCAAATGATAATGTTACAAACAGCAGAGAGTTGTATGAAAGCAAATGATGCATGTCCAAAAGCATTTGCAATTTGTTGAAAGGAATGAGAAACTGCTACTATGATGTGCACAAATGACTAATTGTTTTGAGAAATGCATTAACTGTTGTGCAAATGTAAATAGTGTTGTGAGAAATGCACCAAAGCCACTGAGAAAAACTGTAATATATTAATAGGGTTGTATTACACTGATTGCTTCAACAGTTTGTTTCTTTAAAGGTTAATAAAGCACACTGTAAAATAAAAGTATTTGTTTTGTCAGTCCCAACAACTGATTGTGTTAACATAGCGTCTTTGTTATTTGTTTCTTGTTTTGTGTTTCTTATAGGAAAATATTACATTGCAACAATGACCATGATAACAGCCTCTACATCTTTGACTATATTTATCATGAATATACACTTCTGTGGAGCAGAAGCTAAACCTGTGCCCCACTGGGCCAAAGTCCTGATAATAGACTACATGTCAAAGATCTTCTTTGTGTATGAGGTAGGAGAGAACTGCACAACACCTGAAAGTGATCGAGGCCCATTGTTCTCTGAAGATCCACTGGCTAGCCTGGAGAGAGATGGGTATTTTGACAAAGGGATTTATGAAGACTGTCACCTTGATGAGAGAATCCACAGTCAGTTTAATGGGTACAGTCACAGAGACCACCGACATGGGAATGGGTACCATCACAAAAACAGCAGCTATCGGCAACATAGGCATGAGCAGCAAAGAAGAACCCGATCGCCATCAAATTCCCCTATTCGACAGAGTTCCCATCATCCAAAATATGCACACTTTATCGGCCGAGATGGAAGCGAAAAGCTCCCACTAACAAGTCAGGAAAAACTCAAAGACAGTGAAATCTCCATTCCAGAAAAAATTAACGGATACACCTATGATCAGGGCAATGGGTATCTCAATGGAGTCGGCTATCTTCACGATAATGGCTACAGCAAAACCTTTGGAGCAGATAGCTACAATAAGACCACTACTGGCACAGGGTGTGTCTGTGGAAAACATCAGAAATTGGTGCGAAACATTGAGTACATAGCTAACTGTTTCAGAGAGCAGAGGGGACATCAGGCCAAAGGGGCAGAGTGGAAGAAGGTTGCCAAGGTGATGGACAGGTTCTTCATGTGGGTGTTTTTCATCATGGTCTTCCTCATGAGTATCCTTGTCTTGGCCAAGGCAACCTAGGAAAGTTTACAACTTGATGCAATTGGTAAATTACATAATAAGTAACTCTATGTGTCAAAAGACTGTAATCCTGTATTTGTTGGCAAATGGGTTCTGCATTCAGCTTAAAATGTGAATTTCAGTTACAGCATGTGTTTTAGTTGTTTGAATGTCTCCCTTTCTTCATTGCTGTCTTTGTTCTTTCCACTCATTCTTTTTCTGTAGTTGGTAAAAGTTAAAGAAATGGCATTAATATTTCAGGTGTAGAAGTGTTCCCACAAGTGTATATAGAGTAACACAATCTTTGTCCAGCATGGACACACATTAATAATGCACAATTAACCTCGCACATGCGTATGTGTAGACATTGACACTAACACACATTAAAAATGCATCAATAGACCTGTCCTGAATGTTGAACACGTGCATCTTGCATCCTTTACCAATGCTAGTGTACCAATCTATTCTATCGTAGAATCAACATCTGCAACTTCTATATTTGCTTACTGTCATCTGTTGTTGGCTTGTTTGATTTGCTGTGGTTTTCCCTTGATTTATTCTTTGCTTACAGTATACTTTACAAACGGTGCTACACAAATAAATACTTAATCACAAAATCCTAGAATTTTAGAAAGACCTACTGATCAAAAAAAAAGAAAAAAAACTTGAGAAAAAGGATACACAGAAATTAGCAATGCAACCTTAAATGCTGTAAAAAAAATTGAAACAAGAGTCAGTTACTGCACCATTAATAAACCAAGGTTTATATAAAAAATAGCATTAAAGACTTTAAAAGGTGCTGGTCAAAACCCCTCAACCCTACATTGATTTAACTGAAAAAGGAACTGAAGAAATGAGAAATGAATGATGAACCCCTGCACTGTGTGTGGAGAAAAAAAGCACTACAAAAATGTCATAGGGCTCTATTTTAACAATCTAGGCGCAAAGTCTAAAGCGCATGGCACAAAAGCATTAAAGGCGTGTCTGAGTCCAAAAACCCTCCTTACATGAAAAAGGCATGGGGGTAGTGGTTTTTATATTAATGTAAAAAATAATAGTTTTTGTAAAGTTAATCCTTTAATTTTTTCATATGTGAAGATATTTGTGTATTGCTTTACACCATGTGTGTATTAGGGCGTACTCACACTATGTACAGTTGCCTTGAACCGGGCCAAAGCACGCTTGTCTCTCGTCTCCCCCGATGGCTCACACGCACATTGCATTTGTGCCTGAGCACGCTTACGTCATCGATGATGCGCTGTTCAGTACGTGCTCTGGCTCAGCACAGTGGAGATTTCTTTAGTTCTATAGTTTTAGTCATTTGGGATGCAGTGACACGCAGTCTAATATTTCGCAGAGCAGATCAGCTACTTTTGACGCTCATAAACAATCATAAAGTCCTTGTGCTGCAGGAATTAGGAGATTAGCTAAAGGTGCAGCTGTCGTGCAATGAGGGGTTTGTGTCTTTAATAAGCTACGACAGTTTGCTTTCATTGAACAGTAAGAATGATTAACAAACACGTATGAAACTGTCCCGTAAAAGTCACGTCTCGTCTTCAGTTTCGGGCTCAGGCGCGCTTTGCACTCACACTACAAGGGTTGTGAGCCCAAGTGAACCGCGCTCTGGCACAGGCCCGGCCAACTGAACCATGCCTGAGCCCGATTCAGAGCACTCACATTTCTCAAACGATCCGGGAAACGGGCCTGGGCACGGTTCGCATAGCATAGTGTGAGTACGCCCTTAAACAATGTGTACACGTTTTGGACCTGCATAGGTGCATAACTACAACGGTCTGCGCTGGACTTTAGACCGTGGTTTATTTGGTCCTATTTCAGTTCTTCAAAATAGCAACGCACCAACAATGCACCTAAACACACCTCTTTTTTAGACCGGAACACCCAATGAGTCCACAAAATGGCACAAATTGGATTTGCTATTTAGACAACATGGCGAAAAATGGGAAAATTAGAGTTGCGCTGGTCTAAAAATAGCAACAGATTGCACCAAACACGTCTTGTCTTTTCATAGTTTTATGGTGGCTTTTTAAATATCTGCCAAGGGACATTTCAGCCTTAAAGGGACCTTGATGTTGTCTGATTATTTTACATGTACAGTGAACTACACACTATCTGCAAAATGTGACAATATGCCCTTCTCATTTTTGTCAATTTTTGTCTCTTACAATCAGTGATGGCAAGGCAAGGCAAGTTTATTTATATAGCACATTTTATAAACAATGGTAATTCAAAGTGCTTTACATAAAGAAAAAAAAAATCATTAAATACAAATATAATAAATCATAATTACTAAGAATAGAAATAATTAATATATGTTAAAACAGGGGCGACGCAGTGGCGCAGTAGGTAGTGCTGTCGCCTCACAGCAAGAAGGTTGCTGGTTCGAGCCTCGGCTGGGTCAGTTGGTGTTTCTGTGTGGAGTTTGCATGTTCTCCCTGCATTCGAGTGGGTTTCCTCCAGGTGCTCCGGTTTCCCCCTACAGTCTAAATACATGCGGTACAGGTGAATTGGGTAGGCTAAATTGTCCATAGTGAATGAGTGTGTATGGATGTTTCTCAGAGATGGGTTGCAGTTGAAAGGGCATGCGCTGCGTAAAACATGTGCTGGATAAGTTGGCGGTTCATTCCACTGTGGCGACCCCGGATTAATAAAGGGACTAAGCCGACAAGAAAATGAATGAATGAATGTTAAAACAGGTTTAAAAGGAATGACAAAAAAAGGAAAAGAAAGACACAACACACACAGAGCACAGTGCTCATTCAGTAAAGGCTCAGCTAAACAGATTTGTGTTTTAAGTCAGTGTTTTAAGTCCTTAAGAGCCCCTATTTTGCATTAAAAAGGTCATATTTTGGTTTTAGGGGTCTCCAACAACATGCTAATTTGTGTGCAAGGTCAAAAAACACTTTCATTGTCTTATATTATGCGTTTATTTTTACCTAATTATCCCAGCGACTCCTATATGATTCGTTTAGCGATTCATTTGTTCCCAAATCTCTCCTTAGCGTGAAGCTAATGTGCGGTGATCGGTCCAATGACCCAGTCTGTTGCGACTGTTTGATTGCGTTCAGCACGAGACAGCCCAAGACAACACGAGAGAAAAGCCCACCACGGCTATGAAATAGCAGCCAGAGAGTATGTGAGAGCCCAATGCAGGAATGCAAAAAATTAATGCAGCTAAAGACCAGCATATTGCTCTACCCAGATAGCAAGCCGACATTGAATCAATGTCGATTATTGGTTATAAGCGTCAGTATCAGTCGTCGATCAAATTTCGACATTGAGTCAACGTTCTTTATTTGTTCGGTACGTCGGAAGGTTATTACATCGAGAATAAAACATTGATTCAATGTCGAAATGAAGTTGACTCTTCAACATATAGGCTACCCGACGCATCTGGTCGAAATCATAACATTGATTCAATGTCGAAATGAAGTTGACTCTTCAACATATAGGCTACCCGACGCATCTGGTCGAAATTATAACATTGGTTCGATGTCGAAATGAAGTTGACTCTTCAACATATAGGCTACCCGACGCATCTGGTCGAAATCATAACACTGGTTCGATGTTGAAACTTGATTGGTGGACTCGGAGTCGGTTCTTCTGCGCGAGTCAGCGTGAGGCGCACCTGCTGCTCATCATTTGAATCAACTAACAAACCGAAGGCAGCGGACGGAACTGTAAGGTAAGCACGTTGTATTCGACGTTTCACATGTTTTATTTGTCGTTTTCCCAAGAATTTATGTCAAAATGTAACTTTTTAGATGTGTAAATTAACACTTTACCACTTCCTATACGTTTTTTAGTAAGCCCATGTCGCCCTGTGCGTACCCAGGCTATTAACTGCAGCTGATCTATAAAGGTAACGTTAAGGTAAATGAAAAGCTGTTTTGGTTATTTAATTTTCGATTTCAACACGATTAACTTCACTTTATGACTTCAATGCTTTTTAACCTGTTTAAAAATATAAGATGATGTGTCAAATCGATTTGGAATGAGCATAAAACACATATGTAAGTTAATGTTGCTCTAGCTAACGTATAGGCTAAGTTATGAGAAACGGTTCGCAAATAACATTACGCATCATCGAGCTAACGTTAAACGAGATTTTTTAACACGTTATTACGCTAGCGAAGTGAATTTGTTGCTCTATTTTTTTCTACATTTAGTGACGAACTCCTCGCCAGAGACGGTCCACAGCATTGAATGGGAAAAGCTTATAGAGGTAAAGTTGGTTTTATATTCGCACATTCGTTCATTTAGAAGTCTCTATATTGTTTACCATGTTACTTTGAATATTCGATCGAAATTAGCATGCAAGTGTGACTTCAAAACAACATAAACACTGTTTAGTTGACTGTAAACAATGTTGTACTTTGATAGTCATTTGCTGCTAATATGATTTCCCTATTTAGAATTTGCAAAGAATACTTTTCTGACATTATATTATTGAGGAGAATGTCTGAATATCCGAATATAAAACCAACTTTACCTCAATTGTTCACAAACCATGCTTGTCTGTTTTTTTTCTGATTGTAGTGCTATGTTCTGGTGTGCATTTTTTTTTATTTTCCTGTTTATTAAAATTTATTTTGTCTACATGCTTTTCTCTTGAGGTTACTGCAGTTTACTTGTACAAGTATCTAAACAAATGTTTGTAAACGCATTTATTTTGAAAAATATTTAATATCATTAAGCTTTTTAGAATTTCACAAGAAAATGAAATCCAAGATCATTTAATTTCTAACAAAATACCATGTTAACTTAATATTCTGTGTGAGGAGTCAAAAATTGTGGCAATTTTATGGTACCAATACTGTGGGTTGAACTAATAATTTACCTTGGAATTGTACTTTGTAATAGTAGATACTGTACCTGGTGAGATTTTCCTACTGAGTAACATGGTTTTTTTTCTTACAATTTTTTTAATGGCAGTTTCTCTGAAATCTCCAGTTGAAGACATCAAGATCTGTAACCTGTGCCTGGACAGACGTCTATTCCAGTTCTGCCTACACCACACTAATCTCTCTGCCTATGTATGGATCACTGACTATTATGTTCTCTGAAGGTATTACTGGAGCGAAAGAACAGCACCCATGACTGAAGTTTCTGTTAGTGACCAGTATATTTGAAGTCTGAGAAAGTTTTTTTTTTTTTAACAAGTTGCAAATGTTTTTTTTTTTCCTCTCTCACACAAAGAGACCAAACGACTGGTTGTGCCTATAGTACAGTGTACTGACAATCTTTTAGCGTTTTTATGGTTGTATTAAATGCATCTTTATTGTTACAAAAATCTTAAGTAATTGTCACAACACAATGCACATTTGAGTTTTAATGAGAAGGAGAATTACCCAACAGGGCTCAACACTTAAAAAAAAAAAAATTTTACTGGCCTGGTGTGGAATTTAAATTTGAAATTAAGATGGAGAGCAGGAAGTAAAAAAACTGAATAGGAGACGTAAAGGAAAGTCCGTATTTTTTAAATTCATACCATATTACAAAGAAGAAATAAATAGAAATATTATGAAGAGGACCGTTTTTTACTGAAATAAAATGTATGCTCAGCTCTGACGAGGCACAGTTTAAAGTAGTTTTGTTTTTTTACATATAGATTTTCATTGCAATTCTTCCCGGTTGTTATAATAATTGAAGCTTGTTCTCAGACAAGTGTCTGGGTCACTAATACTTCGTATTTCTGGAAAATCCGAGATGGAATTCTAGTAAATGGTGGCACTGTAGACGAATGGCTTCCCGATAGTTTCACACAACCTAAAATAATTTGTTTTTATTTATTGACCTTGCTAATCCAGCAAGAATATTTTTTCTATGGTTGCATCTGAATTTTAGTTTCTGTGATTGTATCTTTCTAAATTCATTAAATAAATGTTGTTCTTTAAACAGTTTAAACATTGTGATTTAAACCTGTGTTTTGACCCTAATAGTTAATTTTGTTATTATGCACATCTGAAATAAAATGCATTTTTTACTCTAATGAAAAATACATGTTGAGATAGAACACAAATAGACAAATGTATTTAATATTCTACAGTTTTACTTTTTAAATAAATGGTTTTGACTATTTTAGTCAGTAATTTAAATGTTCTCTGTTTGTTTGTGTAGAAGGTTTGAATGAATTCATGCTCTTAACAGATATTCACAGCTGTGTGTTTGTATCAATAAAAAATGATGACAGATTGTGTTGTGTTTTGTTATATATACAGAATAAATTATATTATGTATTCTTGTAAAAAAATGGTGATTAGGTCATATGGATTGGTTTAATGTTGAAAATGTTGTTTAAGCATTCATTTAAACGTTAAATCATTTAGATAGATTTTATGTTGAATATGTGTGGATTCTATGTTGTTCCAATCGACTTAAAATCAACATCGTTTCAACATTAGATAGACAAACTAATTAGGTCGATTATATGTTGAATATGTGTGGATTCTACGTTGTTCCAATCGATTATAAATCAACATCATTTCAACATCAGATAGACAAACCAATTAGGTCGATTATATGTTGAAAATGTGTGGATTCTACGTTGTTCCAATCAACTATAAATCAACATCATTTCAACGTAAGGTGGACAAACCAATTAGGTTGATTACATGTTGAAAATGTGTGGATTCTATAACGTCGTTTCGATCGACTGAATATCAACATCGATTCAACGTTGGGTAAGTAACCAATTGTGTCGATTTCAGGTTAGATTTGAATGGAGTGCCTGACGTCGTTTCAACATTACCCCGATGAGCAAAACGATGTTGAATCGATGTCAAAAGAAACGTTGATTTTAGGTTGAAATGATGTCATTTTGCTATCTGGGTACTCTTAAACCTAACCCCAAGTAATAACAACGACACACACATTCAGTATTAATCCACACAGTGGCAAAAGTTAATCAATTTTGAAAATTGACCGTGCCACACGTGTGTAGGAAGGGCTGTTGGTGGCCATAGCAAAGGCAAACGGCAGAGGATCGCCAGTTTAGAAACGCACTAAAAATCGGCAAAGGAAGAAGCGCGCGTCACGTTTTTAACGTGGTTTTGGATGCAATATGTGAACAGCCCCATACAATTTTAACCTGAGAGATACAGTACAAGCACTGATCTATAATCGATATGTGATTCCAAGCCGCACGGGGCGATTACAACTTATAACACACAATTAAACACATATTTTGCAAACTACACAAACAAGGCAACAATTTAAATGACATTTACATGTTATGATCCGGAGGAAGAAGAAACTGGTCCATATGAACTATAAGAGTCCCTGTCAAAGTCCCATAATCTCTGCTGTTCCTTCAATAGCAAACGGCCAGCGAATCCCGCGCTGCAGTGTAGGATTTTGTATCAAAAATCAGAAAAATAACAAGAACAAACACAGCACTGTGTTGGTTATACTGTGGTATTGTTGTGTAAATGAACTTTAACCCTTTATTCCCCGCAGCTGAATCTCCATCTGACAGTGATCGTCATCTTCATGTCATGATCAGTTTTGTGATCCCCCCGCGCCTCTGCTAGTGTGTGGATGGAATGCGCGTGCACATTTTAACGGAACTGGAACTACATATTTGGTGATGTACCGTATTGACATCGATGCGGTCAAACTAAACATCTGAACCCAACTCGATTCGTTTATTCGACTCTGAGTTAAATATTTCGCTAAAGAATCAATATTTTTAAACATGCTGCACTTTTAGATTTAAACCTCATCTGGATGTTTTCATTCACGTAGTGCTGTTACACACTGCATGGAAGGTCAAATTAAAAAACCCATAAAAGGGGCTCTTTAATTTGAATGTGCCTACTGTTGGAGCACATCTGATAATTTCTGGAAGCTGATTCCAGCAGTAGGGGGCACAAAGGCTAGCTAATTCAGTAGTAGCAGATTCACTCTGCTATGACTGAACTCTTGGAATTTCTAATTTACTCAATCGTTGACCTGAGTGATCTGCTAGGTTTGTTTTCAGCGAGCATATCTGTAATGTATTGAGATCCTAGGCCATTGAGTGATTTATAAACAATAATAATAATACTTTAAAGTTTATTCTGAATGTGACTGGGACAGTGTAACTGTAAAAACCTGAGGACAGGTGCGATGTGCTCTGATTTTCTGGTTCTGGTCAGAATCCTGGCAGCAGCATTCTGGATGAGTAGCAAATGTCTGACTGTCTTTTTAGAAAGGCCAGTAAGGAGTCCATTATAGTAACCCACCCTGCTGTTGATAAAAGCATGAATAAGATTCCTCCCACTGCAAACAAAGAATCTAATTCTTGCATTGTTTTTGAGATGATAGGATGCTAATTTTGTTACTGCTTTGACATAATACTGAAACGAAGATCTGAATCTACAATCACACCAAGATTCTTGACATAATTTTTTGTTGTTTGACCCCTAGACCCCCCATAGCTGTGGTAAGAAATGTGGTTCTCTAGGTTTTAGCATAAAAAAAGGTTCTACAGGAGAGGTACCAGAAATGAACCTTGTGGGACTACACATGTTATGGGTGTCCGCCTCGACCTATGGTCACTTATACTGACATAGTAACCTCTCCCTTCAAGAAATGATCTGAACCATTTGAGGACTGTCCCAGAAAGCCAACCCAGTTTTACAGCCTATGAAAAAGTATGCAGTGATCGACAAATCGTCAAGTGCAGCACTGAGATCAAGCAATACCAGCACTGTTAGTTTGCCTAAAAATGTCTAAACATCTCTTAGAACTTAGAAATTTGTTAATCTGGTTAAACAAGCAGTTGTCAATAATTTTGCCAATGAAAGGGAAAATTTGAAATCAGTCTGCAGTTACTCAATATGCTGTTATCCTGGTTGCTCTTTTTCAGAAGGAGTTTAACAACTGCAGTTTTAAGGGAGTTTGGAAAAGTTCCAGAAAGACATGAAGCATTTATCACTTTTAGGAGATAAACAGTTTAACATCATTTTGAAGAAATATGTGGGGAGTGGGTCAAGGCAGCAAGATGACGTTTTCATAATCTGTGTGATCTCTTTCAAGATTTTACCATCAATTGCACTGAAATAAGACAATATCTGATTTCTTAAGTTGTGAAGAAGGTACGGAGCTAGTAGCTTTTATATTTTATATGTAGAAAATAATATTTTTAAAATTTTAATCATTTAATTGTTTTTATATTTGAAGATAATTGTTTATTGGTGTACATCCTGTGTGTATTAAGCAATGTGTACGTGTGTTTTGGACCCATGAATAGGCACCTAACTACACTGTTAAAAATTGTCTCGTTAAAAAACGGTAAGTTACTGGCAGCTGCAGTTGCCAGCAATGTACTGTTATTTTACAGTATGCTGCTGTAAAAATACATGGACTACATTGATATACACAATACTCAAGTGAACTCATTTTGTTCATTGAAAGCGACTGCCTCAAATTGGCCAAATTCTGTATGAGTTTATGAAGTAATGTGCTATGTATGCTTAGAAGCATACTTATAATGCTAACTTATTTTAGTTAATTTGAAAAGTTACTTTTAACCCAAATGTCTTAAATTTCACAGCAGCACACATACATGTAAAGCTGGTATTAACACAGAGAGATTCTTACTGCATCAGCAACTAAACAGCCACTGTCTTTAAGTAACGAAACATGCAGAATAACATCAGCAGCTCATTGTTCATCTTTGACTCAAACACTGGCTCTACTCTCCTCCACAATGGTGACACACAGAAGAAATTTGCTTCAGGTTTTACAGTAAAATACTGTTTTTTCCTTGATTTAACGGTAAACTACTGGCAGCTGTGGTTGCCAGCAATCTACTGTTTTTTTACAGTCTACTTCCGTAGTTTAAAATAACATTATATTACTGTTAAAATACATTTTTACACTGTGTTTTTACCTCTCACACATTTAACCCTTTAAACCCCAGAGCAAATACCTCAGTTTTAATTGAACACTTCCAAGTGTCCACACTTCTGAGTGTTCAAGAAACATGGAGCAAAGCTGAAGTAATGGAACTAATTAAATGACTAATTAAATGATAATTGAGGATTAGCGATGAACAAATGAAGAAATTCATTCATTCATTCATTTTCTTGTCGGCTTTGTCCCTTGCGGGGTCGCCACAGCGGAATGAACCGCCAACTTATCCAGCACGATTTTTACGCAGCGGATGCCCTTCCAGCTGCAACCCATCTCTGGGAACTTCCACACACACATTCACACTCATACACTATGGACAATTTAGCTTACCCAATTCACCTGTACCGCATGTCTTTGGACTGTGGGGGAAACCGGAGCACCCGGAGGAAACCCACGCGAACCCAGGGAGAACATGCAAACTCCACACAGAAACGCCAACTGACCCAGCCCAGCCGAGGTTCGAACCTGCGACCCAGCGACGTTCTTGCTGTGAGGCAACAGCACTACCTACTGCGCCACTGGGTTGCCCCAAATGAAGAAATACTGAAGGGAAAAAACAAGAACAGAACATAAAGTAACAAAAAACTACAACTTCAGTCACAGCTTTATAATGAAATAACCTGAAGGTCAACAAATGATTAAATCATTAAAATATCAGCAGATGATTAAACAACTCTACAAACAGCATCAGCAGCTACACTTATTACTAAAACATTTATTTTTGTATAACATCTACTAAAGTTCTTCTTGAGATAAAGGTTAACATTTTACGTCACCATCATGGAGAACAGAGTCTGCCTTAGTTGGGCTCTTAGCCCTGACATTTTTAACATTAATTTATTTTGGCTGCTGCAATTGTTAAGAACTTTGTTTAAAAAGCTCTTTTGATATGGCAAACAAGCCAAAAAATTTATTAAGATCTGCTGATGTTCATATTGGTTTAAATAAGGCAGAACCTGTTTTTACTTAAAATAATTTACTACTCTTATCCAATGTTTAATTTTTTGTTAAACGTTATATATATGGCTGTATGTGGCATTGAATGCTGGAAGTTTTTAAGAATATCTTGGACAAAAACACTTTGCTCTATGGTGTAAGTTGCACTCAAAGAGACATCAAGAATCAGTGTATGAACCTCAACAACGGTGACAACTAACAAAATTAACAGTTTAACTCACAAACATCACAAACTGGCTACTGAAAGTCTAAACATAAACAACAGCAGAATCAAACGCAAATAAAGAAAACTGTAAGACCATTATGCCACATCGGCATGCACTAAATTCCAGGGGTTTCATTACGGCATGCACTAAATTCCAGGGGTTTCATTACCACAACGTAAAATTGGCGTGGCTCGGTCTGTTTGGGAAACGCCCCCCTAAAAATAAAATAAAAACTATATTAAGAGGTCACCGATCATGCGCAGTACAGGTTGTTTTTTTTTCGCGGTCATTTCAAATACAGGATCATTAGCTCCGATGGATAAAGAACCTACCGCGGTGGATAAAGAAGGAAAAAAACAATCATACAGGTTATTTTTTTTTTAATGTTATATTTTAATGACTTCATTAGCAAATACAGTCGACCACGAGAACTGTAAACCTTCATTTGTAGCCATTTGTTTTACTCCGTTTTACTGAAAATTCAACATGGTTGTACAACAATAAAGGCTCGGGGCTTTTGTACTTCCATGGTAAACCACAAAATAATAATAATGCTTGTGGTACATTAGATTAACCGTGTTTTTGTAGTTTAAAATGTGGTAATCAGTCCTGTTTAAACAAATTAATACCACATTTTTCTGAAATAAAGCGTGGTTATTTCTCTGACTCGATCTGAGTTAATTAACAGAACGTATATATTTATTTTCTATTTTTAATTAAAGTCATCATACACAAAACACCTGGGATCAGGACAGGTATCTGATGTTAAATTTAATAAAAGAGATCATACATGAATCACCTGGGATCAGGACAGGTCTCTATATTACAGTATTAATCTGACAGGCATCTTAAGTTACTTTGTTTAATATAAAATACACTAACTTCACATGAAACACATGCGATCAGGACAGCTATTTCAAAGTACTGCATATAAAAGGCATTGGACACGAAACCCCTGCGATTGCGTACAGGTATCTGAAGCAAACGGCTGTTTTCACAATAGACCTTTTTCACAGCGGAATAGAACACCGGAAGAGCCCTTCGCAGCGGTGTACCGCTATTTGCGGCTTCGCCAGCGGTGAGCGGTCGCTGAAACAGGACACCCTCAGGACAGTGGATGACATTCTCGCTGTCATCTTTGCCATAATTTGGACAAGAAGACGTTGTTCGGTGATTGTGTAAAAGTGACGTAAATAAAACAACATTTAAAAGATGATACCGATTTGCAGAATTTGTGCAGAAAGTCTGTCTTATACAAAGCGTTTGCCACTGTAGGTTACAGTAAGGTGAGCAGTTAACAACATACGATCTGCTCATTCAAGCCATTCGTAAGCAAGATTAACTAGGCTATTTACATCCAGCAGGATTAGTTTTGTGTTAGTAGTCCCGTCCGTAAACTGTGCTCCTTCCTTTAATGCAGGTGAGTTGCGATCGGTCAATATGAAAGAACGAGGAGCCACATAAATTACAGGTTGTTTAATGCTCGTAAGGTTTTCTCAAGTCTGCAAACATACTTTAGCTCCTACTCGCGAAAAAATAAAGGTATTCATTGTATTGTTTTACATTATTTATTTAAAGAACAGCAAATAACATTTTACAATACAAAAAAATACACATGCCAGGGGTAATTATAAATAAAATACAAATATACAAAATGTACATCTGTAATAATTAAATAAATGCATTATAGAGTTCACAAATTATAAAGTGGGTCGAGCTTTCTTGTTAAGGGAGTCTCTGATACTGGTAATATACAAGCATATTTCAGTCATCAATATCTTAACATTTGGTTTCTGTTTATTAAATTTACATTTATAAATGTACAGTTTTGTTAACAACATAAGCAAATTAAATAAATAAAACTATTTTCCTCTTGATTAGGATAGACAGTAAAGCCAAAAAGTACATTTTCCCATAATGATGACAGAGGTTTTGAACACTGAAACTTGTTATTAATAAATTTTTGCACTTCACCACATAAGTTGACTATACATAAAGCCAAAATAAGTGTAAAACAGTCTTCTCATATTCATTACAAAAACAATTCACAACAATCCTGCTTTTACATTTCTGTAAATAATGTTTTGCTGGATAAAATCTGTGGAGAAGTTTATAGAATATTTCTTTAATTTGATTTCTAACATGATATTTTTGTAGTAACAGACACACTTTCTTTCTTTCAGCACCCTTTAATAAAGACATCCAATAAAATAGCATATAAGGTACAGTAATGATTTCTCTTTGGAAAAAAGTACAAATAGCTTTATTATTACTCTTGGTATTTATTGTAAAACAAAATTTGCCAACATTAGATTTAATCTAATAAGATTTAATCTGTAGGCACCGTGCAGGATTCAAAAAGTCCTTTCGCGCCAGCTATCTCGTTACTCTTTTAGTCATAACAGGTAATATGCAGGACAACGGCGGAGTCAATGACATGCAAAGACACCTCAAGAAGGTTTTTACAACTACTGTGTTTTATTCACCAAGCACTGCTCCCAACTTGAAGCGAGACCTTCAAAGACGACCCAGGTGGGACTTGAACCCACAATCCCCAGCTCCGGAGGCTGATGCCTTATCCATTAGGCCACTGGGCCGCGGCGCCTCTCTTTTGTCCTGGATCTGTTGTACGCCGTCAACAAGATGCCAACGCTTGGAAAACTGCACTTTAGGATCTCGATGCCAGTTTGCATTCCGTCAAATAAGCTGTGTGCAACTAAGGGACAAACATTTTCTTTGTGCAATCATCCACATTCATGTCTCATTGGTCCTGGGGTATGGTTCTCGCGTATGGTGTGACAGGTCCTGATTTTCAAACTTCAGACAAGGCCTCTCTCATTAACTTGAATTCACAACCTTGTTGCAGCTATTTTCTTGTTTGCATTTCATCATCAACCACTTAATATGAGACCTTAAGTTGAAAGCCACGGGGTACTTGAAGTCAAGATCTCCATTGCCAGAACTTAGCGGAACCTTTTAGGTTTGTAACATGACAGTGAGATTCAAGCAAGATCAGATGAATCTTAATTGGTGTGTGCAGCAAGTCTATGAACTTGAAGCGAGCTATTGCCCTCAGATCGTCACACTTAAGCTTCATGGAGACAAGTCGGGATTTTTTTTCACACCACTGAAAGGTAATCCAACAAATACGACCCAGATGGGACTCGAACCCACAATCCCCAGCTTCGAAGGCTGATGCCTTGTCCATTAGGCCACTGGGCCCTACTTACATTTGCCACATCTGTTGTATGGCTCCGGAAGTTCTTCTAACTCAGTAAACAGCACTTTAGCATGCCTGTGCCTTATTGCATTCAGTCGATCTGGTGTGTACGCCTAAGGACAAAACAGCTTCTCTGAGACAGTTTTCCATTGTCATGTCTTTTTGACCCAAGGGTATGAACCTAGCTTTTTGAAGGTCACACTGGATTGTCATGGACAGCCAACTTAAAAGGAACCGCATCAAAGATAACCCAGGTGGGACTTGAACCCACAATCCCCAGCTTCGAAGGCACCCACTGGGCCATTTTCGCTGCCTGTGAACTGCAATCTGCCTCCAGGAGTTGCCGACACACGTAACAAAAACAACATGAACAAAAAGTAGAATCAATCAGTTTCACTGAATTCGTTGTGGCACCGCAGAGCACCTCTACAGGGCTCGTTGGTCTAGGGGTATGATTCTCGCTTAGGGTGCAAGAGGTCCCGGGTTCAAATCCCCGACGAGCCCTTCGACTCTCATCGAAAAGCAGCTCTGCCGTCTGTGGTGTTTCTATGTTGATTGTAGCAAACATTGCTGTGACTTTAGTTAATGAACATTTAGTGGACTTCTCATCTCAATCAGTCTGACAAGTACGATTATACAGACCAACAAAAGGAGCGGCAAAGATTTGGATTGTTACATTTGTTTATGGATCTTGAACAACCCACCAGCTTTATATGTGAGCACCATTTTTGTGTTCGTACGCAGTCTCTTCTCTGTAGGCACCGTGCAGGATTCAAAAAGTCCTTTCGCGCCAGCTATCTCGTTACTCTTTTAGTCATAACAGGTAATATGCAGGACAACGGCGGAGTCAATGACATGCAAAGACACCTCAAGAAGGTTTTTACAACTACTGTGTTTTATTCACCAAGCCCTGCTCCCAACTTGAAGCGAGACCTTCAAAGACGACCCAGGTGGGACTTGAACCCACAATCCCCAGCTCCGGAGGCTGATGCCTTATCCATTAGGCCACTGGGCCGCGGCGCCTCTCTTTTGTCCTGGATCTGTTGTACGCCGTCAACAAGATGCCAACGCTTGGAAAACTGCACTTTAGGATCTCGATGCCAGTTTGCATTCCGTAAAATAAGCTGTGTGCAACTAAGGGACAAACATTTTCTTTGTGCAATCATCCACATTCATGTCTCATTGGTCCTGGGGTATGGTTCTCGCGTATGGTGTGACAGGTCCTGATTTTCAAACTTCAGACAAGGCCTCTCTCATTAACTTGAATTCACAACCTTGTTGCAGCTATTTTCTTGTTTGCATTTCATCATCCACTTAACATGAGACCATAAGTTGAAAGCCACGGGGTACTTGAAGTCAAGATCTCCATTGCCAGAACTTAGCGGAACCTTTTAGGTTTGTAACATGACAGTGAGATTCAAGCAAGATCGGATGAATCTTAATTGGTGTGTGCAGCAAGTCTATGAACTTGAAGCGAGCTATTGCCCTCAGATCGTCACACTTAAGCTTCATGGAGACAAGTCGGGATTTTTTTTCACACCACTGAAAGGTAATCCAACAAATACGACCCAGATGGGACTCGAACCCACAATCCCCAGCTTCGAAGGCTGATGCCTTGTCCATTAGGCCACTGGGCCCTACTTACATTTGCCACATCTGTTGTATGGCTCCGGAAGTTCTTCTAACTCAGTAAACAGCACTTTAGCGTGCCTGTGCCTTATTGCATTCGGTCGATCTGGTGTGTACGCCTAAGGACAAAACAGCTTCTCTGAGACAGTTTTCCATTGTCATGTCTTTTTGACCCAAGGGTATGAACCTAGCTTTTTGAAGGTCACACTGGATTGTCATGGACAGCCAACTTAAAAGGAACCGCATAAAAGATAACCCAGGTGGGACTTGAACCCACAATCCCCAGCTTCGAAGGCACCCACTGGGCCATTTTTCGCTGCCTGTGAACTGCAATCTGCCTCCAGGAGTTGCCGACACACGTAACAAAAACAACATGAACAAAAAGTAGATTCAATCAGTTTCACTGAATTCGTCGTGGCACGGCAGGGCACCTCTACAGGGCTCGTTGGTCTAGGGGTATGATTCTCGCTTAGGGTGCGAGAGGTCCCGGGTTCAAATCCCGGACGAGCCCTTCGACTCTTTCATCGAAAAGCAGCTGTGCCGTCTGTGGTGTTTCCAAGTTGATTGTAGCAAACATTGCTGTGACTTTAGTTAATGAACATTTAGTGGACTTCTCATCTCAATCAGTCTGACAAGTACGATTATACAGACCAACAAAAGGAGCGGCAAAGATTTGGATTGTTATATTTGTTTATGGATCTTGAACAACCCACCAGCTTTATATGTGAGCACCATTTTTGTGTTCGTACGCAGTCTCTTCTCTGTAGGCACCGTGCAGGATTCAAAAAGTCCTTTCGCGCCAGCTATCTCGTTACTCTTTTAGTCATAACAGGTAATATGCAGGACAACGGCGGAGTCAATGACACCTCAAGAAGGTTTTTACAACTACTGTGTTTTATTCACCAAGCACTGCTCCCAACTTGAAGCGAGACCTTCAAAGACGACCCAGGTGGGACTTGAACCCACAATCCCCAGCTCCGGAGGCTGATGCCTTATCCATTAGGCCACTGGGCCGCGGCGCCTCTCTTTTGTCCTGGATCTGTTGTACGCCGTCAACAAGATGCCAACGCTTGGAAAACTGCACTTTAGGATCTCGATGCCAGTTTTGCATTCCGTCAAATAAGCTGTGTGCAACTAAGGACAAACATTTTCTTTGTGCAATCATCCACATTCCTGTCTCATTGGTCCTGGGGTATGGTTCTCGCGTATGGTGTGACAGGTCCTGATTTTCAAACTTCAGACAAGGCCTCTCTCATTAACTTGAATTCACAACCTTGTTGCAGCTATTTTCTTGTTTGCATTTCATCATCATCCACTTAACATGAGACATAAGTTGAAGCCACGGGGTACTGAAGTCAAGATCTCCATTGCCAGAACTTAGCGGAACCTTTTAGGTTTGTAACATGACAGTGAGATTCAAGCAAGATCGGATGAATCTTAATTGGTATGTGCAGCAAGTCTATGAACTTGAAGCGAGCTATTGCCCTCAGATCGTCACACTTAAGCTTCATGGAGACAAGTCGGGATTTTTTTTCACACCACTGAAAGGTAATCCAACAAATACGACCCAGATGGGACTCGAACCCACAATCCCCAGCTTCGAAGGCTGATGCCTTGTCCGTTAGGCCACTGGGCCCTACTTACGTTTGCCACATCTGTTGTATGGCTCCGGAAGTTCTTCTAACTCAGTAAACAGCACTTTAGCGTGCCTGTGCCTTATTGCATTCGGTCGATCTGGTGTGTACGCCTAAGGACAAAACAGCTTCTCTGAGACAGTTTTCCTTTGTCATGTCTTTTTGACCCAAGGGTATGAACCTAGCTTTTTGAAGGTCACACTGGATTGTCATGGACAGCCAACTTAAAAGGAACCGCATCAAAGATAACCCAGGTGGGACTTGAACCCACAATCCCCAGCTTCGAAGGCACCCACTGGGCCATTTTTCGCTGCCTGTGAACTGCAATCTGCCTCCAGGAGTTGCCGACACACGTAACAAAAACAACATGAACAAAAAGTAGATTCAATCAGTTTCACTGAATTCGTTGTGGCACCGCAGAGCGCCTCTACAGGGCTCGTTGGTCTAGGGGTATGATTCTCGCTTAGGGTGCGAGAGGTCCCGGGTTCAAATCCCGGACGAGCCCTTTCGACTCTTTCATCGAAAAGCAGCTGTGCCGTCTGTGGTGTTTCCAAGTTGATTGTAGCAAACATTGCTGTGACTTTAGTATAATGAACATTTAGTGGACTTCTCATCTCAATCAGTCTGACAAGTACGATTATACAGACCAACAAAAGGAGCGGCAAGATTTGGATTGTTACATTTGTTTATGGATCTTGAACAACCCACCAGCTTTATATGTGAGCACCATTTTTGTGTTCGTACGCAGTCTCTTCTCTGTAGGCACCGTGCAGGATTCAAAAAGTCCCTTTCGCGCCAGCTATCTCGTTACTCTTTTAGTCATAAAGGTAATATGCAGGACAAACGGCGGAGTCAATGACATGCAAAGACACCTCAAGAAGGTTTTTACAACTACTGTGTTTTATTCACCAAGCACTGCTTCCAACTTGAAGCGAGACCTTCAAAGACGACCCAGGTGGGACTTGAACCCACAATCCCCAGCTCCGGAGGCTGATGCCTTATCCATTAGGCCACTGGGCCGCGGCGCCTCTCTTTTGTCCTGGATCTGTTGTACGCCGTCAACAAGATGCCAACGCTTGGAAAACTGCACTTTAGGATCTCGATGCCAGTTTGCATTCCCGTCAAATAAGCTGTGTGCAACTAAGGGACAAACATTTTCTTTGTGCAATCATCCACATTCATGTCTCATTGGTCCTGGAGTATGGTTTCTCGCGTATGGGTGTGACAGGTCCTGATTTTCAAACTTCAGATAAGGCCTCTCTCATTAACTTGAATTCACAACCTTGTTGCAGCTATTTTCTTGTTTGCATTTCATCATCCACTTAACATGAGACCATAAGTTGAAAGCCACGGGGTACTTGAAGTCAAGATCTCCATTGCCAGAACTTAGCGGAACCTTTTAGGTTTGTAACATGACAGTGAGATTCAAGCAAGATCGGATGAATCTTAATTGGTGTGTGTGCAGCAAGTCTATGAACTTGAAGCGAGCTATTGCCCTCAGATCGTCACACTTAAGCTTCATGGAGACAAGTCGGGATTTTTTTTCACACCACTGAAAGGTAATCCAACAAATACGACCAGATGGGACTCGAAACCCACAATCCCCAGCTTCGAAGGCTGATGCCTTGTCCATTAGGCCACTGGGCCCTACTTACGTTTGCCACATCTGTTTGTATGGCTCCGGAAGTTCTTCTAACTCAGTAAACAGCACTTTAGCATGCCTGTGCCTTATTGCATTCAGTCGATCTGGTGTGTACGCCTAAGGACAAAACAGCTTCTCTGAGACAGTTTCCATTGTCATGTCTTTTTTGACCCAAGGGTATGAACCTAGCTTTTTTGAAGGTCACACTGGATTGTCATGGACAGCCAACTTGAAAGGAAACCGCATCAAAGATAACCCAGGTTGGACTTGAACCCACAATCCCCAGCTTCGAAGGCCACCCACTGGGCCATTTTTCGCTGCCTGTGAACTGCAATCTGCCTCCAGGAGTTGCCGACACACGTACAAAAACAACATGAACAAAAAGTAGATTCAATCAGTTTCAACTGAATTCATTGTGGCACCGCAGGGCACCTCTACAGGGCTTGTTGGTCTAGGGGTATGATTCTCGCTTAGGGTGCGAGAGGTCCCCGGGTTCAAATCCAGACGAGCCATTCTGACTCTTTCATCGAAAAGCAGCTGTGCCGTCTGTGGTGTTTCTATGTTGATTGTAGCAAACATTGCTGTGACTTTAAGTTAATGAACATTTAGTGGACTTCTCATCTCAATCAGTCTGACAAGTACAGATTATACAGACCAACAAAGGAGCGGCAAAGATTTGGATTGTTACATTTGTTTATGGATCTTGAACAACCCACCAGCTTATATGTGAGCACCATTTTTGTGTTCGTACGCAGTCTCTTCTCTGTAGCACCGTGCAAGGATTCAAAAAAGTCCTTTCGCGCCAGCTATCTCGTTATCTTTTAGGTCATAAACAGGTAATATGCAGGACAACGGCGGAGTCAATGACATGCAAAGACACCTCAAGAAGGTTTTTACAACTACTGTGTTTTATTCACCAAGCACTGCTCCCAACTTGAAGCGAGACCTTCAAAGACGACCCAGGTGGGACTTGAACCCACAATCCCCAGCTCGGAGGCTGATGCCTTATCCATTAGGCCACTGGGCCGCGGCGCCTCTCTTTTTGTCCTGGATCTGTTGTACGCCGTCAACAAGATGCCAACGCTTGGAAACACTGCCACTTTAGGATCTCGATGCCAGTTTGCATTCCGTCAAATAAGCTGTGTGGCAACTAAGGGACAAACATTTTTCTTTGTGCAATCATCCACATTCATGTCTCATTGGTCCTGGGGTATGGTTCTCGCGTATGGTGTGACAGGTCCTGATTTTCAAACTTCAGGACAAGGCCTCTCTCATTAACTTGAATTCACAACCTTGTTGCAGCTATTTTCTTGTTTGCATTTCATCATCCACTTAACAATGAGACCATAAGTTGAAAGCCACCGGGGTACTTGAAGTCAAGATCTCCATTGCCAGAACTTAGCGGAACCTTTTAGGTTTGTAACATGACAGTGAGATTCAAGCAAGATCGGATGAATCTTAATTGGTGTGTGCAGCAAGTCTATGAACTTGAAGCGAGCTATTGCCCTCAGATCGTCACACTTAAGCTTCATGGAGACAAGTCGGGATTTTTTTCACACCACTGAAAGGTAATCCAACAAATACGACCCAGATGGGACTCGAACCCACAATCCCCAGCTTCGAAGGCTGATTTTTTTTTTTTTTTTTTATTCTGTTCAAAATTCTTACAATTCAAATATTTATACAAGTTTCACTTCAGACAAAACATTAAAAATCTCTTTGTTACATCATATCTTACCATAGTTTCACAACCGCTTAAACATAAACTGTTGCTGGTAGTATTCCTTAAAAGGTATAATCACATTTTAAAAAGACATTTTTATTCCTGTGTCATTTAAAATCTTCGTAACTTCCTGAGTAAAAACATCATAAAAAACCTCCTGCATTTCCTCCAGCTTTAAAATAATAAAATAGACATTCAATATATTTCTCCACTTTCCTCTTAAACACTTTCCACACATCTAATACAGCTTTTTCCTTTTTTGCTACAACCCTTCTCTCCCATATTGCACTTTTCATTAACATCACTAGTAAGTTTATGAGCTTATTATTATTACATCCTTTGTTCACCCCCAACATTACCACCTTTTCCCACTCAAGATTGTCATCTCTTTCTCCTTTCAAAGTTTAAAATAATGCTTTTGCATTTCTCATTAAAATCTTTCAACTCATTACCATATAAAAACAAGTGTAAAAATCTTTCATCGCATCTTGACATACTTTACATGTGGCACTTTCCTCCATCCCTATTTTGTTAAAATTGTATCTGTAAACACTGCTTTACTCCTGATAAAATATTCCAAATTCTCCAGTTTTGTCTGTACATATTTCCCATTTATATAGCCCATATGTTGTCTTCATTGACATCTTTAAACATTCGTATCCAGTACTCATTTGCACATGTTTCTTAAAAACTCCATCTCTAAAAACCCATAAACCATTTTCACAGTACAATCTTTAAAATCCCACCATTTCTCTCCAAATCTACATTCACATCTTTACTTTGTTTATTTTCTTCCATATTTTCTATTCTTTTAACCATTCTGCAGGTATGGCATTTTTAATGATGTCGTGTTCCTTTATTAAGTCTTGTCTGTTAAAATCCTCCTTTGCTTCATCATCATGTCAATAACATACTGTACCGGTAAGAACCCTTCCTTAAATTCATTATAAAACATCCCTTACTCTTGTTATTCCCACCTCCCACCATTTTCTAAAAACACCACTTTCTCTTGATTAAGTATGTCACTATTTAAGAATAAAGCCTGATTTAAATGTTCTCGCGTCCTTGTATTTTCAAATGTACACAAGTTAAAAATTTCCCCCATGCTCCAATCAATTCTTTATAAAAATCTGGTAGACCCTCTGTCATGAATTTTTTCATCCTCATCCATAAAATGTTATGCCCATATTAAAATTCCCACTTTTACTTAAAAATATGCCATTGTTCTTTTCCATGCTGCCCTTATTTTCTTCATCCAAATATTTCCTTACCATTTCACTCTTAAGCTGTTTTTTCTTTGCTCCACGTCTATTAAACCTAGTCCCCCTTTGCCCACTTCTCCAATTAAAGTTGCATATGCTATCTTGGAGGCTTCCCATCCCATAAAAATCTAAAAAACATTTTTTCAGCCTTTTTTCCATCCATAGTGGCATTGAGGACACAATATAAAATATGCCAACAATTTAGAAACCATTAACGCATTCAATATTAAAACCCTCCCCTTCAATGTTAAAGACATTAATTTCCAATACCTCAGCCTTCTTTCAATCCCTCCTAACATTTCCTCCCACTAGTTACTTCTGCTTTCTTTCATCCCTCCCAATACAATGCTAAAATTTTTATTTCATCCATTTCCTTAAATGTAAAATGTCCAGATAAAGCCTCAGTTCCTCCAAATCTCACATATACTGTTTTATCTTCATTTTATTTTAGCTCCTGAACCCTTGAAAAATCTTGTACTATTCCCATTGCTTGCTTACACTTGCCAGATCTTGTAGTATTAGTTGTAGTATCATCAGCATATTGAAAAATTTTATTCACTCCCCCCTCTACTCTATTCTTTTATTCTCCCCTCGGTGCTTCACAGATAATCCCAGTGGTTCTGCAACTAAAGCATATAAAAGTGCAGATAACGGGCAACCCTGTCCTGATTGACCTTGTTATTTTAAAACAATCTGTTTAAAAACCCATTGCATTTTTATCCTTGTTATAGCCCCTCTATATAAAATCTTAACCCACTTTATAAAATTTTCCCCAAAACCAAAAAATCTTTAACACTCCAACATAAAAAGTCATGCTCCACCCTATCAAAAGCTTTCTCGAAGTCCAGACTAATTAAAAAGCATCTTTCTTCTTATCATTTATATATCTTATTGTATCTTTAATACTCATAGTTGTGTCCGCAATGTCTCGTCCTTTTATACTATATGCTTGGTTTGTTTTTATTATGCTCGGCAATCACTTCTTTTAGTCTGTTAGCCAAAAACGTTTGCTAAAATCTTAAAATCAGTATTGAGCATTGTTATAGGTCTATAGTTTTTTAAATCTACTTTATCCCCTTTTCTTTTATATATCACCTTCATTAAGCCATCCCCATTTCCTTTATTTATCTCACCATTCTCAAAATCTCATCATATACTTCCTTTAAAATACTAGATAAAATATCTTTAAAAACAATATAAAATTCACTTCCAACCCATCTATTCCTGGACTTTTCTTTTGTTCAATCTCTAATTGCTCTTTTTATTCTTCTTCTTTACTTCCTTGTCCACATTCCTCTTTTTCCCCTTCTTTCTACTCTTAATTTATTAGATTTAGTAATTCCCCTTTTTCCTTTTTCGTTTACTCCCTCTGTGCAAACAGTTTCTCATAATCTGATTTTATTTCTCCCAAAATTCCTCATTTTGTTCTACTATTGTTCCCATTTTGCTCCTTATTTCTTTAATCATTTCTGACTTCCCTCTTCTCTTCTCTAGATCAAAGAAAAAATTTAGTGCCACTTTTCCCCCTCGACTGTAAATTTGCTTGCTTCTTAATCTTGCACCTTCAAATTTCTCCTCCTCTATTTCTTTCAGTCTTCCTTCCAGTTCTTTTATCTTTTGTATATCTTTCTATCTCTCAATTTTTCAGTTCGTTTTCTAGTTTCCTTTCAGCTCTTCTTCTTTATATTTTTTACAATTTATGTAATTGTCTGCAATATTTATTGTAAACTTTTTAACTAAATATTTCACATTCTCCCACCACATTTCTTTTGTCTTCATTATACATTTCATTTTCTTTTTTCCTTTTGAATAAGTTCCTTTATACTCAAAACATACTCTTCATTCTTTAAACCCCTGTATTTCAAACCATACCCCGGCCCTCTTTTCACATTACTCCAGTCTAGATTCATAAAAATTGGCTTATGGTCACTCAGACCTTGTTTTCTTCTATTGATCTTGCTAAATAAACTCTTCAAACATTTCTTGTGGATAAAATAAAATCAATTCTTGTTTGACACAAGAAATTCCCACTAACTGTCTTCTTGAGTACTCTTTGTCTGTTCATTCCTTTCTCTCCACACAGCAATTAAATTCATTTCCTTCCATCAGTTATTTTCAATTCTTTTCTTCCCTTATCCGTTTTAAAAACCATTCCCTCACCCATTTCTAATTTACTGAAAACAGTGTTAAAATCCCCCATCACAATGACTCTTTTATGTTTCTTTAAATGATCTTTTAGTACATTAAAATACTCTTTCTTTCTGTTTCTCCTCGCTCGTTGTGCATGAACGTTCACCATAATACTTTTTCCTTTTCATACTCCATTTCAATATATCATTACACTTCCCCTCTTTATCATTATAGATTGCTTTACATAAAACCCCACTGTGTTCTTTTATTAAAACTGCAACTCCTCTTCCTTGCCTCCCATCCCCATTATTGTATAAAATTTCCCCACTCCACCTTTTCCTTATTTCCTTCATGTATTCTTCCCTCCCAGTTTTGTCTCTTGTAATAAAAGCACATCTTCTCGTTTACACATTTCTTTCACTTTTTTCAAATTTTCTGATGTCCTAAAAGCCCTCTTGCATTAAAAGACACAATTCCTAAAACCATAAAAAATATAAAAAGAAATTTAAAACATTCATAAAAACCATGATCTCAGTCTTTCCTTCCAGTCCCTTTAGCAACTCATACCTATTTGTGCCATTCAGTTTCCTCATCTTTTAGCAATTTTTCCTGGCAGTCTCTAAATTGGGTTTTTATCTTTATTGATCTTCTTCTTTTTGATGATTTCCCCTTTGTCTCTTCTAGTTCCATCCCCTTGTAAATGTCGTCTAACTCGGCTTGCTCCTCATTGCTTTGGTCTTTTGTCTCCACTGTGTCCCATGCCTTTTGAAAACTGTCTGTCATGTCAATTGTGTCCAAAATATGGTCTTCCTGTTGTCCTTGGTTCAAGTCTTATCATTTGAATTGCTCAATTCTGCGGCTTCCAAACACTCCTTAAACTGTCCGTTATATCCATTTGTGTCCATGTCGTCTCTTTCTGTTCAGTGACTATGTCCTTTCCATTACGCCTCATTCTCTTGTGGTTTTTCACTTGAGATTCTGTTAGTCTTGCCTCGTGTTGTTTGTTTTATCCTCTGACTGGTTATTGTCTCCTTCATACATCTGGCTGTCTACCTGCTGCTTCTACCTCCTCCTCCTCTTCCTCCATCCAACATTCACATTTATTTAAACCTTATTACAATCCGGGCACTTCACCGCTTTGCATTCCTCTTGCGAAGTGCCCCTGTCCTCGCACTTATAACACTTAAAATCTGGACAGTCGTTTACCACATGATCTGGGCTCATGCACAGCCTGCAAGTTTTCACCTGATGGCTGTGCATCACCCTAAAGTATTGTGGACCTTCTGCTGTCTCTATTCTTGTGCTGTACGGGGAGGGGACGCCACTTCTTTGGGGAATCTGGTTTTTACAAACCTCGTCCCATCTTCAATATCTGTGCCCGGATAAAACCTTCTTTTAACTTTTGAAATGGACAAACTCCCCAATGATCTAATTTATCTAAAATATCTTTATCAGCAACATAGACAGGCAGATGCATGAAGGAGACAAACTAATCTCGGTTTTGAAGCCTGTTTACTGTACAGTTTATGCCTTTAACAGTCAATCCATCTGTTTAAAATATCAGCATCTTCCTCTCTTTCAAGTGTTACTTCAAATTCCTTATTTTGTTTTGGTCTTACAGCCAAAATCTTTCCATCCCCAATCCTCTCCGTCACTGCTTTAAAAACATCCATTGCTCTCACCTCTGTTGCTTGTCCTATATCCACTGTTACTGTTGCTTCTTTAGATAAATCCTTTTCCTTGCTTCCTTCCTCTGGTCCTGTTTGTTTCTCGTTGTCGTCTGTCCGTCCATTGTCATTTTCCTTCTGAAATCCATCCGCCATTGCAGGTCTGTCACTGTAGATCCGTCCATTCAAAAAAATAAATTCCTCCGAACAGCTCACGCTGTTTGGGAGGACAAACTAAACAAACCACAAAAAAAAACTAAACAAAAATGTATTTAAGAGAAAAAAATTAAACTAAACAAGCGAAAATTTGGTGAGGCCTCTCTCACCAACTGCAGCCAAACACTTCCTGGAATTGTACCAAGTTTCAGGTACAGGCATGGGTGATATGGGCCGTAAGCAACCTTGCAAGACACCTCAAGAAGGTTTTTACAACTACTGTGTTTTATTCACCAAGCACTGCTCCCAACTTGAAGCGAGACCTTCAAAGACGACCCAGGTGGGACTTGAACCCACAATCCCCCAGCTCCGGAGGCTGATGCCTTATCCATTAGGCGACTGGCCCGCGGCGCCTCTCTTTTGTCCTGGATCTGTTGTACGCCGTCAACAAGATGCCAACGCTTGGAAAACCTGCACTTTAGGATCTCGATGCCAGTTTGCATTCCGTCAATAAGCTGTGTTGCAACTAAGGGGACAAACATTTTCTTTGTGCAATCATCCACATTCATGTCTCATTGGTCCTGGGGTATGGTTCTCGCGTATGGTTGTGACAGGTCCTGATTTTCAAACTTCAGACAAGGCCTCTCTCATTAACTTGAATTCACAACCTTGTTGCAGCTATTTTTCTTGTTTGCATTTCATCATCATCCACTTAACATGAGACCATAAGTTGAAAGCCACGGTGGTACTTGAAGTCAAGATCTCCATTGCCAGAACTTAGCGGAACCTTTTAGGTTTGTAACATGACAGTGAGATTCAAGCAAGATCGGATGAATCTTAATTGTTGTGTGCCAGCAAGTCTATGAACTTGAAGACGAGCTATTTGCCCTCAGATCGTCACACTTAAGCTTCATGGAGACAAGTCGGGATTTTTTTTCACACCACTGAAAGGTAATCCAACAAATACGACCCAGATGGACTCGAACCCACAATCCCCAGCTTCGAAGGCTGATGCCTTGTCCATTAGGCCACTGGGCCCCTACTTACGTTTGCCACATCTGTTGTATGGCTCCGGAAGTTCTTCTAACTCAGTAAACAGCACTTTAGCGTGCCTGCCCTTATTGCATTCGTCGATCTGGTGTGTACGCCTAAGGACAAAACAGCTTCTCTGAGACAGTTTTCCATTGTCATGTCTTTTTGACCCAAGGGTATGAACCTAGCTTTTTGAAGGTCACACTGGATTGTCATGGACAGCCAACTTAAAAGGAACCGCATCAAAGATAACCCAGGTGGGACTTGAACCCACAATCCCCAGCTTCGAAGGCACCCACTGGGCCATTTTTCGCTGCCTGTGAACTGCAATCTGCCTCCAGGAGTTGCCGACACACGTAACAAAAACAACATGAACAAAAAGTAGATTCAATCAGTTTCAATGAATTCGTTCGTGGCACCGCAGGGCGCCTCTACAGGGCTCGTGGTCTAGGGTATATGATTCTCGCTTAGGGTGCGAGAAGTCCCGGGTTCAAATCCCGGACGAGCCCTTCGACTCTTTCATCGAAAAGCAGCTGTGCCGTCTGTGGTGTTTCCAGTTGATTGTAGCAAAACATTGCTGTGACTTTAGTTAATGAACATTTTAGTGGACTTTCTCATCTCAATCAGTCTGACAAGTACGATTATACAGACCAACAAAAGGAGAGGCAAAGATTTGGATTGTTTACATTTGTTTATGGATCTTGAACAACCCACCAGCTCTATATGTGAGCACCATTTTGTGTTCGTACGCAGTCTCTTCTCTGTAGGCACCGTGCAGGATTCAAAAGTCCTTTCGCGCCAGCTATCTCGTTACTCTTTTAGTCATAACAGGTAATATGCAGGACAACGGCGGAGTCAATGGACATGCAAAGACACCTCAAGAAGGTTTTTCCAACTACTGTGTTTTATTCACCAAGCACTGCTCCCAACTTGAAGCGAGGACCTTCAAAGACGACCCCAGGTGGGACTTGAACCCACAATCCCCAGCTCCGGAGGCTGATGCCTTATCCATTAGGCCACTGGGCCGCGGCGCCCTCTTTTTGTCCTGGATCTGTTGTACGCCGTCAACAAGATGCCAACGCTTGGAAACTGCACTTTAGGATCTCGATGCCAGTTTGCATTCCGTCAAATAAGCTGTGTGCAACTAAGGACAACATTTTCTTTGCTGCAATCATCCACATTCATGTCTCATTGGGTCCTGGGGTATGGTTCTCGCGTATGGTGGACAGGTCCTGATTTTCAAACTTCAGACAAGGCCTCTCTCATTAACTTGAATTCACAACCTTGTTGCAGCTATTTTCTTGTTTGCATTTCATCATCATCCACTTAACATGAGACCATAAGTTGAAAGCCACGGGGGGGTACTTGAAGTCAAGATCTCATTGCCAGAAACTTAGCGGAACCTTTTAGGTTTTGTAAATGACAGTGAGATTCAAGCAAGATCGATGAATCTTAATTGGGTAGTCTGTGTGCAGCAAGTCTATGAACTTGAAGCGGAGCTATTGCCCTCAGATCGTCACACTTAAGCTTCATGGAGGACAAGTCGGGATTTTTTTTCACACCACTGAAATGGTAATCCAACAAATACGACCCAGATGGACTCGAACCCACAATCCCCAGCTTCGAAGGCTGATTGCCTTGTCCATTAGGCCACTGGGCCCTACTTACATTTGCCACATCTGTTGTATGGCTCCGGAAGTTCTTCTAACTCAGTAAAACAGCACTTTTAGCGTGCCTGCGCCTTATTGCATCAGTCGATCTGGTGTGTACGCCTAAGGACAAAACAGCTCTCTGAGACAGTTTTCCATTGTCATGTCTTTTTGACCCCAAGGGTATGAACCTAGCTTTTTTTTGAAGGTCACACTGGATTGTCATGGACAGCCAACTTAAAGGAACCGCATCAAAGATAACCCAGGTGGACTTGAACCCACAATCCCCAGCTTCGAAGGCACCCCACTGGGCCATTTTTCGCTGCCTGTGAACTGCAATCTGCCTCCAGGACGTTGCCGACACACGTAACAAAACAACCATGAACAAAAAGTAGATTCAATCAGTTTCATGAATCGTCGTGGCACCGCAGGGCGCCTCTACAGGGCCGTTGGTCTAGGGGTATGATTCTTGCTTAGGGTGCGAGAGCGGTCCCGGGTTTCAAATCCCGGATCTGAGCCCTTCGACTCTTTCATCGAAAAGCAGCTGTGCCGTCTCTTGGTGTTTCAAGTTGATTGTAGCAAACATTGCTGTGACTTTAGTTAATGAACATTTAGTGGACTTCTCGTCTCAATCAGTCTGACAAGTACGATTATACAGACCAACAAAAGGCAGCGGCAAAGATTTGGATTGTTACATTTGTTTATGGATCTTGAACAACCCACCAGCTTTATATGTGAGCACCATTTTTGTGTTCGTACGCAGTCTCTTCTCTGTAGGCACCGTGCAGGATTCAAAAGTCCTTTCGCGCCAGCTATCTCGTTACTCTTTTAGTCATAACAGGTAATATGCAGGACAACGGCGGAGTCAATGACATGCAAAGACAACCTCAAGAATGGTTTTTACAACTACCTGTGTTTATTCACTCAAGCCACTGCTGCCCAACTTGAAGCGAGACCTTCAAAGACGACCCCAGGTGGGACTTGAACCCACAATCCCCAGCTCCGGAGGCTGATGGCCTTATCCATTAGGCCACTGGGCCGCGGCGGCCTCTCTTTTGTCCTGGGATCTGTGTACGCCGTCAACAGATGCCAACGCTTGGAAAACTGCACTTTAGGATCTCGATGCCAGTTTGCATTCCGTCAAATAAGCTGTGTGCAACTAAGGGACAAACATTTTCTTTGTGCAATCATCACATTCATGTCTCATTGGTCCTGGGGTATGGTTCTCGCGTATATGGTGTGACAGTCCTGATTTTTCAAACTTCAGACAAGGCCTCTCTCATTACTTGAATTCACAACCTTGTTGCAGCTATTTTCTTGTTTGCATTTCATCATCATCCACTTAACATGAGACCATAAGTTGAAAGCCACGGGGGGTACTTGAAGTCAAGATCTCCATTGCCAGAACTTAGCGGAACCTTTTAGGTTTGTAACATGACAGTGAGATTCAAGCAAGATCGGAATGAATCTTAATTGGTGATGTGTGCAGCAACGTCTATGAAACTTGAAGGGAGCTATTGCCCTCAGATCGTCACACTTAAGCTTCATGGAGACAAGTCGGGATTTTTTTTTCACACCACTGAAAGGTAATCCAACAACTACGACCCAGACTGGGACTCGAACCCCAATCCCCAGCTTCGAAGGTGATGCCTTGTCCCTTAGGCCACTGGGCCCTACTTACATTTGCCACATCTGTTGTATGGCTCCGGAGTTCTTCTAACTCAGTAAACAGCACTTAGAGTGCCTGTGCCTTATTGCATTCGGTCGATCTGGGGTGTACGCCTAAGGACAAAACAGCTTCTCTGAGACAGTTTTCCATTGTCATGTCTTTTTGACCCCAAGGTATGCACCCTAGCTTTTTGAAGGTCACACTGGATTGTCATGGACAGCCACAATTAAAAGGAAACCGCATCAAAGCATAACCCAGGTGGGACTTGACCCACAATCCCCAGCTGAAGGCACCCACTGGGCCATTTTTCGCTGCCTGTGAACTGCAATCTGCCTCCAGGAGTTGCCGACACAGTAACAAAACAACATGAACAAAAGTAGATTCAATCAGTTTCACTGAATTCGTCGTGGCACCGCAGAGCGCCTCTACAGGGCTCGTTGGTCTAGGGGTATGATTCTCGCTTAGGGTGCGAGAGGTCCCGGGTTCAAATCCCGGACGAGCCCTTCGACTCTTTCATCGAAAAGCAGCTGTGCCGTCTGTGGTGTTTCCAAGTTGATTGTAGCAAACATTGCTGTGACTTTAGTAATGAACATTTAGTGACTTCTCATCTCAATCAGTCTGACAAGTACGATTATACAGAACCAACAAAAGGAGCGGCAAAGATGTGGATTGTTACATTTGTTTATGGATCTTGAACAACCCACCAGCTTTATATGTGAGCACCATTTTGTGTTCGTACGCAGGTATCCTTCTCTGTAGGCACCGGTTGCAGGATTCTAAAAGTCCTTTCGCGCCAGCTATCTCGTTACTCTTTTTAGTCATAACAGGTAATATGCAGGACAACGGCGGAGTCAATGACATGCAAAGACACCTCAAGAAGGTTTTTACAACTACTGTGTTTTATTCACCAAGCACTGCTCCCAACTTGAAGCGAGACCTTCAAAGACGGACCCAGGTGGGACTTGAACCCACAATCCCCAGCTCCGGAGGCTGATGCCTTATCCATTAGGCCACTGGGCCGCGGCGCCTCTCGTTTTGTCCTGGAATCTGTGTACGCCGTCAACAAGATGCAACGCTTGGAAAACTGCCACTTTAGGATCTCGATGCCAGTTTGCATTCCGTCAAATAAGCTGTGTGCAACTAAGGGACAAACATTTTCTTTGTGCAATCATCCACATTCATGTTCTCATTGTCCCTGGGGTATGGTTCTCGCGTATGGTGTGACAGTCCTGATTTCAAACTTCAGACAAGTGCCTCTCTCATTAACTTGAATTCACAACCTTGTTGCAGCTATTTTCTTGTTTGCATTTATCATCATCATCCACTTAACATGAGACCATAAGTTAGAAAGCCACGGGGTCCTTGAAGTCAAGATCTCCATTGCCAGAACTTAGCGGAACCTTTTTAGGGTTTGTAACATGACAGTGAGATTCAAGACAGATCGGATGAATCTTAATTGGTTGTGTGTGCAGCAAGTCTATGAACTTGAAG
The DNA here is from genome assembly GCA_903798195.1 of Danio kyathit. Taxonomy (NCBI): domain Eukaryota; kingdom Metazoa; phylum Chordata; class Actinopteri; order Cypriniformes; family Danionidae; genus Danio; species Danio kyathit. Next base: position 31,626,888 of record LR812519.1, read on the forward strand.
CGAGCTATTGCCCTCAGATCGTCACACTTAAGCTCATGGAGACAAGTCGGGATTTTTTTTTTCACACCACTGAAAGGTAATCCAACAAATACGACCCAGATGGGACTCGAACCCACAATCCCCAGCTTCGAAGGCTGATGCCTTGTCCAGTTAGGCCACTTGGGCCCTACTTACATTTGCCACATCTGTTGTATGGCTCCGGAAGTTCTTCTAACTCAGTAAACAGCACTTTAGCGTGCCTGCGCCTTATTGCATTCAGTCGATCTGGTGTGTTACGCCTAAGGACAAAACAGCTTCTCTGAGACAGTTTTCCATTGTCATGTCTTTTTGACCCAAGGGTATGAACCTAGCTTTTTGAAGGTCACACTGGATTGTCATGGACAGCCAACTTAAAAGGAAACCGCATCAAAGATAACCCAGGTGGACTTGAACCCACAATCCCCAGCTTCGAAGGCACCCCACTGGGCCATTTTTCGCTGCCTGTGAACTGCAATCTGCCTCCAGGAGTTGCCGACACACGTAACAAAAACAACATGAACAAAAAGTAGATTCAATCAGTTTCACTGAATTCGTCGTTGGCACGCCAGGGCACCTCTACAGGGCTCGTGGTCTAGGGTATGATTCTCGCTTAGGGTGCGAGAGGTCCCGGGTTTCAAATCCCGGACGAGCCCTTCGACTCTTCATCGAAAAGCATGCTGTGCCGTCTGCTGGTGTTTCCAAAGTTGATTGTAGCAAACATTGCTGTGACTTCAGTTAATGAACATTTAGTGGACTTCTCGTCTCAATCAGTCTGACAAGTACGATTATACAGACCAACAAAGGAGCGGCAAAATTGGATTGTTACATTTGTTTATATGGATCTTGAACAACCCACCAGCTTTATATGTGAGCACCATTTTTGTGTTCGTACGCAGTCTCTTCTCTGTAGGCACCGTGCAGGATTCAAAAGTCCTTTCGCGCCAGCTATCTCGTTACTCTTTTAGTCATAAACAGGTAATATGCAGGACAACGGCGGAGTCAATGAATGCAAAGACACCTCAAGAAGGTTTTTACAACTACTGTGTTTTATTCACCAAGCACTGCTCCCAACTTGAAGCGAGACCTTCAAAGACGACCCAGGTGGGACTTGAACCCACAATCCCCAGCTCCGGAGGCTGATGCCTTATCCATTAGGGCCACTGGGCCGCGGCGCCTCTCTTTTGTCCTGGATCTGTTGTACGCCCGTCCAACAAGATGCCAACGCTTGGAAAACTGCACTTAGGATCTCGATGCCAGTTTGCATTCCGTCAAATAAGCTGTGTGCAACTAAGGGACAAACATTTCTTGTTGCAATCATCCACATTCATGTCTCATTGGTCCTGGGGTATGGTTCCTCGCGTATGGTGTGGACAGTCTGATTTCAAACTTCAGACAAGGCCTCTCTCATTAACTTGAATTCACAACCTTGTTGCAGCTATTTTCTTGTTTGCATTTCATCATCATCCACTTAACATGAGACCATAAGTTGAAAGCCACGGGGTACTTGAAGTCAAGATCTCCATTGCCAGAACTTAGCGGAACCTTTTAGGTTTGTAACATGACAGTGAGATTCAAGCAAGATCGGATGAATCTTAATTGGTGTGTGCAGCAAGTCTATGAACTTGAAGCGAGCTATTGCCCTCAGATCGTCACACTTAAGCTTCATGGAGACAAGTCAGGATTTTTTTTCACACCACTGAAAGGTAATCCAACAAATACGACCCAGATGGGACTCGAACCCACAATCCCCAGCTTCGAAGGCTGATGCCTTGTCCAGTTAGGCCACTGGGCCCTACTTACATTTGCCACATCTGTTGTATGGCTCCGGAAGTTCTTCTAACTCAGTAAACAGCACTTTAGCGTGCCTGTGCCTTATTGCATTCGGTCGATCTGGTGTGTACGCCTAAGGACAAAACAGCTTCTCTGAGACAGTTTTCCATTGTCATGTCTTTTTGACCCAAGGGTATGAACCTAGCTTTTTGAAGGTCACACTGGATTGTCATGGACAGCCAACTTAAAAGGAACCGCATCAAAGATAACCCAGGTGGGACTTGAACCCACAATCCCCAAGCTTCGAAGGCACCCACTGGGCCATTTTTCGCTGCCTGTGAACTGCAATCTGCCTCCAGGAGTTGCCGACACACGTAACAAAAACAACATGAACCAAAAAGTAGATTCAATCAGTTTCACTGAATTCGTCGTGGCACCCGCAGAGCGCCTCTACAGGGCTCGTTGGTCTAGGGGTATGATTCTCGCTTAGGGTGCGAGAGGTCCCGGGTTCAAATCCCGGACGAGCCCTTCGACTCTTTCATCGAAAAGCAGCTGTGCCGTCTGTGGTGTTTCCAAGTTGATTGTAGCAAACATTGCTGTGACTTTAGTTAATGAACATTTAGTGGACTTCTCATCTCAATCAGTCTGACAAGTACGATTATACAGACCAACAAAGGAGCGGCAAAGATTGGGATTGTTACATTTGTTTATGGATCTTGAACAACCCACCAGCTTTATATGTGAGCACCATTTTTGTGTTCGTACGCAGTCTCCTTCTCTGTAGGCACCGTGCAGGATTCAAAAAGTCCTTTCGCGCCAGCTATCTCGTACTCTTTTAGTCATAACATGTAATATGGCAGGACAACGGCGGAGTCAATGACATGCAAAGACACCTCAAGAAGGTTTTTTACAACTACTGTGTTTTATTCACCAAAGCACTGCTCCCAACTTGAAGCGAGACCTTCAAAGACGACCCATGTGGGACTTGAACCACAATCCCCAGCTCCGGAGGCTGATGCCTTATCCATTAGGCCACTGGGCCGCGGCGCCTCTCTTTTGTCCTGGATCTGTTGTACGCCGTCAACAAGATGCCAACGCTTGGAAAACTGCACTTTAGGATCTCGATGCCAGTTTTGCATTCCGTCAAATAAGCTGTGTGCAACTAAGGGACAAACATTTTCTTGTGTGCAATCATCCACATTCATGTCTCATTGGTCCTGGGGTATGGTTCTCGCGTATGGGTGACAGGTCCTGATTTTCCAAACTTCAGACAAGGCCTCTCTCATTAACTTGAATTCACACCTTGTTTGCAGCCTATTTCTTGTTGCATTCATCATCATCCACTTAACATGAGACCATAAGTTGAAAGCCACGGGGGTACTTGAAGTCAAGATCTCCATTGCCAGAACTTAGCGGAACCTTTTAGGTTTGTAACATGACAGTGAGATTCAAGGCAAGATCGGATGAATCTTAATGGTGTGTGCAGCAAGTCTATGAACTTGAAGCGAGCTATTGCCCTCAGATCGTCACACTTAAGCTTCATGGAGACAAGTCGGGATTTTTTTTCACACCACTGAAAGGTAATCCAACAAATACGACCCAGATGGGACTCGAACCCACAATCCCCAGCTTCGAAGGCTGATGCCTTGTCCATTTAGGCCACTGGGCCCTACTTACGTTTGCCACATCTGTTGTATGGCTCCGGAAGTCTTCTAACTCAGTAAACAGCACTTTAGCGTGCCTGTGCCTTATGCATTCGGTCGATCTGGTGTGTACGCCTAAGACAAAACAGCTTCTCTGAGACAGTTTTCCATTGTCATGTCTTTTTGACCCAAGGGTATGAACCTAGCTTTTTGAAGGTCACACTGGATTGTCATGGACAGCCAACTTAAAAGGAACCGCATCAAAGATAACCCAGGTGGGACTTGAACCCCACAATCCCCAGCTTCGAAGGCACCCACTGGCCATTTTTCGCTGCCTGTGAACTGCAATCTGCCTCCAGGAGTTGCCGACACACGTAACAAAAACAACATGACAAAAAGTAGATTCAATCAGTTTCACTGAATTCGTCGTGGCCACCGCAGGAGCGCCTCTACAGGGCTCGTTGGTCTAGGGGTATGATTCTCGCTTAGGGTGCGAGAGGTCCCGGGTTCAAATCCCGGACGAGCCCTTCGACTCTTTCATCGACAAGCAGCTGTGCCGTCTGTGGTGTTTCCAAGTTGATTGTAGCAACATTGCTGTGACTTTAGTTAATGAACATTTAGTGGACTTCTCATCTCAATCAGTCTGACAAGTACGATTATACAGACCAACAAAAGGAGCGGCAAAGATTTGGATTGTTAC